>CM063502.1:74154008-74184008 GCA_032207245.1 Pardosa pseudoannulata | reverse complement strand
TGGTAATATTAATGGAAACAAAAGTCCCAATAAAAACTCAGCAGAAGACAATTAATACTCTAAGAAAATTACTGAAAGTGCAATAAGCCTTTGGTAAAGATGATTTTTCAATCTTTACCAAAATAAGAAGAAATATATATCAAGCAATAAATGTTCGATATCAAATAGCATCAATAAACATTTCTCACTGCTCTTCGTAATCGCTTCATTATGGTTATTTCATTACATAATTATAATGAATAAATATGATTTAACTGCATGAAAAATTGGCTGTTCTGGATTGAAATGTTCTATAAAATTTTAAAACCTTCTTATCTCGAAAACCTTTCTATCTCAAAATTGTTTCTATTACCACGAAATTACAGAAAGGCAGGTTAAGCTTTTAACACACATACACACACACACACGCGCACACACACACACATACATACATATATATATATATATATATATATATATATATATATATATATATATATATATATATATACGTTTACATATATGACTGTGGGGGTGTGTGACCCATGTATGAAATACGTTAATTCAAAAACTTCCAATTTCTGTAAAATTAATATTATTATTAAACAGAAAATGTATAACTTTGTTCAAATTGGTTCAATTGACGTTGAGAAGTTTTTTTTTTTTTTTTTTTTAACAAATAGAGAGCATTTTTTCAATTCTCCACTAAGTTTACCTTAGAAAGGTAATGAAAATTACTAAAATGGTCTTTTTGTGCCTATATAGAATCATTTATTTCACTTTAGCTAGCAATTTCAGAATAATTTCAGAATAATATTTTTAAATTACAGGATAATTTAAACCCCGTATCACAGTTTTATTCAGTTTAGGTCAAAACACATTTTTATATTTGCATATCTCTGATAATCAAAACTGATAGTCACAAAATAATTAGAACTCTAATGTGTAGATTTGAACACT
Organism: Pardosa pseudoannulata; assembly: GCA_032207245.1. NCBI lineage: Eukaryota > Metazoa > Arthropoda > Arachnida > Araneae > Lycosidae > Pardosa > Pardosa pseudoannulata. The sequence continues at coordinate 74,183,069 of CM063502.1, read as the reverse complement.
ATGCATGTTTGTATCTTTTAAAAATTAGGTTTCAGCTATACCTTTCGATTATTTAGTTATTCAGCAGTAAAAGAGGCATGAAAGGTTTTGCACAAATTGTTAATGTAATAAACATTAACAATTTGTGCAAAACCTTTCATGCCCCTTTACAAGCTATTAAATTCACTTTCTCTTGTTCAGTAAATTTAGACTTACTAATTTCAATTCTCACATGTACAGTTAGTGTAAGGGTAATAGCAGGAAGGGCAAAGGATTATAAAAAATGCTTGTCTTGTGATACTTAATCTCGATTTATGCATTTCTCCTAATAAAGTTATATATGAATATATATATATATATATATATATATATATATATATATATATATATATATATATATATATATATATATATATATATATATATATATATATATATATATATATATATATATATATATATACTTGTCCTGTGTTTCAACTTATACATTTCACCTTTAACCTGATTTTTAAGAAGAGTCTTAATTCTTGATCTGAAACACTTTAAACTACCTTCCTCAGTTCAAACATATATGTATGAGTGTACACCCAAATAATAAAATTCGATGGTACCCACGACATGTATTATAGTTCAGACTTGTTCCTCCTGATACGACATAGCAATTAGACAGTGAAATATGATCAGGAAGCCAAGTTGAATAACCCAAAGAAATTGATAAATTATCATTCTACAACGAGTTTGGATAATCGGAAATTTTACTGATCGGAACAGGTTATACTCCCAAATGGTATGAATCATCGAGGTTCTATTGTACTTTATATTATTTATTTCTCTGGTTTCTCTGGCACAACTCTGCACACACACACATACTCATATATGTAAGCATACAACCATATATATATATATATATATATATATATATATATATATATATATATATATATATATATATGTATACATATATGTATATATATATGTATATATATATGTATATATACATATATATATATATAAATATATATGTATATATATATGTATATATACATATATATATATATATATAAATATATATGTATATATATATGTATATATATAAATATATATGTATATATATATATATATATATATATATTTTATATTTATATTTATATATATATATAATATATATATATATATATATATATATATATATATATATATACATATATATATATATATTTATATATATATACACACACACACACATATATATATATATATATATATATATATATATATATATATATATATATATATATATATACGTGAAGTGAGTTTTACATGTTTCGATATGATTTTAGAAAAAATTTTTATACTTGTTGGGACTGTTCTAAACGGGCTAATTTTCTGAATTATGTCAATGAAAATAAAATAGAATACATAAAATATATTAGTAATGAATTATATAGTGAAAGAGATATGAAATGAAACACTATATTTTTTCATTTTTGAATGAAAGAATTAAAAGGCCTAGAAGATCGAATACACTGCTTTTATGATTCATTCTTTCTGAATTTCAATAGAACCACTCCAAACTGAAAAAAGAAAAAAAATAAGGGCCATTAGTAATTTTTACCTTATACGTTATTGAGAAAAAATACAATTTGTTCGAACAATTTCAGGATATGAAAAACATTAGAAATTTTACAGCCAGAATTATTCAAAATTAGACCTGTTTTAAATACTTTTTTTTAAATAAATGCTTTAAAGTTTTAGCGATATACTTATTTCAATCTCTTCTATAATATCTAGAATTATTCCACAGATTTAGTTGTACAAGTAACTCAAATTAAAAAACATAGTACATTCAGATCTAGTCTGTTCTGATTGGTATGCAAAACGATGAATCATCTACCGTATCACAAATTATTTATTTATTTAAGAATTTTTGTAAAAGTCTTTTACATAATTTTCATTCAAGAGTGTTATTTTCTACAGGAAAAACTCTCCCAAAGCCTATACATTGAAGATCTCCCAAACCCTATACATTTTATGTATGATAATGCATATATAAGTGGCTTAACAAAAAATAATATAAATCTTCTACCTAGTTAACATCATTTAATATAGCAGTGAAAATATAATAATATTACTCAGTACTTTTTTAATATCTCTAAAATTTACATAATTTTAAAGAATGTAATGCATTTTACTATACAGGAGTAACTCACGATATTAAAATAACATTATTACAAAAACATTTCAGGAAATATATTTCTTACACTACTTTGCAATATTTATTATATGATATGATTTCTCAGACTAGTTTAAATTTTAAATAAAGAATTATTTAAATATGTTTCATGTTTGATATCTTTTGTTTTTATAATAAATTTAAGAAAACTATTAGGACCTAGAGTAAAATGCAGTTATTTCGGTACTATTTTAACGTCTTTTGGCTGTATTAAAACAAGCTGATATAGTTAATAACGAAAATGTATACAAAATATTATAAAATTTCGTTAAAATATTTTCATTTAGAAAAATTTTTTAAAAAATGTAATCTAAAAATGTGGTTAAATTTAGTATGATTTGATTTGGAGCTCTCTAGTTTACTTTTTCTACTCAAGGGTTAATGAGATCAAGACCTACAGCTTATACGTAATCGGAACATCCGTAACAATGGTAGGATTTAAATAAAGTACTCAGGTACCAAAAGATAGCATCCTACATATTCGGCTATTGATCAACTTTAAAAAATAAATTTCTGAATTAAAATTTATTTTTTCATCCGTGGATTTTTTAAAATTTTATAGTCAGTCAATTTTATTTAGTTGTTATTTATGTCATAAAAATTATTATGTTATAATTTATCCGATAGAATAAATCTGTGTTTTTCATATTAAAAATAAACAATGGCATATAAAAGTTCACGCTTTCCTTTTCATCGCATTTTGAAATTATCTATACTTTTAGTGATTTTTTTTACAGTGAATAGCTTAAAATCCCTACAAACTGTAACAAGTCATGTAATCGATATCCTTCAGTGTTAAAATGAAAATAGCCACATGATATGTATTATAATTTAAAAATGTACTAAGAAACATTATGACATCACATTAGGCTCAACAAGGATGGCTAGTAAATAGCAGTTTATGACAATTTTATGTCTATTTGTAACTTGATACCCTGATATGGATAGTAATAAAACAAGAAATGGGTAATTTTATGTCCTCGTACATTAAGACATGAAATGGGACGATGGTTGGATAAATTCACTGCATTTTGGGCAACTTTGCATTATTGTACACAAAGGATCATGCACGTGGAGTTAGTACTTATTGTTAAATTTTCAGTTTGAATAAATTTATGGATTTTCTGCTCTGTATATCCCTCTTTCCAAAAATCTTAATGTAAAGAGATATTTTACTCAGGACTGCCATTGAGAAGGTTACTAATTCAGTAATTACTCTAGTTATTATTTTTGGATGTTTTACTAAGTTTACGGTCTTGATACCATGGAGAAAAACAGCTTCTTGAGACATTAGTATTTTAATTTTTAAAAATTGCATAGAATGATAACATTCATTTATTCTCAGAATATCTTGGAAGCTACATAAATATATTGCGATTAACAGAAAAATTTACTTATTTCAAAGAGCAAATGGAATTTTAGTTGAGCATAATACGACTGAAAACTTGATATTTATCTCTCATCTAACTGTGAAAAATGATTAAAAATTTAAGTGAAAGAGTTTTATAATATCCTTTATTCGATAATATATATGATTATTAATTCATATAATTATAAACAGAAAGTACAATCATTACTAATAAAAATTTACTCCCTTTCTCAACACTTTTAAGCTTTATAAATATTTGAGACACTTCGGATGCACTTCTAACTGTCCTAACCTTTGGTCGTTGTTTGGTTTCCCTCGTATGAAATATTTTAGTGAATAATAATCCGAAATATTTTGAACGCGAAGACAATAACCATCACTTCTTTTAATCTCTGATTATTCTAGAAGTAATTTCGAAGAGAAATGTAATTTATTAATAAGAAATTTCAGGAAAAATTAGAAAATAACAACATTTGATTTCGGCTGAAAAAAAATCAGTTGTCATTACTTTCGGTAAGGATAAATCACGTTGGAGTTCATAAATAAAATTCGAGGATTTAAATACAGCTATAATGAAGGGAATAAACTATTTAAGCCTCATGATTTATGGTTAGTCAAGTTTCAATCTACTTTTAAAATAATTAAATCCAGAAATTACTAATTTTTAAATACACATAGAGTCGTAAACGTGTAATGGGGAGTTAAAGCAGAGGCGTAGCAAATTTGACTTGTAAATACCTAACTAATAGAGGGGATCGAGGAGTGGTATGACTTCGTGAATGTACACTGTTGAAGGAAACTTCTTAATGTTCAAAGGAAATATATATTAAAAATTTTTTCAGCTATAAGTACGTCTCAAATCTAGCCCTGTATTATATAATGGGTATTCATTCACTGACTTTGCAGGACAATAGCATGTTAATAAACTAGGTTAAAATTTACACCGGAAACAGTGGCAGTGAATCTCAAAGACAAAATAGCAAAAAATTATATAAACCTAGCTCTTGAATCCTGGCATAAATATCATAAAAAAATCATACATGTAATAAAATATGACTGGAGATTGATAAGAGATCATTTTTAATAACTTTAAGCAAGTTTATTTTAATTTTTAAACACTCCTTGGGAGTATTATTAGTGACAAGTCATGGTAGCTTTCCCATCTTCTTACACCAAACTGGAAAACTAGGAGAAACTTCATAAAATGGAATTTGCAGGTCCTTGATTAAAGATTCAAAATCTGTAAACTTTAGTGACAGGTCATGGTAGCTTTCCCATCTTCTGACACCAGAATGGAAAACTAGGAGAAACTTCATGAAATGGAATTTGCAGGTCTTTGAGTAAAGATTCAAAATCTGTAAACTTTGTATTTAAGAAATATTGTAAGCATTTCAATACAAGAAAAGGAAATATTTTTTAATTTTTACTATTTTTTCTCGTAATATTTTTGCGAATTCTTGGGATAACAGCGATTTTTTCTAAGGACTGACCAACATAATATAAATAAATATAGCCATATTGTGTGCAAAAATGCTTATGAAATATTTTAATGACCTTCCTTTTGAATAATAAAATAACTTAAACTTTTAATGTAAATAATATTTTATCCTAACAGAAACATGTTGTTAATAATTTACTGACTATTAAAGTAAACTGATTAAAATTGAGATAGGTCCTTTCTTACTTTAAGCAACAAAATCATAATACCTTGATTGGAAATGATGAAAGCATTATGGTATTTCCGATAACATTATTTTTTATGTTAATGCATGTATTGTTCTGTTTACCCATTAAAACATAATAGTTTGATAACCTTTTAGTCAGCTATGTTCTTGTCCAAATATTTGGATATTTGGCTCTATTTATAAATCATAAAGAATTCATAAATACTAAAGACTGAAAGCTACTTTAGAACTAAGTGTCCGTTTGCCTATGTGTTCATTTCTAGCAGGGATAGTCATAAATGATCTGCTTTAAGGAGTAAATCCCTGCCACAATAGTTTTCATGTAGCAAACTCAGCGTATCGTAGCTTTCCAAACCAAAGAGCCTAATAAGGATCTTTTGATAATAATGTAATTGCTTGAAGCAGTTACATTATTATCATAAAAATTAGCTGTATTAATCATTCAAATAGTAATTAATTAGGATTAATTTGTTTCATAAGTACTCAAGAATGAAAATTATTTGAAAGTTCTTTCACTGCTAGCGCGCTTCTTCAGATATATTTAGAATTTGCTTTAAGATGAAGGTTCCCATCTCGTGACTCTTTTTAAAGACGTAAATAATTAAAAACTATAAATATGGTAATTTGTACATGATAATTCAAATCTTTAAAGATTTCTTGTTGAATTTATATATTTAATTTTATTTACTTCGTAACATTTTGTTAAATATTATGATAAAGAATGAATTTATAAAAATAAAAGTCAATCAGTGGAAATAACAAAGTAAACAGAAAAATTCAACTATATTTTTAATTTTTCATCAAATGATTACAAATTATATAAACCTATTATTAACTTTTTCATTCCTTAAAGTATAGTATTTTTCCTAGAGAACTGTATTTTTTCCCTTTGTTAGGAACTATATCATTTTACAAATATTGTTTATTTTTTCCACTCTCATAATACCGTTAAAATACCCATTAAGGGAACAAGAAAGTCACAAATCGATTATTGCAGAAGTTTTCAATTTCTATTTATAAAAATAATGAGACTATTAGGAAACTCATAATGATATTTATTTAATAAATCGTTTCTTTAGGAGGGTGTGAAATTTTTTATAAGAAATCGATACAATGTTCCTATGGATAGAAAAATGTTAAAAGCTGCGCTACTTATTGGGAATGGTAAATTTTACTTTAAAAATGTTACCATATTTCTTACTTGTCATTGATAAAAAGGAGAATTAATTATATATTTTTTACCGAAATAGGTGGTTACTTTAGAAATTCTGAAGTTTTAGTACATTTAAAAGAAAATACTTCGAAGTATAGTTTTATTAATTATAAAAAAAACTGAGATAAATTCTCTTTAATTGTCATTGATATTATAAATTTAAATATGGCAACGATGATAAAGTTATTTTTTAAACGGCTTAAACAGAAGACAAGGAACTTGATTTCGCTTGAACGATAATTGAAAAATTAAATAACATCACATATGAAAAGGAATACATATTGCAGTATATGTTAAAAGCTGTGTTACTTATTGGAAATGGTAAATTTTACTTTAAACATCTTACCATATTTTTTCTTGTCATTGATAAAATGGAGAATGAATTATATTTTTTTACCAAAATAGGTGGTTATTTTAGAAATTCTGAAGTTTTTATACATTTAAAAGAAAATACTTCGAAATATAGTTTTATTTATTATAAAAAAATAACATAAATTCTCTTTAATTGTCATTGATATTATACATTTAAATATGGCAACGATGATAAATTTATTTTTTAAAATGGCTTAAACAGGAAACAAGGAACTTGATTTTCATTGAACAATAATTAAAAATTTAAATAACGTCGCATATGAAAAGGAATACATATTGCAATATATGTTAAAAGCTGTGCTACTTATTGGGAATGGTAAATTTTACTTTAAAAATGTTACCATATTTCTTTCTTGTCATTGATAAAATGGAAAATTAATTATATTTTTTTACAAAAATAGGTGGTTATTTTAGAAAGTCTGAAGTTAAGTCTGAAGTTAACATTTAAAAGAAAATACTTCGAAATATAGTTTTTATTAATAATAAAAAAACTAAGATAAATTATCCTTAATTGTCACTGATATTATACGTTTAAATATGCAACGATGATTAAGGTATTTTTAAATGGCTTAAACAGAAGACAAGGAACTTGATTTTCATTGAACAATAATTAAAAAATTCAATAATATCGCATATGAAAAATACATATTGCAATGTATAAAAATATATATTGAAGACAATATATCTTATGAAGCATATGTTTCATCTACGTAACTAGAAATATTGAAATATCATTATATTCAAGGACGTTTATTACTTTTCAAGAATTGATTCAAACTCTTAAGTTTCTCGTGACAAAATTTTTATTTTCATGCATATTTTTATAAAATGTAGTGTAAAATTATATTGGATATTTATTTTTACTTAAAATTTATGTAGCGATATATTTTTATCAGACATTTTATTGTTTCTATTTAACATCGCTAATCCCGAAACAGATCCTTTACTTCTACAAATGCGATATAAAAGAGACATAACTTAATGGGTTTCAAAAACTCCTTTTATGTAGTCAGTTCATGTATCGCTTCTGATTCTTTGGTCCACATATGCCCAGGCTATATTAGAAATGGTTCTTGCTTATTAAACGTTAACTCACTGCATTCGTGCAGGATTTTCAAGCATTGTACCCTCATCTTTCAATGAATAAAAATATACAAAGTAATTAATCGCTTACATTAAGCATACATTCTCACTGCAATACTGCAATTGCACTGGATCTAAACGCCAGTTTACATTATCATTAAATATATAAACTTTTATAACAAAATACCCAATTGATATTAAGATATAGCGAATTAATATATTGAAGAACTTTTGTCTAATTCGGAAGAGGATAAAATTCAATATTTATTCAGTCTTTGTAAGAAGCTACTCAGTTAGGCATAATAACGCCTAATCTCCTTGTTAGAGAAAACATTTCATCTAAGAGTATATAAATGAAACGTCTGAATATAAGTTTAGTAAAAGAAAACTTGATATAATTCGAGTATGTGGTATAGAATCTTCAAATTTGTAACGAAATTGTTAGAGAATTGTTCTAGATGTCATGGGTGTTATCTGGATGCCATGCGGATGCGACGATCATTACGGAATAAAACTCATCCACAACGATTGAATTCTAATTGACAAGGATGTATCGTCTACTCGAAAAATGTGCAATTTAGCTGCAGGTTGATATACTGATTCTTCTACTCAGGTTTTTATAACTCCAGGCAATACTAAGATGGGAAGAATTAAAACAAGCTACTTCGTATATGCTGCTGTAAATTTAAAACAAAGGATAAACACAATGAGCCACGCCTGTAGAAACAGAAGATTATTGTGGCGTAACAAGTGGCACGCGAAAACACCTCAGTTCGCAATTACCTAACAATCCCCTGTATACGTACTGAAGAAAATTGATTTTATAACGACCGGCACTTGGTAATTGCTCGAGCGGGTCTTATGTCAGAGTAGTTTCAGGTATAGTCTCGGTCATTAGCATTCTGAAGGGACCGTCAATTATTTTCGTCGCCAGTTTCGAATCGAGGGGCCTATTACTTATTGCAATAAATTCAAACGTAGCCATGTATCTAGATGATCTAGAGTTAATGGCCGAAATTTCTGCACCATTAAATATGGTATAATTCTAACTTCTGAGGAAAATGATCATTTTATTTAAAATAGACAAATCGCCTGATTGTGCATTTAAAATTCTGCGGAAAGACAAACTAGAGACAAATTCTATCAATATGTTATTTTATACAGTATGTTTAATAGTGTTTTAAATGCAAATGGAAGCTACATAAATTATGATTCCGTCCCATTAACTATGTTATAGTTAAATGCATTAAGGAAAATAAATATAATAACCAGCCTAAAACACAACATTAAATAAAATACGTCTTTGTAAAACTGTTCTTTACATCTTAAGTAGTAAATGTGGTGTTTATTTTATAATAGTATGCAAATTACTAATATATAGTCCAACGCGTACTATGTTTGTGAGAATTTTTGAAACGTATTCATAAAATACATGAAAATATTATTTGCTTGAAAGACGTTTAACTAGAGTAGCTTAAACTTTGGAATCAGTCTTAAAAACGCAATTTAGAAAAATGCTTAAAACAGGATATTTTTTAAATAAGAAGCGGTTAAAATTACATTAATATAAATGCATTACTTAAAATAAATATAATAACCAGCCTAAAACACAGATTAAATAAAATACGTCTCTGTAAAAATGTTCTTTACATCTTACGTAGTAAATGTGGGGTTTATTTTATAATAGTATGTAAATTACTAATATATAGTCCCACGCTTACTATGCTTGTGAGAATCTTTGAAACATTATATTTATAAAATACATAAAAATATTATTTGCTTGAAAGACGTTTAAGTATAGTAGCTTAAACTTTGGAAACAGTCGTAACAAACGCAATTTAGAAAAATGTTTAAAATAAGATATTTTTAAATAAAAAACGTTTAATATTACTTTAACATAATGAGGATGATGTATTAAAATTAATGTAATGGTAAGAAACAATTCCAATTAACCACTGAATATTCTTTTCATATAGGTACAATGAAACTAAAAGAACACTTATCCCAGTAAGATGTCTAAAATGTTGTTGATATATATAGCATTAATTGCATATTTCAATGGATAAAAAGAAAAACTGCTAAAAATGCTTTATCACCATTAACGTAGCCGTATTATGCATATTGTATAAATATCATATATGCGAAAATAGATTTTATTCTGACTGCATATCATTTCAGGGTTTATTTACTTGGAGTCAGAATAAATAGGCGAAAGCAATATAAATTGTAATAACAGAGCAACCTGAAAAGGATAAAAAGAGGTAAAGAAAAGAATAAAATTGATATGTACGACTGTTTGAAAGTAGGTGCCTCATATGAATTTAAAAGTAATACTGTTATTGGAAATTCTTACTTCCATTTGATACAAATTCAGATAACATAAGGAATAAAATATACAATATTTTCCTTCGGGGTTCTTTTTAGGTTTACTTTTTCATGTTATATTACTCATTTTATGCTAATTTAATTCGGAATATTTCGTCCTGATGTATTTAGCATCGCTAAAAAATAATATATATTTCTTTGTATAAATTTTGTATTTGTCATTTTTAAGCAGTTCTCTAACAGAATCGGATACCCATCGGATAAAAAAATCTCTGAATAAATGGATGAAAATATTGAATAATACAAATATACTAATAGTTATAATTAGTATTGTTGTAGTGGCAGTCATTACTGCACGTCAATTACCATGACTATATATATATATATATATATATATATATATATATATATATATATATATATATATATATATATATATATATATATATATATATATATATATATATATATATATATATATATATATATATGTATATATGTATATATATATATATATATATATATATATATCTATATATATATATATATATATGTGTGTATCTATGTATATATTTATCAGCTACTGGATAACATACCATCTCCTTCTGTACAACAATTTTACACAAAAGTACTAACCCAATAGAGAGGTCAGAGGAGCTTATTTATTCTCTGTCACTACTATGAGAAGAAAAATGTGAAATAAAGATGAGAACAAAATAAGATAAAGAATTTTTTTCATACTCTGAGAATGTTTATAAAAGACTTTATTCCGCAGATATCGCTCGAAACGTCAATATATGTAACGTTACTTTGCTGAGGAGAACAGTAATATTAATGGATGTTGTAGATAATATTTTCATTTTTTTTTTATCAGTAATAGCTTTCGCTTCAGAAGCAAAGATCGAATATCTTGAAAAACATGATTCCTTTTACCTGAAGCTTCAAGCTGATAAACATAGTTTGGTTATTACGTAAAACGCCTTGCCTTTAATGGTACCTCGTTGTTTCAGTCATGTTTTCGTGAAATTTTGTCTATTTAGTGAATTTTTCTTTGTTGCAATATATTTTAACTTTATCATTACTTTCTGATATAAAATAATTAAATATATTTTTAAACAATTATTATTTACCAGAGAAACACCTATATGGGTAAAATATCTATGAATACAAAACAAAATTTTGTTGTTATCTTCGAGATTAAGGAGAGAGGGGGCTTTCAAAATTAATTTATTTTATTTTCGACTAATCTACCTCAATCTTCAATATGCTATTAGTAATATATAATTAAATTTAATAATTAAATATGTTTTTAACCAATTATTATTTACAAAAGAAATAGCTATATGGGTAAAATATCTATGCATCTACAACAAAATTTTTGTTATTATCTTCGAGATTAAGGAGACAGAGGGCTTTCAAAATTAATTTGTTTTAATTTCGACTAATCTACCTCAAACTTTAATATGCTATTAGTAATATATAATTAAATTTAATAATTAAATATGTTTTTAACCAATTATTATTTACAAAAGAAATAGCTATATGGGTAAAATATCTATGCATCTACAACAAAATTTTTGTTATTATCTTCGAGATTAAGGAGACAGAGGGCTTTCAAAATTAATTTGTTTTAATTTCGACTAATCTACCTCAAACTTTAATATGCTATTAGTAGTATAAAATTAAATATATTTTTAAACAATTATTATTTACCAAGGAAACACCTATATGGGTAAAATATCTATGCATCCAAAACAAAATTTTTGTTATTATTTTCGAGATTGAGGAGACAGGGGGCTTTCAGAATTAATTTGTTCTACTTTCAGCTTCAAACTTCAATATGCTATTAGTAGTATATGTGAAAGTGTTTACAATTTCTAGAAAATATCTTAATAGTCTTAAAAATTGTTAATCATTAATTATTAAAAAATAGAAAAATTTCCCTACGCACCCCTTTTACATATAAAAGTGTCATTTATATTCATAAGATACATTTTATGCTTTAGAATAAAACGTATTATCGTAAACATTTGCAGCAACTGTAGTTAGGAAAAATAATAAAAGTCAACATCCTGATTTTTAATATATAGAATATGTATAATATTTTTTTTTATTTCAAAAAGGATAGATCTTTCCTGTTCGAAATAAATTTTAACTAACTTTTATTTTGTAATCTACAAGATAAATGGTCGAAGCATTTTTATAATATGTCACTACTTTAAATGCATCTGCAGTATCTCAAGTACATGCAAAATTCGAATTTTTTTCTTTAAATCTGTGTAATATATTTATTAAAATAACTAAATTTAACTAAGTCTTTTGTGGTAATGATGATACTAATTATAAGGAGATGAATATTAAAACAACCTTACTTGAATCTCATTCTTATTTTTATATCCCAATTCAATGATATAAATAGCAAATTTTCAGACGTATATTTTGTCGAGATCGATGACCACTTTACCTTTAATTCAGAACTTAAAATTTTTATTCTTGTAGCAAATGTCAGGTAAATTTCAATTTCAAAGGTTTTATTTTTCAAATTATGTCTTTGAGGAATTTTAATGCTTTTGTCACAAAAACTAAGGATGCTAAAGACCAAAGTTAAAGTTAGGAATGAATGTATATTATAAAAATATAGTAAAATATAGAATTCAGTTGCTAATTTAATCTCACACTGTTAAAACTTCAAAAGTAGCCAAAAAATGCAAAAAAAGAAAAAAAACATATACACGTGTAAAGCTATGTTTATGTCATCGCATGTCTGTCCATTAACAAAATACAAAGAAATTAAAAACTTGAAATAAACATATAAAATATTGAAATGGACGAAAAGATGTTTTATTTTAGATTTAAATCATGCTTAACAAAACTGGAATTATAGCTTAGGAACGAATTTAATTTATTTTTACTAACCAGGCATACTTTTAAAGATATATTCAATTGTTTGCAATCTTCAAAATATAATTTTATAATAAATAAGTAAGACAAATATAAATATATAGTATAAATGCAGAGTATTAACTTAGATAATTTAGTTTAATTGTAAATAGATGTCACATATTCCCAAACGTCTCAATGTTTAATATTTATTCGTACAGTCATTCTGCAGTTTATTAATTTTTCAATATAAATGATTTTTTCATTAAACAGACAAAAAAGTTATAGTGAAATATATTTCTATTCAGCTAAAGCCTTTCTAATCTTCCAAAGGAAAAGTTTCATGAATGAAAAAAAGCTGTTTTCAAAAGTTTTTTTTATTTTTTGACTACCCTGTTTGAGAAGAATAAAGTCCCCTCATAAACGGTGTACAAAATTTGCATTTATACGGAAAATGGCTGTTTTTTATGTTAAAGAAATACTTTTTTTCCGGGGGGAGGGTATCAGTTGCATCCGGTGTTGCATCAAGCCCATTTTTGTTCTTAAATCAGTGTCGCATGATGCTAAAATAAACGCGTTTCCTTTTTTACGAATGAAAGTGAATTCTTGACGTGGGTAGATCTTTTACTAAAACGTTTTGAAGACGTTGAAGAGTTACACTATGAGACGTGACCTGGGAGACCAATGAGGAGAGGTCTCTGGCCTTCAAGTGAGTGAGCTAACAAAGTGCATCACTTCAGGGCAATTGGAAGCGGCACACGTCTTTTCTCGCTTTTAAGGACGACTCTCGAGCCCTTAACAGGATATTTTTTGACACTTTTAAGAGCCTCTAAAGCACTCGTTTATGTTTCAAATAGCTTTGACATTAACGTAATTGAGTACTTACGAATTATACAAATATAATTGCGCATTAGTTGATCACTTACAAGAAAATGTAAATAAAAAACGCCGAAAACGGAAAAAGGGTTATATTAAATGAATGAAAGCATTATATGTTTCTCATAGTGTTAAGTACAATTATTTGTATCGAGTCCATAGAGTGCATTCTTTCAACTGTAATTAGCTTTATGATTCTAGTGAAAAGAAAGGCTCAAAAACGTGAAAGATTAAATTACGCTTCTGGAATTTACATTGGAGACAATTTAGACAATGAAGAAAATACTTATCTGAATAAATATAAATTAAATAAAGACAACATAATCTTGTGACTATTAATAAAGATATTGAACTTTTTTAATAGTCAAAATAAAAGTAATTTTGCATCTAGTGAAAGTATATTTAATTATACATTACCGGTTTTAAATTCAAACTGGCATAAAACTCAGTATAAATGTATGCATTTCATGAAAATATGCTGATATAAAAAGAATTATGAAACTGGTATATATTTGTTTAAAATTACGTTATTAGTTTTTTTTTATTTAGGTGGTTTTGAGCAAGTGTAGAAATACAGAAAAAATATTTTAGGATAACAGTCTAAATATTCCTAATTTTTAAATATAATATATTTATAACATGTTTTCTGGAACTCATACATTTGGTAATAAGAAATTATATGCATTATTTCTTCATTACCGTTTAGAAAACTTACTTTACTATGTGGGGTAGCTGGATAAATGTTTAGGTTACATTATTTCAAATGCAAATTTTTAGATTATTAGTATAACATTCTTTAGGTGTTAGGCTTAAATTTTACTTTAGTTATTATTAATAAATTTCAAATTAAATCACTATATTTATGACTTGTTATTAAAAAATAAAAATAAATCATGATTTACCACCATAAACAAATAATGAAAATTAAATAAATGCTTTTGATTCATATATCACAGCATTATTTAATCGTTATGACAAATACTTATGTTTAAAAAAAATGTTTTAAAAAAACTGTTATTTTCCAAACTATATTCGAAAAAATACCTTTAAAAATAAATAAAATCAAATATATTTTAATGTTTCTTGGCTACTAAGTGATCGCAACGTCGTAGCTCAAATCATTTATTTTTAAAACCTCAAATAATAATTGAGAAAAAACCTTGCACTTCATTATTGAGCAGCTATTTAATTTTTTCCTTAAGCATTTATATTAAGGTCAACCAGTGTTTATAGAAAATATAAATAAAACAATTTGAAACACTTTTAACTACATAATATTGTTCTTTACATTTCTTTGCTTTATATTATATTGGTGGTATTTACATAAGCCATACTACCAGCAGTTTAGGATAATTTCAGTTTGCTCATTAATTTATTGAAAACATTTGAGAGAATTTAATCTTATAGAGAGAGCATGTCTTTATTCCCAGATTGCGTTGATTGGTACAAATTTTCGCTTCGAAATCTGAGGTCACAAAATTGCTCCCTCGTTGTTCGGTTGGAAAGACCCTAGAGGCTTGTCCAAAGGAACTGTAATCAGACATCAACCGAAAATGTAGTGAGCCTTCAACGCAAAGATTTCTATTGGTTGTAACACTGGGATTGAGAGATATAAGACGCGACAAGACGGAGTTTGTGCAAACTAAGTCTCTGAAGAGTTGAGAGAAAGTAAATATTTGGTTGGTACAGCTTGTTTGTCAGAAAATGAATCTAGGTTACGACGGTGAAAAATGTAATGAACGCAGACTATTTGGAAAGGAAGTTAAATTAAATTTAGATTCTCGTTATTTTGACCCTTAATTCGAATGATAAATGTCTAATAAACAAATTTGTCACTACAAAAAATACATAATGAAGTAGAATTTTTCATCAAAAATATATGTGGAAATGAAAGTTTAATTTTAAAATCCAAAGTATAATTACGTTGCTTTTGCTATATTTTATTAAAAAAAAATTATGAATAAATGGATGAAATAATTGAATAATTCAAATATACTAATAATTATAATTAGTATTGTCGTAGTGGCAGTCATTATTGAGCGTCAATTAACATGACTATATATATATATATATATATATATATATATATATATATTATATATATATATATATATATATATATATATATATATATATATATATATATATATATATATATATATATATATATATATATATATATATATATATATATATATATATATATAATATATATACATATATACATATATATATACATATGTATGTATATATATATATATATATATATGTATATATATATATATATATATATATATATATATATATAATTAGTATTGTCTAATTAGTATGTTATATATTATATTATATATATATAATATATATATATATATATATATATATATATATATATATATATATATATATATATATATATACATATATATATATATATATATATATACATATATATATATATATATATATATATATATATACATATATATACATATATATATATGCATATATTTATATATATATATATATGCATATATATACATATATACATATATATATATACATATATATATATATATATGCATATATATACACGTATATATATATATATTCTAATATAAAAAAATTAAAAATAAAATGGATATCTATGAATTTTTACATATAACTATTATAATATGTGGAAACAGGTTGGTCGCTGCATATTTTAAATTTAATTTTTATAACTAATAGACTCAACTATTACATATGAAGAAAACTTGATGGCTATACATACTTTTCAGGAATTATTACATATGTAACTATTATGGATGAGTTCTATTCAGTGATCTAAGATCATCTTTAAAATGCAGTTCACAGATGTAAAGTAGTTCCTGGAGATACCGAGTCATCTAATAAATCGTCAGTATCGTCTATAATAACGCCCTTTCATAAATCTGTATTTAATTACATACAGCGTATCGAATCTGTCTTGCTGAGCAGTGTGACTTCCAGCTGTGTCACTAAACAATGACAAAGATTTGAAGCAAGCTGCCGTAACGGATGGCAAATTTGGCACCGAAAGCTATGGTTTGAATTCAAATGTAAAAGAACCCTCCTGAAGAAGTGTTAAGAGGTCTTCTCATGGGCGGAACTAGTTGTTACAGACGGCGTCGCTTAAATCATGCAAATCACTCGTAATTTTCTCATCTCCATCAATCAACTGAACCTTGATTTCCACTATCTGGCGTTTACTATGAGAAAAGATCGTGGTCATTCTTGATCAGATGAGTCATTCGTGGTGCCACAATTCGGATGCTTCATCATCGACGAATTACATAACGATTGCTGTTATGTAGAGATGATAACCCATAAGTTATGGGGGTAGAAATGTTTTCTCAAGTACGACAGTATTGCTTTGATTTTCTTCGTTGTGCAGCACGACATGTACTTTGGAGCACGTAAAACTACTTCGTTATGAATATGTATGAGTTCATGCTACAAATGTGGTTGATAAATTGCAAATGCCAAGACCTGACCCTAACCACTACACTTTTCAAAAACTTCTATCGTTTAACATGACACTTGCATTCCCTTTATAGCAATGACTATTCTCAAGAGAGATGAAAATTTAGAAGATTAAAAAGAAGTGGCTGGAATTTCAGAGAAAATTTTTAAAAATGCGTCAGAGATTCTGAAATATTACAAGAGTAAATTTTACCAAATATTATTATTCTACACGAAGATCCAACTGTTTTTAAAAATTTCATCTAAGCTTTGTGAAATCTTAATTTGCTCAATAGTGTCTGACTAATTTACTCAAACTCTTTATTCTGACATTATAAAGTTATCAAGACACAACACTTATTCAGGGGAATGTATGAAGAAAATATGCATTTATTAAACTAGCTCAAATCTTTGTGCGGATCATAGACTGTGAAGCTTTTAACCTTCTGATCTTAATCCAGCTGATTTGGCTACTCTTAGTGACAGATTTTCTGACATAAATACTATTGGAATACACGGTATAACTACATTTTTATTACTAAAGTAATATGAAATAAATTATTAAATTTAATTAAATATTAATAATTAATCTTATACATCAACATTTTTAATAAAAATATTCAAAATCTCTATATATCTACTTGGATAGATTATCGTTACTGAACTAAAAATTAATAATTAAAAAAATGTTAATTCTATTTAAAAATACCTCGAAAAAACTTATGTGACCTAACGTCTTCAATAAACAGATTAATTTATTAAACTTACAGGATATGTTTTTAGTTCGGATGAATTCTTTATTCAGCTACTAATTAATTATTATTTTTATCTCGTTTACTTTGCATACTATCTTGTACTAAATTTTTGAAAAGTGAAATTTAGCACTATTTTTAATCAAAACATTTTATATGCCTTCAAGCATAGATTGGAATTTTTACTATGTGAACAAAGGGTTTTAAATACTCACTTATAGTTTATAGAGTAAAGATAATACTAATAAATTAACTTTTAATGGCTTTCAGAATACAACTGAAGACTAAACACTTTAGAAGTTTTGAGGATGTAGTATAAGATTTTTTAACTTAAAAACTGAAAAAGTTGCTTATTTGAGTAAATATGAATATATATTAGATGTAAAAAATAAAATGTTTGTAGCTAAAACAAATGGATGTTCCAAACATATTATGAAATAAAACTTTCAAAATATAAAAAAGTTTTATACTGTCAGAAATGAGATAATAATGCTTGAGTGGAATTTTAAATTTTTATTACTGTCTAAGAATCAGATTCTGAATTTGAATGATTAGCCTTCTAAATTTCCATAATGAGATATAACAAGAAGTCTTTATGGAAATAGTTTGCTAGGCATATAATGCAAAATGCATGAAACTGAAGAAATTCAGTGGAAATTTTACGCACAGCATAAAGTTTCAATAAGATTTTCTCTCCTAGAAACCTTTTCGAATATAATAGTACACATACATTTGAAATCTGAAATAAAATATAAAACTAATTTTTCGTTTTCAAAAGAAATAATATATTTACTTTTGGGATTGAATTTGCTGTAAATTAGATTTCTCCAAAGTATTCTTTGATTCTTTTCTTATTTTCTTTCCCAGGATCTTTTATTTTCAATCAACATCCTGTTCCTTTTTTAATGGCCTTATTTGTAATCAGCAGGCGTTTTATATATAAAAAAGGGAATTAGAAAATTCAGACTTAAAAATGTTTATACGAGTATTAAAAGTAAGTAATTTATATATATGAAGTATATTTATATTGTAATAAAAGTTATATATTCCTTTGAATTCTGTTTTGAAAGTTTAAAATGCATTCAAAATATGATTGTTTTAATTATTGTTGAAATAGAACTGTAATTTTTTTTTACTTTTAATAAAATCTTTTGAATATTTTTTTTTTATTTTTAGATCTTTTTCTTTAAATGTATTTCTTTTTTTATATGACATTATATCATTCCTTTTAAAAGTAAACAGGTAATCACTACTAAACTACACATGATATACATTGCATTTTGTTAAAGAATTGGTTTTGAAGTTATTGATGTACGATTCTGAGATTATAATCATTATGATTTTCAAAATACTTCATATATAGTAAGTATTTTAATAATACATTGTAACTTACATTTCAGTAAAAAAAATTATTATTTTTATAATCAAGCTTTTACAAAATAAAAGATAATTTACAGAAATCCATTAAAACTATTAAACAATGATTATAGCTAGTGATAAGTATGTACAGTTAATCATTATTAACGATAAATTCGAGGTAAGGCATTCTCCAAGTTTAAAAGAGTTATTAAATTGAATTATACACAACTCATATTGGCATTTTTCATAGAAATATAGTTTTTTAAAGGTAAATATAAAGGGCAGGTTAGGTTTGGTTTGAGCATTAATTTTAACGCATTAATTTACATTTTAGTAAAAAAATGATTATTTGTATAACTAAGCTTTTACAAAATAAAAGATAATTTAAAGAAATCCATTAAAACTATTAAACAATGATTATTACTAGTGATAATTATGTAAGTTAATCATTATTAACGATAAATTCGAGGTAATACAATCTCCAAGTTTAAAAGAAGTAGTAAATTGAATTATACAGAATTTATTTTGACATTTTTTATAGAAATATAATTCTTTAAAGGTAAATGTAAAGGGCAGGTTTGGTTTGGTTTGGAGCACTATTATTTTGCTACATGTGGAGTAATAAGACTGGCATAAATGGAAAGAAGGCTTAACAAATTTTGGGGAATACAGGAATTTCATGAGTTTTTAGTAAGAATTTTTTTAACAAGCAATTAGGAAGCTATTGAAACTTGGGTATACGTACTATTCCTTTTGTCTTCTTCCTTGAATTATTAAATTCTCTTACTTCCTAGATGTTGAATAAATCACTTATAATCCATGTAATGTTTCGTGTAGATATCACTATTCCATTTGTTAGCACAAGTTATTAATATATCTCCAATCCATGAAGTATTCAATATTCTAACGTTTAGGCTACCTAACTGGTTTGGTTCGTCATCAGACGTAAACAAATGTGGTTCTCTATGCGGAATGACAACGTAGAGAACCATAAAGGAAGAAGAAAGGATATGTATATGCTTCAACGTGGTAAGTTCATAACGAAGATCAAGTCACCCTACTTCTTCACTTAGTTTATGTCACGATCTGTTAGTCGAAGCCGAGTATCTTAAATGCACCCCTGCCCTTTTCAGCCATTTTGTTTCTGTGATTGATCACTTTCACTTCAAAAAAGTAATGATATAATATACGTTGACTTTATCAATAGTTTCATACAACTCTTTGTCACTGACTCATACATTAGGTTTTACCACTCAAACATTAGTCAAAAACAAAATAAATTCTGGAATGAAAGAAATTTCTTGTTTGTTGCAGTAAACCTTGTTGATGACTGATATAGTTACGTTAAAAAGTTTTAAAACGGAAGCAAGTATATGTATATATTATTAATAATTGAACAAAAACATAATTTGGTTTTGTAAAACTGCAATACAGTTTTATAACGCATTAAAGTGACTTATTATGCATGAACTGTTGTAAAATGATTACATAACAGGAAATAGTAATTCTGAGATTAATGTATAATTTTTAATAAGACTGAGACTAACAAATTTTTTATATATTTTTATAGCTACATGTTCTTTTTCAGTGAATAAAGATTGATCTCTCCTGAAAAGAAGACAGAATCAAATAAATCCCCTGAAGAATAAGGAAGAATGAAGAGTAATTTGATAAAGAATATTTTGAATACCCTTTACATCAACATGCATGAAAAATACATTATGAATTCTTATCTGTCTCAAATTATCAAGATTACTGAAAAATATTACTTTTCTTATAAAGTATAGTGCTAGCAAAATGAAACTAAACCAGAAAATGCAATTTCAATATGTTAAATATGGAGTTGAAATTGTACAGAACTTTATATAGTAGTAATTTATGTAATAGTATATGCAAACAAACATCGCTCAGGTATAAGGTATAATTTAAATTACTTTACATGAAGTAGCCAAGAATTTTACAAAACTATGTCTGGAAAATATCTTTTCCTTTCTAATTTATGCGAAAATAATGCGAATTTCTATGCTGGAAGTTAACAGTAACTAAGGATGTAACTGAATAAGTTAAAGAAAAAAAATTACCTTAAAATAGGAATCAAGTGTAAATTTATCTTAAACTTATGAATGTTTCTTCTATAATGTAATAACGCTAAGAATAGTGTATATTTTATTCTGACTGCACAAATATAAAATCTAGGAATTCTTAAAAAAGTTACTTTAAAAAGCAATTTCAGTTGGGAATTTTGTAATGTCTAAAAATTAAATTCTGATTTCTATCTCGTAATACAATGGAATGCATGACACGCTTTTGAAATATTTGAAATTGGGTAACGTCACCATAAGAAAGTATAATAGTAATATTGTTTTAAGTAAAGTAAAAAATATTAGTTATATTACATTCAGCATGCATAGTAAAATTACTGGGAATAATTATACCGGCTGGCCATAATTAAACTGAGAGTGCTCACAGTGTTCTGTAGCGCGATGTATTTGCGAGAATGACACCACAGTTTGTATTAACATTAAACAAGACGGGGGACGAAAGATTCCGCGAAAAAACAAATTAGTCCTAAAAGTCACCGCTAGGGGAATATTTGGCGCTTTGTTATAGAAAATAGAGTGTTAATAAATGCAAATTAATACGGAATAAAATTACCTTTTATTATGCACATTTTCTGATTTAGTTCAAGTGCAATATGGCAACACTTTTAAAAAAGCGTAAAATACATAAACACCGATAAAATCTCGTGATCTGAAATATCATGTATGCTGAGCAGAAGAAAAAGTTCTTTATTCAAATTTCACATTACATCCATTGGCACAGTTAAGAAATTAATTTCCGTATTGATTTGCATTTGTTAATACTCTATTTTCTACTACACAACTCCAAATATTCCCCTAGAGGTGACTTTTGGAACTAATTTGTTTTTTCGTGGAATCCTTCGTTCCCCGTCTTGCTTAATCTTCCTATAAAATGTGGCGTCATTCTCGCAAATAGATCGTACTACAGAACACTGTGAGCACTGTCAGTTTAATTATGACCACCCGGTACTTAAAATATTGTCAAAATATTTTCAGATTCAAAAACATTAAAACTGTATATTTTGGTAAGTTTATTCTCAACCTTAAAACTCATGAAGCAATGTTGAGGTATATTTACTGCTTAATTTTGTTGGATTCGCCTTTCTTCGTGTTAAGTGTAAATTTTTAAAAATTAAATTCTTATTTTTATGCATACATTTGTACCTGTTGAATTAAATATATTTTTTTCAAAATCAATAGTTACGGTTTATTTTAGAAAGTTACAACAAATTAGTAATTCCCACACTAATAATTTTAAAATATTCATAGTTAGTATTAAAGTCCGATAAGCTAATTAAGAAGTTGAACATTCCAGAAAATTTTTGTTTAAAATTCAAAGGCCCTGACAGAAATATTAAGCTGTTTGCTTCTATACGTCTAATATGCTTCATTTATCATTTTTAGAGTTAGTGCTTAAGGCATTTTCAACAGATAATGATCATCAGGTGATACAAAAATAAAACTAGAAAACAAAACAATAAATCTTAAAATATAATTGTATCAAATAAGGCGGAGATCTTTTAATTAATCTTCTTAAACACGAAATAAAACCAGAAACAAAATGGAGGTGATAAGTAGGTTTGAGCACATCTAAGTGACGTATCCAAGGCCACTTATTTTTTCTCATTCACAGTTACCGTAAGACTGCAGCACTGTATATCTGCTTTTTCAGCATTGTATATTTTCTTCCATCATGAGCCGTAAGAAGATAAATTTACTTCAGATTTGTTCCTTCCGGCAGAACCATAAATTATAAGATGGAAATTCTTTTAGTTTTAGGCAACGGATGCGGAATATTTTTCGAACCAGGACGATTTTCGCTTACGCTTTTATTTTTGTTAACGGTGTTAACTTATCAATTTTGAACGGCGAGCGTTACTGAATAAAACAATAGAAATAACCTGCTTTCTGTACTAGTTGCTAGTACAGTTTAAATTAGAGTTGTAATTTAGGAGAATCACAAGATCTATTAAATCTACTAAAGTACAATATAAACAGTGTTGTAAATGAAATAATTAAACATTCAATATTACTCTATAAGATATTTTATGCCCAAAATTGTAAGATAATATTAAATTTAATATAAATGTTTTAACTTAATTAAAATGTAACATCTTAAAATGCAATAGCTTAGATATAAAATTTCTTTCGTGGATTTAGCTTCGTAAGTGTATGAACACATAATTATTCTGCTTTCCGCTTTAAATTATACTGGAAGGTATAGTAAAGAATAATTAATTAGATTAAAATATTTTATTGTAATTTAGTAAAGTATTGGCGTGAACTCCTTTTATTAAATTTATTTAATTATGACTTTATAACATATTAAACATAAACGATAATATATTAGTGTCAAAATTATTTGATTGAAAAATTTACAATGACTTAAAGGGTAAAGAAGAACATGTAGTATTCTGCATAATTTATAAATTGCATTGATTTATACCTTCAGATAACTCATGTATCGCTGTTGCATATCATGTACCACTATTTAAATTCTCTAAAGTTTCATTAGAACTTTCAATTAAGTAAAATAGTTTTATAGAAAGCATTTTGGCAAAAGTTGACAAACAGGATACACTTAAAAATGCATCGTGAAGCTAATTAATTCAGTACATGATTTTACGCTGTATAAACCTTTAAGAGAGTTTAAACGACAATACATCTTTACCACTTTAAAAATCCCTAAAAGTTAGTGCCACAAAGGGTCTAATATTATGGATGACGGTTAAGAAAATTGTTATCATACATGTTTAGTTTGATAAATATATCATTTCGAGTGTTGTAGTATGTATTTGCAAATCAGGTAAGATTAGTATGATTATAAACAAATAAATAATAAACAATTATAGAGAAGGGAAAGAATGAAAACACATTTATATCATTACCTCGTATGTTTGACAATAATATTACGTAAAGGGGTGTTACAACTTAGATCTGCTAGCATATGTGTTCAAGGATCAGAAATTTCTCTAAAGAACAAACATTTTAAAAGGAAGAGCAAATGTGGTAAAATATGCAGTGTACACTATATTAACTTCTTGTACAGTATACTATAAGGGCGAAGAGTGCATTTGTTTTGAAGCTTTCTTTATTACTAGATTAACTCAGGGGTTAATACGGTTTAAAGTGTAAGTATATTTCACTAAATAGGTGTACTAGTATAAAGATAATGGATAAATTGCTAGAACTGTACGCAGGTATACTAATAAATATGTGTTGGCAGCATGCCTTCTAACTACCATAAATCGTACGTTATAATAATACTAAATACAAAATTTTAACATTTTCAAGCTATTAATTTTTAAGTTATTCCCCTCAGCATTAATATGCATTAAAGGGAAATTTTTTATATAGAGTACAAATTGCCATCAAAGGATGAGGTGTATAACTGTGTAGGTGAATAACTAAATTACATAATTTCAGCAATTTACAAAATTTCTAAGACTAATCTATTGTGAATGAAGTCCTATGCCATTAAAATACACTATAATGAATTGTTTAATTATTAAAGAGAAGACTACAATCAAAAGGGGAGATTCGCAGCTAGACTTTATATCAGTCCTAAATACGAAATTTTAACATTCTACTTCTAAGAGTTTTCCTGCTATGCCCCATAGGATTAATATTTATTGTATTGAATGTTTTCGTTATATAGTTTGCAGATTGAAATAAAAAGAGAAGGAGCACAAATAGATTTTATAAAAGACTCAAATACAAAATTTCAACATTCTAAAGCTAATTGTTTTTGAGTTATTTCTAATACACGTAATAGTAAAAATATTTTACATACAGTACAAACAGAAATCTAAACGGAAGATGTGCTACTAGACATTCTACAATAAATACAAAATTTTGACCTTTTAGGACTAATCTTTTTTTCGTTATGTAATATACATACGTACGTAAAAGATGTCGTTAAAACAGAACTAGCCATAAGGAGTTAAGAAATTTTCAAAATTATTTAAAAGTTCCAAAAATAAAATTTCTTTATTTATAAATACAGATGTAGCAGTAAATCTTATCTAAATCCAGTCAGGTATGACTAAAATAAACATTTTTGTGGAAATAAACGTACTGAAACGTTGCGTGATTACGATATTTCCTTTACTTTGTATTATGAAGAAAAAAGTATTATAAGAACATTTCACAAAATCAGAAAATATTTATTAATGAAGAAATGTTGTGTGTGTTTTCTAAAGCTAAAATATGGTGATTAGAATACCTCATTTATTGATAAATGTTATTTTTTAACACACATATTAAGCATTATAAGCATTTTAAGAGAACTAAAGCGTTAGTCTAGTTCTTGTAATCCAATCGCTAAACACACAGAGTTACAAATGTTAAGCAACGTACATGTTAATCGGCTTATTAGCCATAAATTGTCCAGATAGAAAGAAATTAAAGTGCCTTAAAATCAAAACTAAGCGATTATTTCAGAATCATTTGTTTCTAATTAATAGAACAATCTGCAACAAAATGTTTGATTAATGTATAATAGCTGACGAAAAAGCCTAATTGAGAAAGTGCACTCCAAGGTGCTGGTATGCTGGATATTATGGCGAAAAAGTAAACTTATAAGTAAGAACATATTTTGAACGTTAAAAGGAACACAACTCAAATAGAATTGAATATTTATGATGAAGATTAACATGATTTGTAACAACGAAGTGTTTAACCAGTCGATACTTAATTACAGTTATATTGAATAAAAATAAACATTTTATATCTCTCTAAATTAAGATATATCTACCACGAAGTATTCTATTAGCTGTATAATTGATAGCATTTTAAGCAACTATCAAAGTTCCATTGTGTGAATTAGATAAATTTAAAATTATCTGAGGACAACACTTTAAAAAGTATCTTCAAGTCCCAAGTAAAATGCAACATATATCAGTACGTTTCCTATATATATATATATATATATATATATATATATATATATATATATATATATATATATATATATATATATATATATATATATATATATATATATATATATATATATATATATATATATATATATAATATATATATATTATATAATATATATATATATATATATATATATATATATATATATATATATATATATATATATATATATATATATATATATATATATATATATATATATATATGATGTCTCTTTCACTATCGTTAAAAGAAATATGCTTAGTTTAGTATTAAAAAGTTAATTACTGATATATAACTTATATATTAGCATTTTTGTGTCTTTTTTATGGTAAAGTTAATTTTACACGACAGTGTTTTTAAATCTGCATAAGACTTATATTAACTTGTGAAGGCAATATCACTAATTACTTATTTTTTACTTATAGAATATTAATTAATAATTAGTAAAGTTTCGTTGCATTAATTCAAATTAAAGATAATTTCATTGATGAAGGAGAAATAATCTCTTAATACTGTTTGATGTAAGATTGACAAGTATTATTCTAATATTTGCATAAGTAAATTAAATTATTCAATTCAGGGGGAAATTGCATTGTTTTTTATTTAATATATTGAATGAAAAATGAGTGAAAACACTTTACAATGGTAATGGTAAATCCTAATGAAGTTAAGATTTACTGTCATTAATTTACTTTCATTTCACTCACTAAACAGTCTTATGATAAAATAATGTTTTTATTCTGATGATTTATATGAAAGGTCTCGGAAATTTTAAAACATACTGCTTCTATTGAGTTTAAATTATTATCTAAATTCCATTTAGAAGGAATGTGACATAAAATCATAAATTTAAATTCCCCCATTCAATAGAAATTGATTCTCAATTGCTCTTGTTGCTTGGCCTGGCGTCACTAAATTTGAACTATAAATCAACAACAATTCGTTGCAATTTACAATCGCACTTTTCTCCCTTAAACTTTCTCGGTGTGGTTTTAAATAAATGATAAATATTACAAAATAAGCAGCATAATATTGTAGCAACAGAACTTTTTAACAATGCGGAATTCATGAAAAGTGTGCATTTTATAGTATTATAATGTCTTGTTAAAGATTCAGACAGTTAATGAGATCACGTTTTCCAATTAAAGATAATTTCATTGACTAGGGAGAAATAATCTCTTAATACTGTTTAATCTAGAACCAACAAGTATTTAACTACAATTATTCAATTCGAAAGTAAACGCCATTATTTTTATGCGATATATTGAATGAAAAATGAGTGAACACATTTTTAAGACTATTAGAAAATCACAATGGATTTAAGATTTACTGTAATTAATTATATTTTATTTACTAAACGATCTTATGAGGGAATGATGTATTTAGTTTGAAAATTTATTTGAATGGTCTTGGAAAACTTAAAACATACTTCTTCTAAGTTTAAATTATTACCTAAATTCCTTTTAAAAGGGATGGCAATAAAATCATAAATTTAAATTCCATTTTCAGGTGAAATTTATTCTCGGTTTTCCTTATTGTACTGGCTTGGATAAATTTAAACCCACTTTAACTCGTCACTAAATTTAAACTATAAATTAGCAACACGTAGCCGTAATTAACAATCACACTTCTCTCCCTTGAATTTTCACAAAGTGCCTTTAAATAAATGATAATTACTACTAAATAAGCAGCACAATGTTGAATCAATAGAGTACTTTAATTGTGCAAAATTCAGTAAAAGTGTACACTACAAACTATTATGATGTCCTGTTAAAGATTCAGAAAGATAATGAGATCACATTCAAAGTCCCTTTTAGGACAACTGCTTAAGTCTTTAAGTATAAGAATTATTCATTGACTTGTAAACGTATCAAATGTTTTTTGTGTCTCTATAATAATCCCATAAATCATTTTCAAGCTGACTGGCTTTTTGCCATTTACTGAGGGAATTCTTCTGTTGATATAATATTAAGTTAACTTTTTTATTTTTTCTCCTATTCTTGATTTTGCTTGATTGGCTCAATGAATAAGAATTTGTGCATTGTTATGTCCTTAAAAGATCATTTTGTGGCGAAGCCTTCTTTAAAATGTTTATTCCATTGGTATAATACAGTTATTAGATTAACTTGAAATTTTTATGTCATGGGATATAATATGTAAAAGAGGAAAAAACTCACAATCATGGTGAAATTAGATTACTCAAGATGGTTTTGAAAAGGGAACACATAACAGCTTTCTCGGATGTCATCAAAGAAATCGGGCTGACAAGTATACGAAGATGGGTGGCTTTATAAAAGTATATTTTTGTAGTTGTTGTTATTTTTAAACAACATTTAAAACAATGAAAATGTCTTCATCATTCACTGTTTAAATGCTATTAGGATGAAGCTATCAAAATAGAAAATAACTTTACCCTGAAAAAAAATTTAGGAATTCTTTTATCTTTAA
>CM063502.1:74024008-74149008 GCA_032207245.1 Pardosa pseudoannulata | reverse complement strand
AGGGCACAGCTGGTATGGAAAAAAAAGTAAGAAGATTCCTTACCCCATTTTTTCATTTCGGGTATGTATTGTACTAAGTCCTGTTTAATGTGTACTGTGATCTGTTAAACATCATTTCTATGTCCAAAAGCGGGAAAACAGTGATAATCATGTAGTAGTTAGAGAGTGAGATCATGACGGCACAGCTGGTATGGAAAAAAACGCAAGAAGATTCCTTACCCCAAACATTTATCACTGTTAAGAATATGGTTATGCAGCTAAAGACGTAATGTTATATCCGATATATATATATATGTATATATATATATATATATATATATATATATATATATATATATATATATATATATATATATGTATGTATGTATGTATACATATATGAATATACATACATATATATGTTTGTGCGTATATAAGTATGTATATGTATATATATATATATATATATATATATATATATATATATATATATATATATATATATATATATATATATATATATATGTATGTATGTATGTATACATATATGAATATACATACATATATATGTTTGTGTGTATAAGTATATATGAATGTGTATATATATATATATATATATATATATATATATATATATATATATATATATATATATATATATGTTTGTGTGTATAAGTATATATATATATATATATATATATATATATATATATATATATATATATATATATATATATATATGTATCCGTTCAAATATCCTTTTTTCCCCGATTGCATGGGAGAAATAAACCATGTTTTTTTTCTGGTATCACTAGGCAAAATGAACTCATAGTCGAATTGCAGAACTTCACATCTATTAAAGATCAAAAGCTCATTGTCAACCGACTGTCTTTACAGTGCTGCTCTGCATAGAATGCTCTAAGAATATACGAATTCGTCGAGAATTTCCACTTTCCACAGCTAGTGAGTCACGGGATTCTGTTCCCCAGGAGACTTGAGATGAATCGGCACTTTTGGAGAAATCTTCAGTAAACCAGTAATTTTGGAGAAAGAGTGAACCTTGATCATTTAAGACAGCTCGAAAACACAGAGGGAGCAATTTAATTACTGCAGAAGTAAGACTTTCCTGATACTTTCCTGATAGCGTAAAAATGTGGCCAGTGGACAGAAATTATCATTTGTTCCAGAGTTAATTTTGAGAGATAATTAAAAAAGACTGTAAGTCTGAGAAAACTTATGCCTGGCATTTTTTTGCTGGGCAATTAAGTATTACAAAAATGAGAAGGGGATTAAGGAAAGTTTTGGATATTTATTTTAATTCTAGTAATTTTGATATATCCTGCACACACACACACACACACACACACACACACATATATATATATATATATATATATATATATATATATATATATATATATATATATATATATATATATATATATATATATATATATATATATATATATATATATATATATATATATATATACATATATATATATATATATATATATATATATATATATATATATATATACGTTTAGAAAAGTTTAAAAATATAACACTTTGTAGGAAGAAATATTATTGCAAAATCTATACGAACATGCGCGTTTGAGAGAGTATGATGATTTGCAAATTTACCAGTAAATCGGTAAAAGAATATATGAATACCGGGTAATTAACCTGTAATTTTTTTCCGAAAAAGTAGGTTCTAAATTCATATAGTAATGTTTGGTTTGAGTATTTTTATTTAAAAGAAATAAATATTGAATAGTTATTAGTGTAATGTAAAAGTAAATATTTAAGTCCTGCAAAATACTCTAAAATAAAATTTATATACAAATCAATTTATTAAGCATTAATGAACGATTCAAAAATATAGCTATTAAAATAAAAGAACATATAGAACTATATAGATGTAATAAACAATTTTATGGCTTAAACATTTTTTTTAAATTTCAGAAAACGATTAATTTGTTCAAAGTTTTATCCCCTAACGGAGACACAATTTATAACAAAATAATCTCTTGTGCTCCACACTCGTTGGTCGGACGGTTTTATTAGATACGAATATGTTACATAAAAGCTTTATATAAGTTTATATAGGAATAACCGATGAAAAATTTAATTTTAAGAGCAAATATTTCCTGTATAATACCCATAAGGTATACCCATAAGGCTTACTGCTAATTGGTGTTACAAGACGTAGAGTTCATCAAAAATTAAAAGTTAAAAAGTTTTCCACATCAGGATAACCAGTGTACATAATGAGGGACATCTTTTATAATTGGCATCATGTTAGTGGAAAATTTACTTTATTCATATAGAAGAATGAAACAAAGAAAAAAGTCATTATCAGGGATATACACATGTAAAAGATAGGTAAGACAATATATAGGTGTTTCTAAGCTTCCCCCTTAGTACTAAATAGAAATGATAGGCTAGCATTTGACTGGAGCGAAATTTACATTATCTTACATTCAAATGTTATTATGAATTCTAAAGAAATCTAGCACTTATCTATCTTTAATGAAACTTCAGAAATTTTTACAATCATTTATCATGCATTTATTATTTGGATATTTTTGCTAAAGCTTCCCCGAACATATTCAAATTCTAATCAAACTCTAGTTCCCCAAACAACACAGAGTTTCATGTTAGTATGTATCTGGTGTTTTATATAGGAAAATTTCTAAGTACAGCTTAAATAGATCCTCATCTTTTCACTTTGATATTATATATGATTATTTTTTCTTTAACCTCTTGCCTGTGACTCCCAAACTCAATTCAAGCAACTCAAAAGCGCCAATTTTGGATTAATTCAACCTAAATAACAGCAGCATAAAATTTTGATGGTAATAATTAACAAAATTAAAGAGAAAATTTCCTTTTCTGACACGTTTTTCTAAAATATATTCCACAGGCATAAAGTTACAGGATTTTTCACCTACTACCAGCATACGTTTAAAAAGCAATGGGTTAAATTTACGATTTCTTTACCTTATTAAGAATGTGCTTACTTCTCGTGTGACAGCAAAATATTTCCACACAATCAAAGATCTTATACGTCAGCTTGAACCAAAATAAATCTATTGAAAAATTTTCCCTAAAACACAAAAAAATCTGCGTATACTTTTTGTGAAAAAAATCGCAAATTGAATCAAGTGCATTCCCAACGCATACAGGCTGATATAAACTAACATAAAAACTTTTGAACTAATATAAATTTTTTGTATGGAATATTTAATGCATCATAACATATACGTAACAATTTCAAAAGATATCCTCACACTTTATTTACTTTATAACACAACTTTATAATACTAATGAAATTTATTTAACGCATAGAATTGTAGCCCTCTGATATAGAAATAAAAATAAAAACTAATATATTGATAACAATAAATGCATTTTTGTTATGATTTAATTAAAATCAATAGAATAAAGTGTTTTATTAATATATGTTTTTAATTATAAAATTTAATTTCTAACAGCAAATCTGTATATGTTTATATTTGAAAGGAAAACTGAGCAATACCAAGAAAATAAAACAGGACATCGATGATAGTTTATAAAGGACAATATAAACAAGAATAAATATCATATTACAAGTTAAACAGCTGTCACGAACATTTTCGCTTTTTGTTATCATAGAAGAATTGAAGGTGCTGTTACTTATTATACATTTCACTCTATAAAGTGAAATAATGTTGTTATATTTGATATACAAAATGTTCTTTTAGATTATTCTGAATATATCAAATATAATAATTTTAAGAAAATATTCCCTTTTATTTTAAAGAATAATTGAATCTGATATTATCTATTATTATCTATTATACATTTCGCTATATAAGCTGTTCTTATGTTGATATAAATAATTTTGAATTCAAATATTTCAAGTCTTATAACGTAATGTACAAATCATGTCATGTATTATTATTTGAGACTATGTAAAATCTCAACTTCAGTGATTTATAGGGTCAAATTTTTATTGCCGTACTGACAAGAATAAACTTCAGATTCTTCCTTAAAATATCGTTCCTTTTTGAATAAATTATGATAAATATTTTTGTAAAAATACGCACTTAAACATAAAGAAAAGATTATCTTTAAAGATTTAAAAAAAAAACTCAAGAAGTCGACAATGCTGCACTTTTAAATTTTGAAAGATTTATTTTGCTTCAGTATCATAAAATGACTTTTATGTACGATAAATATGAGTTATTTAAAAAATGTACTTTATTTAAATTCTTCAAGTAACTAGAAAGATTCATTTTACAGAAACTTGTTAACAAAACAAACCGTTTTGCCTGCTTTCCTCTCAGAGCTTTAAAAACTCTGAATGGTAAAGCTAAAAAAATCTGCTTTATGTCTCACAATACTTTAGCTTGAGGCGGTTTGTTATGGATGCTTTTCCAGGAAGAAGTTTTCGGGAGTTTTTATCGTCTTGGGTACCGTATATCAAGAAAGTTGAGATAGACGCTGAATGTCAAGCACCAGATTCATGACCTTGTACTGTATCATGTCGGATAATAAAATTTTCTGCTTTATCGAGAAGAAAAGCATCAAACGCTCTGGAAAACTAATACGCTTGTGAAAGTAAATGTAAGAAACTCAGTTCTTAGTATCTAATTTATTCTTTCAGGCTAAAATTATACATGAAGATACTGCAAATATACTATTCATGTAAGAAATAAATTAACTTAACAGTTTAACTACTATAACTTAATCCAATATTACTAAACATTACTTAACCCATTGAGAAGTCTGATAAGTCTTAACTGCTACACAATCAGTCTTAATTTCAACTTCCTATAAGATGAAAATTAAATATTTAGAAATAAGATACTTTGATTAAACTCGTGATAGTAAATTAGATTTCTTCTTGGTATATATATCATCAAAACTTTTCTCTGATTTAACAATTTAAATTAAAAAGGGAAATGTTGAATAACTTTTTATTACAGTTCACTGATCACATTCAACTTTTTGTACGCTTATTTTTATGCTTGTAGACAGTACTGTATCATGTCGGATAATAAAATTTTCTGCTTTATCGAGAAGAGAAGTTTCAAACACTCTGGAAAACTAATACGCTTGTGAAAGTAAATGTAAGAAACTCAGTTCTTAGTATCTAATTTATTCTTTCAGGCTAAAATTATATATGAAGATACTGCAAATATATTATTCATGTAAGAAATAAATTAACATAACAATTTAACTAATATAACTTGACCCAATATTACTAAATATTACTTAACCCATTGAGAAGTCTGATAAGTTTTAACTGCTACATAATCAGTCTTATTTTCAACCAACCTTCTATAAGATGAAAATTAAATATTTAGAAATAAGATACTTTGGATAAACTCGTAATAATAAATTAGCTTTCTTCTTGTTATATATATCATCAAAACTTTTCTCTGATTTAACAGTTTAAATTGAAAAGGAAATGTGGAATAACTTTTTATTACAGTTCACTGATCACATGCAACTTTTTGTACGTTTATTTTTATGCTTGTACACAGTACTGTATCATGTTGGATAATAAAAGTTTCTACTTTATCGAGAAGAAAAGCATCAAACGCTCTGGAAAAGTAATAAACTTGTGAAAGTAAATGTAAGAAACTCAGTATCTAATTTATTCATTCATTCTCAAATTATACATGAAGATACTGCGAGTATACTATTCATATAAGAAATAATTTAATAAATATTACTTAACCCATTAAGAGGTCACATAAGTTTTAACTGCTACACAATCGGACTTATTTTCAACTTCCTATAAGATGAAAATTAAATATTTAGAAATAAGCTACTTTGGATAAATTCGTAATAGTAAACTAGCTTTCTTCTTGGTATATATATCATCAAAACTTTCCTCTGATTTAACAGTTTAAATTCAAAATGGAAATGTTGAATAACTTTTATTACAGTTCACTGATCACATGCAACTTTTTGTACGCTTATTTTTATGTTTGTACATAGTACTGTATCATGACGGATAATAAAATTTTCTGCTTTATAGAGAAGAAAAGCATCAAACACTCTAGAAAACTAATACGCTTTTGAAAGTAAATGTAAGAAACTCAGTTCTTAGTATCTAATTTATTATTGCAGGCTAAAATTATACATGAAAATACTACAAGTATACTATTCATGTAAGAAAAAAATTAATAAATATTAAGAGGTAAGATAAATTTTAACTGCTACAAAATCAGTCTTATTTTCAACTTCCTATAAGAAGAAATTTAAATATTTAGAAATAAGATACTTTGAATAAATTCGTAATAGTAAACTAGCTTTCTTCTTGGTATATAAATCATCAAAACTTTTCTCTGATTTAACAGTTTAAATGCAAAATGTAAATATTGAATAACTTTTTATTACAGTTCACTGATCACATGCAACTTTTTGTACGTTTATTTTTATGCTTGTACACAGTTTTTAGCTATCCATTTATTTCAAATAAAATGTAAACCAGTATTTGTTAGGTTTAGAGTAGCAGAACACATCCAAATCAGTAAATGTCCGAATGTCGCTTCTACCTACAATTCCATAGATTTGATAGTTCCACTACTCTGACTGATGATGAGTACATTGCGTTGCTTCCTCGTGGCTGCCGGTAGATATCATTAATAAATAATCTCCACACGCATTAAATCAAGTAAGATAGGGGAAACATATTTCAGATAGATTGAAAGTTGTTTAGTAAAAATAAATTCTGAAATATAAAATTGTGATAGTAATCAAAAGCATCTTTTTTCAGTGTTGATTAAAATAATGGATAGCAACCATTTCTTCTTTCCCAAAGGTAATTAAATAGCATTACAACTATTGCTTACATATTTCATACTGTGAAAATGCTTTTAAAATATAAACGGGATTTAGTAAGAAATACTGGGGTTTTTTTTAAGTGATTTTGAAGATCGATTAATAATCCTCTATATAATAATAACCAAAATTATCTGCCCGTCTGTCCACGAATTTATGAAGTGGTCGGACCTAGAATGGATAGAGGCATCCATATTGGATTCTTGATGAGTTAGGGTTAGCAAAATTCAAAGCGAGTAAAGTTTATCTTCTCCTAAACTGTCGATAAAATTCTAAAATAAATTGGTATAAATATGCTTCATATCACAGCGAAAATTACTTTCTTCTTTAAAATGTTCTAAATCCTCCCCTTCCCCCCTTTTCGAGTTTTTAATGCCATTATTTCAAGCCCTATTTTAAGAGCAGGTGATCAAATTTATCAATTTATCACATAATAAATAAGTAAAAATAACATTTTTTTCTAGCATTATGACGTCATTCCTTTAATCATTTTATTTAATCATTTCTTATTTTAAATTATTTAAATATCGTCTGCATTATTTTCATACCTTTTATCACTGAACTTAGATATTACGTAAATAATTTTCTTTTATATTTGTTACGTATATGATAATTTTAAATATTAGTTACGTATGTGATAATTTTAAATTAATCATGGATTATTTTTTGCAAGATAATTCTCGGCCAAAAAACAAACCATTTTTTTACCTGCCTCATAGGTTACTTACAATTCTGAAAAATGAAAAATTTTACTGATCTCGGGATATAACGGGCTATATACTAGTTTTTACATAAAATCTTAAACCAAAATCTAAATAATACACCGAATTTCATCTTTAAAAATTAAAGTACTTCCTGCTCTTTTGTCATTTGTATTTATCGTGCATGACACTGATTTGAAAGAAGTTATTCAAACTTTATAAATATTAGGATTTATATTTATTTTACTATAAATATTATCCCTATAATACATTCTGTATAAATTACCAATTTGCAATAGTTTTATTCAAAGCTACTATCAAAGCTACGTTTTAATAGAAAAATATTATTTCAACTTAAAAGCTCGTTATATAAGTATGTGGATGTTATGTCATTCAATCTTAAATAATGTTATAAACTTTTGAGTTCATGAAAAGGGAAACTTTAGTCTTTACCAAGAGGGAAGAAATTTTGCTTTTACAGAAAAAAAATGCGGTTTATCAATTCTTTTGAGATATAGAGGACTCCTTTTTTTCCATTTTTGTTTTAAAATGTGGGTAAAGAAGCAGAAATAAGGAGGATGTTTGAAGCTTATCTAAGATTATTTAGTTCTCAATATGGATAATACTAATACAATATTTAGCACATCTCGCTGATAATAACAGAATGCTCAATAAATTATCCTATTATACATCTAAATATCATTGAGAGTAACCCGAGATATTAGGCATCTATACGTACAATTTTCAAATTACATTTATTATCTTTATTTATTAAATCAGTTGGTGAAAAAGTATTTTAAATGTTTAACCCTTTAACTAACGGTGGTTTTGCAGCTAATCCACCTGTTAAAAATTTCTTTTTTCTACTTTTTAAAGACATATGAGTGATTTTTTATTTAATTTTCTGTTTATGAAAATTCAAACTTACAGCAGATAAAAACACTACACTTGATTCATTTTTCCATTTGAAATATGCACTTTAAAACTTGCTTTACCCAGAAAATTCAGAAATTCGATTTATCTTCATTGTGATCCCAAATACCTATACTGATACAAATAACATTTAAAACTGTTTAGTTATTTTTTTATTTTACACATTTGATGATAATTATTCTTTGTACTCCCACCTTAATAAAAACTCAACAGAAAGCATTGTTTTCACACAGTACAAACGGATAGTTTTGCATTTAAATCAGCCGTCTAACCTTTCTTCCTCCCAATGAATGCAGATTTTTTTCATGTATTTTACATTTATAAGGTGCATAGGTAACATTTATAAACTAATTTCATTAAATCCTAAGAAATTTATATTAGTGTCCTTTAACGGTTAAACAAGAGGCATGTAACTTACATTAGAATTTATATTATATAATATACTACTCTATGTCTTTAGATTATACATGTACTTACTTAATTATATTCACTTACTGAATTGTAGTTTATGTTAACACTATAACTATTTTCTATTTTATGGTCTTGAAAATCATTTACAGAATTCAATTTATTTATGATAAATTTTCACCTTGACCATCACTTCTGCCCTTAAGTAATCACCCCCTTATCTCATAAGTGGTCAGTCATCCTATAAAAACTATAAAATTTTTCTTCTTTGTTTGAATTTCGAATCACGTCTACAGTTGTTAGAGTCAGAAAGCACGTCTTGATTAAGTCCATTTTCTCTCTGCTAAATGACGGGGTTGATAGAATGCTAATTGATCTGCTAGAATGCATTACGAGAAATAGCCACGTGCTTTTGATCGTTCGGGACAATTAATGGTTTCTTTGCATGGCAGGTCCTTTTCAACAGAGAGCACTGTGCTTCATTTACACATCTAGCAGTGCAATATATAATTGATATCAAATGACTTATTTTAGGAAAGAAAATTAATTAGACGCTGCCCCACCAGTATTTCAGGATTCTACAGAACATACTTGTTTTATAAGAAGCTACATTCCATTTGCTTGTAATTTATTTGTTATTCGCTGTTTAGATAATCCGGAACTTAATTTGAAGTTTTGATGATATGAAATAAAATTTAAAAATCTAAATACTAACAGAAAGATTAATTATTTGTAATATGAACTTCATTTCTGAAAGATACTTAAATTAATAAGTTTTCAGTAGGACCTTATGAAATGTTTCTTAGTACTTATAACCACGCATTATTTCTTATACTAGAAAACTTCCAGTTTATGATCTTCTTTACTGATCTTTACTATACATGAAACTAAAATTATTTCATAAAGTTAAATATCCCATACATTAATATATTTGGATCTATGAGCGTTTGTGCGAGGTTGGCTCACTTTGCCATTAACTGTGAGTATTTGAGCAAGTTCACCCTCATTTACATTTTGTGCAATTTTAATTTTATTTCTTATTTGATTAGTAGTTTCACCCAACCTCTTCTATTACATTTTATAAATGTATTTGGTTATAAAAGGATAATTTTGTAACTGAAATAATCAAAATATTTTATTATATATAGTATACGCTATTATTACCGAAATATTATTTTTTCTAGAATTTTAGAGAAAATACAATAAAACCCTGCAGTAAATTTAAAATGAATTCGTTATGTGTGTAATCTCAAGTTTTTGTTTTCCTTTAAATTTGCTTTTTAATTGGATATGTTATAAAATACACATTGATTATTCTTTCTAGTTATTTCTATATTTTCAGTTATTTTTAACTACTACTTGTTATTTCTATACACATAAAATATTCAGATTCTTATTTCCAAATATAAATTTTCTTTTATCAGTCATTGGTATTACATTTAATGCATGTTAACTCTAAAAAAGACTAATACTTTTTTTAAGTATGGACTAGAAAATTAAATATGAGAAAATATTGCATAGAAAGTTTCCTCGATTGGCATCTTAATTAGAATCGTCAGATGAAATAGCTAGTAGTACAGTTAAACTGGTAGTTTTCACTTGGCGTTTTCTTTTTAAATATGGTTAATAATGATAGATTTGATAAAATGTGAATGGAGATCAACCACAAATTTTTAAGAGAATCAGAATTAAAATAAAATATAACTTAAGTATAAAAGGAGAAACAAATCTGACTTGAAGTGTATAATCGTTTATAAAACTATTTATATATTTATATTATATGCTTTCTGTAAATAAACATTCTATTAAAAATATTTTTGATTCATATAGATAAGGGTAGGAAGAAAATATAATTATGTTTTCAGTATTAATAGGGATATTGTATAAATATAATTGCATGAAAATTTGCATGAATAATTGGGCATAAATTTACGTCAAAGAATTTGTAAT
The DNA here is from genome assembly GCA_032207245.1 of Pardosa pseudoannulata. Taxonomy (NCBI): domain Eukaryota; kingdom Metazoa; phylum Arthropoda; class Arachnida; order Araneae; family Lycosidae; genus Pardosa; species Pardosa pseudoannulata. Next base: position 74,138,197 of record CM063502.1, on the reverse strand, counting down.
ATAGTTTATTTTACTAGTAACTGAAAAGTTATCCCAAATGTTAAGATGATTTTAATATAAAGTTTATTTTTAATTCCAGTTGTGATTTTAAAAAATATTTATAGATAGAGACCTAATATATTTCTTAGTAACAAAACTTTAAAAACCGATTACACATTCTTATCCCGCTTTTAAAAATATTCAAATTTATCAGTAATTCTTTAAGGTAAAAGTTTTATAGAGAGATAGCAGATAACGATTGTTTATATTTCCCTTAAAAACTAAAATAAAAAGAGATTTATGTATGAAAGTTTTACAGTTTCAGTATCTAATGGATCAGTTTTTATAAGAGAGTATAAATGCGGTTGTTAACGTTTGAAGTCTGTATAGAAATTCATTTTTAAGTAGTTAAAAAAGATATTTTATAGCATATACACACAAGTAGAAATCTCTCTCTCTCTCTCTCTCTCTCTCTCTCTCTCTATATATATATATATATATATATATATATATATTATATATATATATATATATATATATATAGAGAGAGAGAGAGAGAGAGTTTTAGACATTCTTTCTTTAATTATGAGTGTTTTTCTATTCAATTTGTGCTATTTTTTATCTCTATGTCTAGAAATTATGAATAATTATAGTAAGTATATTCTTAAATGCAGCATTAATAATTCTTTATTGAATGCTTTTTCAACAGCAAAAATCATAACTTGTTTCTATTAATTCTTTTATTTCTTTTGCTGAAAATTTCTTCAGCACGAAGCTTCTAACATATATCTCTCCAGAAGAAGCTGCAAAGGTCGTAAGCATAAAGCTGTTTTTCTGAGACAAGTTGAATCTTTATTTGTGTCAGTTTTCTCGCGCTTTTTGAGATGTTTGTTGTTTTTGGCATGAGATAATACTGGTGTCTTTCTTCCAGCCCAGAGGTGGTGACACGAGCAGAGTATGTTGTTGACTTATAGGTACTCGAGCATTTCTTTTTCCTCTTCTACATCACGTATGCAAAATAAGTTGCCACTCAACGAGCACAAGATTAAATGATCGAAATTGTTTTGCTTGTTAGAAAACGTCAAATATCTTTCACGTCAAGATGGAACAAAGACGAATTTTTTTTCTGATTAATAGATCAGTGCATCCTCCTAGGAATATTCTCTACACTGCTGGACTGCAGTAACTAACACTTCACCTTAATTGTATGCTTCTTTAAAAAAATGGTCTGTTTTAAATCAAGTCATTCCTTCTATGACGACATGAATACACAATTATCCCTTTTTTAGTATTTAATACTCGTCTTTGAAATATAACCATGCTATTTTCTTTTCAAGAAACCAGTAATTATGAGGAGATGACTTGACACTTCCTGACCTACACCTATGAATGAAATGAATCAGCAAAAATTTCCTGATAAGTCATTGACATTATTAAAAGAAATTACATCGCAATGAATAAGGAAGCAAATTTACATGTTTTGATAACATTATCATGGTGTTTAGCGTTGGGATGTGTAAATTCATACAAAGTACATACTCTATTAAAAATTCAGCATAAATTATCTTTAATTATTGTCATGAGATATGATTGAAATGTGAAAATTGTTACCATGAATTTTATTGTTTTATCCTTTTAGCGGACAGTGGTTTCGTAGCAAAACCACTTATTAAAAATCTTTGTTTTTAAACTTTACTGTTTGAACTACTTTACTTTATTTTTTTATATTTATATACGGCTCCAATCTCATACATCTGTGATGTATGAAAGCCAATGATTTGGAATCAAGAGCTTTTGCAATTAAAAAAAATCTCGGAGACATGGAGGATTTTTTGGTTATATATATATATATCTATATCTATATCTATATATATATATATATATATATATATATTTATATATATATGTATATGTGTATATATATATATATATATATATGTATATATATATATATATATATATATATATGTAATGAGACTGACTTCTCGATGGGGTGTTGCAGTCATGGCCATAAAAATGATACCGTTTCAGCTATAGACCTTTATTAAGACAACTTTGAAGGACGGGTTCCCACTTCATCATAGGGACAAACTGAAGGGTCAGCTAGCATAAAGTTCTATTTACAAGACCATTAACACCTGGGTCAACATATGTGGGAAAATATCTCTACGAAAATCTGTCTCCGTTAGCGTGTATCTCCTTTTTATTTGGAAATTTCCTAAATTGTCCGCTAGGGCCATGTAGGTTTATAATTGGCCAGGCCCCTTCTCTGAGGGCGTAACCTGTAGCCCCAGTGGTCAATTTAGGTTAGGGGTTAAAAAGGGGAATGGAAAATGACGCGGGAATTTTTACCCTTGATTCAAGTTTTGAAAACCCCTGAGAATTTTCCTTACATATATATATATATATATATATATATATATATATATATATATATATATATATATATATATATGTATATATATATACATATATATATATATATATATATATATATATATATATATATAATATATACATATTACGTTTTTGATATTTTAAATTTATTACAGATGATAGTTCTACATTAAACATATTTATTTATTTATTTATTTAAATATATGTATGTAAACTTACTGTACCTAAGATATCGGTAATTCAATTTATCTCACTTACAACCCCAAAATAAAAGTATCTCTACAGACAACACTTATAAGTTGTTAAGCTATTTATTTATTATACCAGTTTAAGAAATATCATTTATTGTTCTTCCAGTATAGTTAAACTTTTAAAAAGGCATAATATTAAAGCTGTACAAGGGGAGGGTTTAGCAGTTAAACCGCTCCTGAAACCCTCCTTGGGTATCCTCTAAGGCCAACCCTCCTAAGGAATATAAAGAAAATTTACGTATCTTAAATTTACAATGTTCACAGATAGCATTTATAAACAAATTGCATTAAATTACCATGAATTTATTTTGGTGACCTTTAAAGGGTTAAAGTGTGGCAGATATAGTTAAAAAATTACAATTAACTATCCAAACAGTTTTAATTTTTAATTTAAATTAATTTTTCTCCCATCTTATAGTGAAAATCTAAACGTAACTGAAGAATATGAATTGCATGTTTTCAATGGTATTAAATATATTTCTAAATATGTCTTTATAAATATCTCACTTTTGGCAAATACTTTGCAACATTAGCATTTGTAACCATTTGTTAAAGTTGAAAAGTTCTAACGGTAAAATTTTATGTTATATGCATACCATTAAAGAAAAAGAATCAATAAAGTGTTTTTCTTTGGAGGAGAGGACCGACATTTTATATCGATGTGCTGTTTCTAGGTGATAAGAATATCCAGTGAGCCATGAGAAGCTTGAAAAATTTAAAATATCTTGTGATAGAATTACTTCTCACCTAAAAGTTACGTTTCCTTTGTTTAAAATTTCATTAAGTTTATCTTATACAGATAAAATATTCCAGGAGTACAGCAATTTTGAATTGTTTTATTACATTCTATACAACACGAGGATTACTTTTGCGTTCATATGTCACTTACAGGCTCGCTAAATTAATGGAAATAAATAATTTAAGTGCTAATAAATGTATATGGCTTCTGATCTTTACAAAAAGCTGTTACCAAGAATTGAATGTTTATACTTTTACTTATTACTTAAATTTTTTTAATTAAAAAATCTCATTTATTTTAAAAAGTAATATGTAACTGCTATGATAGCATAGATAAATATTTATTTATTAAAAATTCAGAAATATAGAAAATGTTACATTTGATTTCTGTTCACTTATTCATTAGTTAAAAATTGCATACACGGTATTCTAAATATTTAATATATAAAATCTCCTACTAACATTGTTAGTAGTTAAGTTTTATTTCTAAGCGATAATGCTTTAATCGCGGCTTGCTTTTTTAAATAAAAGGATACATATTTTAATGTAAAGTTCAATGATAAAGAAATACTAACAATAATCTACAAATAATACATTTGCTTATTATTTAAATTTTTAAAAAACAGATCTCAGTTATTTTTAAAAAATAGTTTATATGTAAATTATATGATAGCATTCAAAAATACTTATTTGCTAAAATTTTGTTTTAAATTTTAAATTTTATTTTTATATAAAATTTTATTTATTAAAATTTAATTTTTATTTTTTTTATTTTTATTTAAAATTTTATTTATTAAAATTTAATTTTTAATTTTTATTTAAAATTTTATATATTAAAATTTTAATTCAATTTAAACTACATGCATGGATTTAAATAGCTGAAATAAATATTTTTGCTTTTAATGTCCTTATAAACTTTATTAACTTTAAGGGATGCAAATGTCCAACATGACAGCTGAAGTCAAATAGTACGATTAAATAATGTATAAAAGAATCAAAATAATCTCTTAAACAAGAGAGAAATTTTATTTCAGTCTAAACAAAAATTTATTTTATCAGAAAATCTGCATAAACAGATTATTTTTCTAAAACATTTCAGATTCATTTTAAAATGTTGTGTTTGTAGAATATTTTAAACGGTACGCATGACTGTATGACAGGAAAATTTAAATACAAGAGAACGCAAATATTTACAAAATTCCATTATTCACTGTCTTGGAATTCAATTCGTTTTAGTCATTTTTCTTTCCAATCCATTCATAAAAGTAAATTGAAATTTCATCATTCTTTCAGCATAGAATAGGGAAAAACCTGTCTCCAAGCAAACACATTGATATGACTGAAATAAAATAAAGCATTTGGTAAATGTGAGCTTATGGAATTTTTCAAATTGTCAACTGAACGTAGGCAGAAAGCCAAAACGACAGCATTTGTAAATAGATATTAAGAATGAGAGTAAATTTGATTCGTTAAGTAAGAACCGTTTAGTAGTCTCTCATTTTTCTTTTACTCTTCTGGAAAGAACCAATATTGTGATTACATTTTCATTGTTGGTATTATGAAAATAAACTATCCCATGTACTAAAAGATCATTAAAAGTAGCATATCATGAGAACTTCTTTCATTTTATGTACAGATCTAAATTTCATACAGTAGTCACAGACTTCTCTATCATCTAAAATTCATAGACTTTTCATAGTAAAAATAAATAAAGATTGCTTTTTTAGTAGAATAAAGTTTTGGTTTGAAAAACGCTATTCTTATTAATCTGTGAGTTTGCATGTCATGAGTATTATGGTGATAAGTTTTATGTTAATAATCTCCATTAGAAAAATTATTTGTTTAACTATAAAGTCATGAAATATAAAATTTGAATAAGCTTATTAATTTGCAATGTAATTTTTGAAAGCTTGTTTTAAATATATAATATGCTGTTGATTCATGCATTCCACTATTCTCCAATATAAAGCAATTTTTCAGATACATGTTTAAAGACAAGTTAAATAAATGAAAATTATTTTTGTAGAGAAGTGATATCCTATATTTCGTATGCTGGACTTTATTTTTAGCTTTATATATTATTTAAACAAAAAGGAGTATAACTCTGAATATATTTTACTGTAAAATAAATGCATTTAGTAAAAATAGAAGGAAAATCTGTTTAATGTATACCATTGTTACGCATACCGTAATGTTATTTAAAAGTGTTGAATTTAATTAAGTTTCAATGCTGAAATATTCATTTTTGTATAACTTTTAAATGCCCTTTATATTCATGTCATAGCAACGTATTCATTTTTTCTCATCAGTAAATTGTAATTTTAAAAGTTTTAAAACTTAATATGCTTTAAATAAGATAAAAACAAGTATTAATAGAGAATATCCAATACTGTAAGTAATTATTTTAAATTGTTTAATATTAACATGCATATCCTTATATGCTTAAGGTAATATACTTTATAAAATTTTAGTACTTTTGTACAATACATTATGAAAGAGATTGCAATGAATATTAAAAATTAAAAGTAGATTTAACTGTTATAGAAATATCAAATATTGTTAAATATCATTTAATTAAGTGCATTTGGCAAATGTGACAGATTGCTACAGACATATTGCTACTATGATATATAAAAAAAAAAGGTTTCATGGTCGAAACTTCAAAAAAGGTTGTAAAATATTAGCTTATTTGCAAGTGTCTAATGTCTAATATAAAGTTAAGGTTAAAAAAAAGTGACCATTTTAATTATTTGAATTATATGCAGCATTTGAAAATCATATCATGTTATATTTCTACTGTAAAAGCAACCAATGAAATCTTGTAAATTTCTAAATAATTTGAAATATGATTAATTACTTGAATCACATTTATTTTTATATGATAGGTTAATGCTGTTTTAACTAATAGGATAATACAATCTAAAATAGAAGAAGCAGATATTTTATGTTTTATAAGTAGTAAAATCTTAAGAAAAATGAATGCTCATTTACTATTTTCCCTTCGAATGCCCTGAAAAGCCTTATTTTCTTTTGTTAAAAGAACCAAAATGTTGATTCTAGAAATTGATGCTAAGAAGAAATAATTTAAAATAAATGCAACATCTATCGCTGAAAATAAATATTGCAGAATTAAGTGTGTTGAAAATTAAATACTGATTATTATTCAAAATATCAGAAAATGTTCAAATTTTCATTCAAAATGCCTTTTTAATTAAGTGTCATATACTGTAATATTTCATTTTAAGAGATTCGTAAGCTATTGAGTGCAATTGGGATAATGAGATTTCCTTTCTTTTCTTTCAGTTTTGACTGTGGTATTTTTACAGAGATTGATATTTAGAACGATTATTGAAAGCGTACATTCTTCACGTAAATCACACAAAAATATACATTTGCTGCATTTGGAGTTAGCCTTAAAATTCCAATGAAAGATTTAAAAATTGATTGAATACATGATACTGAAGCTTCCTGTGAAAAATTGTAAATAGTGTAATATCAAGGGCAGATACTTTTAAAGAGAAAAATATATAATAAATATTACTACCTCTTTTATGTATAAAACGAAAAGTTTTGAAAATATTAGTGCATAAGTTTGTTATTTTCCTAAAGAGTTGAAAACCTGGAGTCTGATTTCACTTAAAATAAACTCAAAATATATTTAAATATTTTTTCTTAAAATTATAGATTTCATGAAATTTTTCTTTAGAACTTTTATAGGATTTAGAATTTTGGAGAGAAGTACATCGAAGTTTCCTCCTCAGATATCATAAGTCATCTTGAAATTTATAAATGGACACTTTCAAAGATTCTTTCTTTGCGTAATTGTTTGAGCTTTCAGATTTTTCTCTTTTATGCCGCCTATATTTCCCTTTACTTTAATACTTCCCCTAAAGTAATGTTTTAGTTAATCTTGTTAAGTCAGCTACTTGCTTCGAGGTTAACTGGATGGTATTCGATCAATTATTTGAACCGCAACAGATGGCTAAAAACTGCTTGATAGGATGAGTTTTTCATTGTTTCTTCTTTATCTCTTTTCAAAGAAAAATTTCATTACGTAAAGCTTATTTAACGTGAGAAAAGGGTTTTAACTTTGGGCACAGATGAAATATAGAGTTCATGTTTTAAAGTGTTTTGCATTCTGAGCTTTTTTTAATGTTCCAAGAAAGTTTGTAAAAGTATATCCTAGGAAAATAAGGGCTCATGACTAATTATTATAATTACCGAGTAATTAAATAAGACAGAAAAACGATAGCGTTTGTTGGGGTTTACTGGTGATGCTTTAATAATAGTTATTAGTTCTTTAAACATAATTATGATGCATTGTCATCGATAAATTTCTTTAGAAGGATTCATAAATCAGCTTTCAAAACGAAACCGAATATGCTGAAATATACTTTCGACTCTGGGTATATATTTGTTCTTCACGTAAATAGTACAATGTATTCTAGGGGATTAATACATTGTTTATATATTAATGAATACATAACTTTCAGGATAAAAAGGAAAGCAGCAAACTATTCCTTTAAAATCGTGAATTCCTTTTAAAATATTTTAGTATTTAAAAAAAATTCAGGAAAGCTACCGTAATATAAATCAAAAGTAATTTCAATACTTGGATTAAAAAATTACTTTACATGGGTTTTTTATAATCTTATTCGACTCTACAAGTAATTTTTGGAATAAAATAATTTTATTCCAAATCAGCTTTCAAAACGAAATCAAATATGCTGAAATATATTTTCGATGCTGGGTATATATTTGTTCTTCACGTAAATAGTACAATGTATTGTAAGGAATGAATACATTGTTTATATATTAATGAATACATAATTTTCAGGATTAAAAGGAAAGCAACAAATTATTCCCAGAAAATCGTGAATTCCTTTTAAAATATTGTAATATTTAAAAAAAATTCAGAAAATCTACCGTAATATAAATCAAAAGTAATTTCAATACTGATATCATAAAATTACTTTACAAGTTTTTTTTTTAATCTTATTCGACTCTAAGAGTAATTTTTGAAATAAAATAATTTTATTTATAAGTTGCAAGTATTTTTGCAGCAAATTTTCTAACTTCACAGTAACAAGTGAAACTAAATTAAATTGATACTTTTAATATTTTCACTAATTTTATAATGAAAAATGGTGACTACATTGCAGGCTGTTATAAAGTCTAACAATGCAATCACGTTAAATTTTTACGAAGTCCAGCAATGAAGAAAAAATTAAACCGGTGTTCAAAGGTCAAGGCCCTATTGAAGCTCACGAAATATACTCATTTTTTATTTATCTTTTTGTTACTCATTTGAATAACTATTTTATATACTGTGCGGTCACTAAATCATCTATTTAAACAAAAAAAATTGTAATTTCCAGTTATAACAGTTTCTATTTATGTCGCTCCAGCAACTATAAATGAAGTTGCATTAAAGTTGAGAGATATTAGATACACAGGGCATCATTTTAAATTAATAAGGAATATTTATGAGTGTTATTTGCTGGAAACATTGCGACTGTCACTTAAAAGTTCATATTGTAATTGACTTAATCTAAAACACAAATATAAGTTTGTATCTAGCAATGATGATTATTTTTTAATAATTTCTGTCTAGATTATAATTACACATCCATTTGTTAAATAGACTTCACTGGCAAATAATTATTGTTCAATTATCATTCAACACATAAACAATTGTAGGTATTTATTTCGATTGTCACTATTGCTACGTTAAATATTTATTGTTTCAATGGAGATACAAGGTAAGCATTATAGAAAAGTTTTGAAATTCTCGTTGCTGAAAGCACAAATTTTAATATTTCCCTGTTAATTTTAATACGAGAATTAGATCAAGAATAAAAAAAATTTCAAGTATAAAATCACTAGAATAATCTGTAATTATTGATCACTACAGTTTATAAAAAATTATTAAGTACTTACAGTATAGAAGTTGATGGTCCTATATCCGACGGAACTGCAGTTAGGTTAAGGTTCGAACAGTCAACGCGACGGGAGTCGGGGTTTCCCGTGCAAACACAGCTTTGCGGACACGGGTCATTTCCCGCGGCTGTAGAATCTCCTCCGCTTACGGTGGACGAAGCTCCAAAAGACAGGACCACACTCAGGAAAAGGCATGTTCTCAGAAGTGACATTTGCTCAGGTGAGGAAGAAGTTTTATAGAAAAATATGCTTCGAACCATTCATAATTTTATTTAGCTTTTAGATTGGCCGAAACCACGTCATTAAAATAGTTAACATTCTTGCATTTATATCTTCAAATAGATATATGTTCAAAGGGATGATTTTGGTCTTTGGAAATGTTTCATGTTTTTTTCTGTAAGTTCTGGAAGTTCAAAAAATAGTTCAAAGTCATAAATATCAGATCTTCTGTCTGAGTGAAGATACTTGATTTTTAACTGAGTCTTTCGACTCTATGACAATGACATGAAAATTACATCTTAGTTCAGAGTATGTATTCGACTTTCAAAACATTAACAAAAATATAACTTGGAATGTACATCATTTGATTATTTAGAATTCATAGAGTTCATTGTTGACATGTAAAATAAATTTATTTATTAAGAATACCAAGGTGAAAGGAATGTTTTTTGGTCATTCTATACATTTTATATATCTGACTTTTCTGACTGTTTACCATTCTAAAAATAGTTCAAGTAGAATATAATGCAATATATCCAAGTTTCTCCTGGATAAATCTTAAGTCTAATAACGGCTAGCATCAAAACATAGTTCTAAACTTAGTGTAAAACCCTGAATCGTTATATTTTGACATAACTTTCGTTTCTCTGTATTTATTCGTAAAAGTAAGAAAAACTAAAATATGAAAAGCATAGAGCAGTTTTAAGTAGTTGTCGTTTTTAAATTGCATGAAAATAGCCTACAAAATGATACCTGAGTTTGAAGTCCCTATAAAGGAACAGGGATTTCAAATGGAGGATGGAGAGGACTATAAACATCCAGAGCTGCGGGAGAAAAACTGCTCTGAAAGTTGATGCTCGCTGTTGGAGATTCACAAGCACTCTAGCTGCCCCGCCGGCGACTCCTTTCAAAACTCTCTCTCCTTTGGCGAACTCAGTTTGTCTCTTCTCGCCAAACAACTAACTTCTTCAGCGCCAACTGACCTCTCTTCACTTGCTGTCCGGCTCCTTTTCTCAGAACAGTTTCTCTCTGACAGTTACAAGAGTTCTTCAACTTCGTTAAGACAATATTTGAGGCTGATTACGAGAGCTAAAACTTGGAGGAGGCGATTAAAATTTTTAAATGTAGTTTCAGTAGTCATTGAATGAAGATATTAACTGTTTGTTAATAAGTTTTTAACATTTTCTTTTTTTCCTGATCTGGCTTCAAAAGTGATTCTCGGAGACTATATTTGTTGAAAGTTTCATCTAGAATTAACAAATGTAAGCTATTTTTTACAAAAGAAAAATATATTTTATCTAAAAAGCTGGATAAGCGATTAAAACTAATTCAATTTTATCGATACTATCTGGTATCAAAGAATGTGCTATCCTTTTTTTGTTATTAAATTTTAGGTTATATAATTTCTAATAGCTCGGAATTTAAAAAATACTATTTTATTCTTATTGAAAAAGATTTTTAGTTTTTTATTTTCATGTTGTTTACTTATAACTCTGTAAGATTACTCAAACTTAAAAACAAATGTTATTTTTAATAGGTAATAATTAATTTGTATTAATATGTTTGACCTTTACCTAATTTAAATTAATAGATATTTCAAATTTAATTTATGAGGGAAATTTGATCAGATAAGTTCACAGAGGCTGTGCAGTTATTTTACTTAGAATAGTCCCTCTTCGGCAATTACAAGAGTTCTTAAACATTGTTAAGACAGGCTTGAGGCTGATTGCGAAAGCTGAAAACTACTCAATTAAAATTTTTAAATATTGTTTCAACAGGCATATAATGAAGATATTTATTTCTTGCAAGTAAATACTGTTTACAGGTATAAATTTTTTAAGTTATATTATTTTTTAAAGCTCAGAATATAATAAAACCATTTTATTCATATACTCCAAAATATTTTAGCATTTTATTTTCTTTATGTTTCCGTCTATGTCTCTAGGAGTACTCAAATTATAAAGAATCTGTTATTTTTAGCAGTCAATATTTAATTCTTAATAGTGTTTTTTAAAGGTTCACTTGGATTAAATTGATAAATATTCCAATTCCTTTTTTATTAGCATAATTTGATTAGATAAACTTAGTGAGGCAAAACGAATATTTTATATTCTTATAACTGAATTGGCATATTAAGAATTCCTTTTTAAAAGGTATTTTAGGGACTAGAAATTTCGGATTTTCTGATTTTGTTTCGTACTTCAAGCTTTACATTTTTTTAACATTGTGACATGAAATAGTTTACATGCTTAATTTTCAGTAATAAAGGTAAGTAAAAATGAGCACCTTTATGTAAAAGGAAACATATATCATGCTTATTTTTTCTCCGTGTGTGACCTTATTTAAGCATTATAACCAGATATAATCAACTCATTATGAAGCAATGCTTCGATTGAAAGTAACAAATATTAAGTTCTACTGAATAATTAATATTATATAAAGATATTATATAATTTTTAATCATATGTTAACTTTTTAGCTTCATTTAGTAAAAGCAATATTACACGAGTTTGCTTTTATTAATTTGTAGAACAGAACAAGACTTTTCACCAACATCTGAAGTCCAGAATATCACATGCAGATGGAATAATTTGCAAATGCATTTTTAAACTGTTTATAAAGACAATTGCACTCATTGCCTGCTGGTTTGATGGATGACTAGATTAATACGTCTAAACTCTCGGTGTATTTTCTTATTTGTGTTGTGGAATTAAGGAATCAGTACATTTCTGTAATAAGTTCTGCAAGAAAACGAAATCGGAAATTATATAGATAACGAAAATAACTATTATCTTAATATAGATAAATATCTCCTGTCTAAATTTCTTAGAATTAAATTCGGATTCCCATTTCCAGTTTGTAAGGTCTAATTACAATCAAGTATCCTTTCTATTTTTGGTTAAATTTAGAAGTTGGTGTCTTAATAACAAATTATGATTTCAATTGCTGACTAAACAAATAATTTATAGGAAGACAAATAAAATATATTTTATTTGAATTTCCAGATTTTTATCTTAGTTTATTATTGATCAAGTTTAAATCGCTTTTTTATACCAGTCTTTCTTACAGCAGTATTGCTTAGTGTATACTTCAGTATTACTGAGTGAGGCCTAATTACAATCAGGTATCTTTTATATTTTTACTTCACTTTTTAAATTCGTGTCTTCATAACTATTGACAATTTCAATTGAAAACTGAATAAATATTTTTAGCAGAAATATAAACAATACTGTATTTAAATTTTTAGATTTCTCTCTGAATATAATGGAGATTAAGTTTCAATTACCTTTTTCATAACTTTTTTTTTTTCTAAAAAATAACAATGGTGGTATATAACTGAATGTAGCGAAAAAATTCAGTGCAATTTATGAAATACCTTTTACAAAAGAATTATGCTATGAAAATATATTTGAATTAATATTGAACTCCTAGTTTCAGTACTCGAAGTCTAATTACAATTAAGTACATTTTATACATTTACTTCAACTTCTAGGTTGATGTTTTTATACCAAGTGACAAATTAAATTGCGAACAGAATTGATATTATTAGTTTAAAAGTAACAAAAAATGCTGTATTTAATTTCAGAAATTTCTGAGTTAATTTATACGACATTAAATTTAAATTTCCTTTTTCGTAAGTAGCTTCCAAGAAAATTATGTTGGTAGTAAATAATTGGATTCAATAATTCTTTGTAGTTTATGGAATACATTTTGCAAAAGAATTTTCGTAGCTAAATTTATTTCAATTTATTTCAGAGTGAGGTCTATTTACAACCAAATGTATTTCATACTTCTATTTCCCTTCACATTTTTGTGTCTTTATATAACAGTTGATTAAATTGTGGACTAAATAAATAACCAATAAAAATACTTTACTTGAATTTCTTGGTTCTTGTAATAGTGCATTGCTGGTTAAATTTAAATTGTATTTTCATTGACTATCTTATTATTCGAATTTCTATTTTAGTACTTTTTTGTTTTAATTTTTTTCCATCATGTCTCTATCAAGTTTAACTCAAGAAACTCCGTATGAGGTTTGAATGTCTTGGTGGAGGGTGGCTTGAAATGCGTATGCATTTATAGTCTGAAACAAAACAGATAATGCAAGTACTGATAAATTTTAAGATTATATTGATATCCTATATTGTTATAGGTAGTATTTTAAATAATTATTAGTAGTAAAGAGACAAAAGTCCCACACATAAAAAATTTTTCTGTGTTTACTTCTTCAACAAATCTGAGACATTGACTTTTCAATCTGTTACTAAGCAATACATTATTGTTTGATGCCACATATGAGACCAGGAAGTATAAAAGCAGTCATTGAAAATAAAATTGGGTACAAAAAATGTAACCAATTTTCTATTATTACTTATAAAAGCTGCACACCATATTCATGCGAACTAGTGGCTTAAAATGTTGGTATATTAAAGTGAGTATAATTTTTTTTTCTTTAACGTTCTATACCTGATCAAATTATTGTTTACGTTATACGACGGCAAATTCTTCTTCAAAAATACTTTACAACTTTAAATAATTTATTTTTTGTTGTGTGTTTGTAATAATTAAGCTCAGTCATCGAATGATAAGCCTAGAATGAAACACACAACAATTAGTTAATACCCACTGTAGTAAGATCAAGCGATGGGTGATTTGGCTGGGAGATGCTTTCGGTTTGGTTTGGAGCACTACCATCTACTTTTGTGCAAAACTAGGGTTAACGAGACAGAGAACTAATGGTTAAAGCTGATTTCAAACGCCTACGAACACCCATGCCACAGTGGGATTCAAACCCACGAACTCCGGTACTGAAGATCGGTGAACTAACCATTCAGCCATCGTTCGGCGTACGATGCCCTTCAGTACCAGAGTTAATGATTTCGTACCTCACAGTTTGAACGAAGGGCCATAATTGTTCGAAATTAGCTTTAAACAGTAGTTCCCCGTCTCGTTAATTCTCGTATAGCAAAATATTAGATCATAGCGCTGCAAACAAAAAAAATGTAGTAAAACATTATAAATTAGAGTTGTAGACTAATTCAATTTTCATGAAAAATATATTTTAGTAAAAAAAGTTATTTATAAATTGAAATGTGCTTTATGCCTTATTTAGTCTTCTTAAAATAAAAATATACTTATTTCAATATTTTAAAAATCAGGATTTAAGGATCTTAATATTATAAAGTTTGATATACCTTTTCTGTAATTACCTTACTAAAGAATTATGAAGATGGTAACTAGTCAAATGTAACGAAAGAATTTCGTGTAATTTATAAAATGCGTTTTGTAAAAGAATTCTTTACTACCTAAGTTATTTATGTTCATATTTCGCGTAACAATGAACATTAATAACCTGTTATTAATGGTTTTACTGCAATCATCTGAAAAGGCAATAAACACTTAATCAGCGTTAAAATATACTAGTAAATGTTGGAGCTATATCTCTAAATTCTCCTTCAGCTAAATAACTTATAGCTTACATGTTTGCAGAATTTTAATGGGCTATAATACAAAAATTTTAATTTTTGTATTATAGCCCATTTATTAAGTTATTAATATTTAGCATAGTAATTTTGCTTAATGTGCTTGAGTTCCAGTATTTCTAATAAAATATTACAAAGCACTATAAAAAAGTCTCAATGTCCACAAAATTTTTATTTTCATTATTTTTATTACACAACAGTCTTTACTTATACTATTTCCTTTCCAGATTATTATAAACCTTGAAACAGGGAAGATAAAATTTTCCATTCTGATTACTTTAATTCGTTGTTTAAATTCCTGAAGATTTCAGAAATATTGTTTACAAAAGAAAATATATCTCTGTAGTTTAAAAAATATGATCTGCGGTAGCTTAATCGGCAAAGGTAATGTTCTCGCGGGCCCTGCCTAATATCCGTGTTCGTTAAAGGTGACTGAGGCATTCGTGGTCCCCATGTCCTCCAAGTTCTCAATCAATACCTCTGTAGGTGTCAGAAACGCCTATAGGTCTTCTGCTTCGTCCCTGCTTCTAAATTAAGAGGACTCACTTAACCCTTTGAAGGTCACAAACACAAATTCTTTGGAATTTAAAGAAATTAATTTATAAATGTTATCTATGAACATCATGAATGTGAAATATATGAAATTTTTTCTAAACATTCCTTAGAAGGGTATACATTATAGTGCCTCATATACCTTACCCTGCTATACCCTCCTATACCTGATGGGTTTATACTTTAGAGTTAAAGGAGGGTTTGAGAGGTAGTTTAAATCATTCTTTATTTGTAAAATTTTAATTTATTATATTTCAGAACAATAAAAGTAGTTAATACAACAATAATAAGTAATTAAAAATTGAACAGTTAATTAAATAAAGTATAATTTGTCCTTACAAGAATAACATTTAAGATCTTTAAAATGTATTAAAGCATAGTTCTCATAAAACTGTTTCCTGCATTTAAAATTTAAAAAATAAATATGTGATATTCAGGAATAAGTTTAAAATGTCAATTTTTTTCAAAAAGAATAAATATATTTATTTTTGGTAAATAAAAATTATTAAAGACACTTGATTATTATTTAAATTTTCCTTGGATCGAAAAGTCTTTTGTTCATCTTTATTTAAAAAAATAAATAAAAAAATTTGAAAGTTAAAAAAAAATCAATCTCGTATTTTGAAATTTTTAAAAATACGCTCTAAAATAAGCAATGAAAAATATACTTTTTTGGGGTCGCGACTATATTTCTCAAATTTGGGTCGCGGTTAAAAAGGTTTGAGAGGTAGTTTAACTGACAAACACATCTCTTTGTACAGTGTGAATATAATACTTTTTAAAATTTTAATTATATCGAAAGAACAATAAATAAGTATCCTTAAAATACAACAATAAATAAAAATCTTAACAAATTGTACAATAAATAAATACCTTAACAAATAGTATAATAAATATATAGTTTAACAAATAGTACAATAAATAAATAGCTTAACAAATAGTACAATAAATAAATAGCTTAACTAATAGTATAATAAATAGCTTAACAAATAGTACAATAAATAAATAGCTTAACTTATAGTATAATAAATAAATAGTTTAACAAACAGTATAAAAATTAAAAAGATGAACGCATAGTATAATAAATAAATAGCTCCAAAATAGTATAATAAATAAATAACTTAACAATTTATAAGTGTTGTTTGGTAGATACTTTTATTTTTCTCACTTATGACTTAAGTGAGACAAATCAAATTACTGACTTTCCAGGTAAGGCAAGTTTAATTACATATATTTCAATGGAAAAAAATAAATTAAATATAGTGCTACCATATGTTAAGGTTTAAATTGTAAAAAACAAAAAGAAATCGGAAAAAATCATTCATATGTCTCCCAAAAGTAAAGAAAAATTAAGATATTTAAATGTGGTCTCACTGCGAAACCACTGTCCGCTAAAAGGTTAAACAAGAAGTCGTACTTTCACCCTTGAGGTGCTCGTTAAAAACAAAAGGCTTGCCTCTTCGCCTTAATACGAGTAGCGTTTGGCTCAATCGTGCTTGGTTTGACCAGGTGGCATATGACAACATGTACAATAAAAATATTAAATACAGTACTTTTGGCTGTTCAACATAAGGTTATTATATTAAATGGTGTGATCGTATCTGAATTGGATTCTCCACTTCCAAACTCTTAAGGCTTTATACTAAGCTTTGTACTAAGGCTTTATATTAAGATGAATGTACCGTCTCACCTACTCAAAATTTGAATGAGAAGTTACTTTTTATATGTATTTGACATGTAACTCGCTAATAAGAAAAATACACAACAGTTTTTATTATCTGTCACACTATAATGAATATAACTCATAAAATAAAATGTTAAAATTAATAATGTTTCAAAACGCAACATTTGTGAGTTATGTATTTAAAAGAGCTGTTAGAGACATTTTAATCAGGAACAGTAGATATTTTCACTACTATATTTTTCATGGATACTTACCACAACTAAGTCTTATTTCAAGATCTGTCATGTTTCTTCTAAAGTCAAATGGACACATAACAGGTATAGGAAATGTTCATGGAGAATTCTGTGAAACTATTTTCGGAAAAATTTAAAAATACTAGTATTTATGACAGTTACTAATTTACATTTCTTATAATAATCATTTCTTTAAAATAGTTAAAAATATATTCTGTGTTATATAAATATATTACAATAAATAATATAACAATTAAATATGGTAGCACTATATACGGAAGAATTCAAGATTCCTTAGAGTTGAGGAGTTAACGAGTATCACCGATATTCTTTAAATATTTAGCGATGCCTTTATGTAAAAATTTGAAAAAAAATGTACACCTTATTTGCCATACATTACAAAATATAAGTGATGAAGTGCTCATAAAATATGCATTTACAACATTTAAAATACGATAGAATTAATGTAAATTTTTTTACTCATTCTTAAACAACTTGCTGTAACATTGTTTATGACTCTATTTATTCTAAAGGTATCTTCTAGACCTTACAAGGATTATTAAGTAACATTTTCTGAACATTTTTGTATCGGATATTTACCAAGCATTTCATGATTACTTACAGTTGTGGAGTTAACGAGTATCACAAATATTTTATTAATCTTTGATAGTACACTATAATTAAAGATTTTAACAAATGACCTCATCTTATTTGTCATACAGTGCAAGATATATAAGAGAAAAATGGACACATAAAATATTTTAAATATTACAATAGTAAAGTATTTCTTGTTGCTTATTCTCAAATTCCAGGGTGTGGTATAGCATATAATGTCATTTATTGTAAAATTATCCTTCCGTTCAAAGAAGAATCACAATGAAAGATCTCATGAAAATTCTCTTTTCTATGTAAAACATTTCACGATTCTTACATTGCATTAACGAGTTTTCAACCGATTTTCTTAAATTTAATTTTTGTTTTCTTATTCAAACGGAGCTAATTCGCTTTGATAAATATGATGGCGAAATTATTCTGTATTGATGATTCGAGAAAATATTTATTTACATAATGATGGGTGAAACAGAGAAAGAATCATTTATAATAGTTTTATATCTGTATCTTTTGGGTATTAAATATTTATTAAATTTCACGAGTAAAATATAATTACTTTAAAGATTAATATTTATTTTATTTGCTTTCATTTCTATAATATAATTTGGAAGACATTTAGATGATTAAGAATTCTAAATATATTTATAACTTTAAAACAAATGTGAATCAAGCATTTATAAAAATTTACGTATAATAATTAAATTCTATGTATTTCTTTTTAAGATCAAATTTTGAATACTTATTCCAAATTACAATTATTTAAGCTCTACAGACAGATAAATTATAAAATTTTATTTTTATTTTTCTTATTTAAAGGAAGTCTACTTTAACTTTTATGATTTAAAACTTATTAAGAAAATACTTTAAAGCACTATCTAGTACAATATTATTAACAATTGTATAACTGAAATAACTATAGCAATGTTACAACTGCTTCTTAATCGTAATATAATAAAACTAATAGATTATTAGGGGTTCTTCAGACTGAATATAGTATGATTGTAGAACAAATAAAATTGTTTATAGAACTGGAATAGAACGGCTATACTATGACTGGTTCATCCTTAAAAGCAAATGATATTTGTTTTTCCTGTAAAAGCGTATTTACGGAACTAGTAGAGAAAGACAATCGACTGAATTTTTGTTTAAAAGTCTTAATCCCAGATACAAACCTCCTGAGAAAAAGTGCAATGCAGGAGCATTGTCGCTATTGAATTCCTACTCAGTTTAGTATTATTAAATCATTTAAGCATGAAAATGAATTTTTTCTAAAAACAATACCTTTATTATGGAACTGAAAATATTTCTTTCTGTAAAATAAAGCCGAAATAGCTTATTATGAATGTATAAATGAAGTAATCTCGTAATGCAATATAATTGTTTGTCATTTATACATAAATTCACACTGGAATGTTAGATTTCTAATTAAACTGGCTATATAGATTCTTACTAAATTAGAATTAATAATCTTCTCAAGCTGTACTAAATGCTGTTATATGATAAACATACAAATCTTTACTTTTCTAAACCAATTGAGAGAACAACTTTACTGTAAATGGTTCATTTTAAAAATTAACTTTAATACATGGAAATTTTTTTCATATAAATTTATTTGCCAAACTAGAAGAGAGACTCAAGATTGAGTCTCAATTCTTCACGCTATGATCTAGTAATTGCAATGCAAATGTGGATAAAATTTGTTCAATGCTACTACAGTTGCAATATTGAAACACGAATCAATGTTGCAATCAATCTTATTAAACAATACGTATTCTTGCATTACACATATTTATTCAATATATGTTTTAAAATAAAAATATTCATTAAAATAATGATTATCATATGGAGCTCATACAAAGTAACTCATACTGTAAAATACTGCAGAATTAAATAAATACGAATGTAGTAAGTTTACAAAATTAGTATATTGTTCTTAAGACAACCATGCTTTCTATATAAACATTGAGTTTTTTATCTATTTACTTTAAAATGTAGTATGTCATTAGAAGCATTTTTATAGTAGTGTAGTAGAAATTGGAAGGTAAAAAAATACATACTTTTGAAGTAAATGGTTGTGATTTTTCAATATCAGTTTTATTTAAAACATTTTGCAAGTGTCTAAATATTTAATTCTTATATAGTCATTTTTCATATAAATGATAACTTTAGCTTTAGTTATTAGCAGCATTCACAAAAACTATTGAAAAAAGAAAAGGCAATATTAAAGGATGTTAATATTTCGTGTTTAAATGTCTATAACATTTTTTATAGAGCAGAATTGACAGATGAAGCGACATGAAATGTATTCATTTTAACTAAATTTTCTAATTTTCTTTATTATTACGATATAGGAAACACAATGAACTATGGAGGTTTTTCCATTGATATTGAATTTTAACCCTATTTTTGAAAATTATTAAAGTAATTATATACGCTTTTATGTGTTTGTATATTACATATTATTGTTTTACACGTAATTTATACAACCATTGCGGATTATGAAGTTAATTAATTACTCTGCATTAAAAGTGTTGTAATTCAACCAATCGTCTGAAAATCAATATAAATTTTAAATTACAATACAATGTAAGAAATATTATTTGATAGTTATTGCATACACTTATTCTTATATTCAATTAATAGAAAAATTACTGCACTTGTTATAGTATAGTAATTTGTTCATGTTTTAAAGTAAAATTATACATCGGAGATATGAAACAAATTATTTACATCCAGGAATATAATTCTGCACGTTTGGAAATCAAACGCCGAAAATAATCCCCTGTGAGAAAAACAACTAAATTATACACACTTATGAATGAGAGAAGCTAGTAGCACAGAAAGTAGCGACTGCTGTCATAGTACTAGTCTCACTAATGTGTTACGCCAACAAAAAAACAAATTATATGCAACGGAAAGGAAGGACAGCAAAAATACATTGTCTCAGATATAATAACTGAATAATATATTGCCGAGTCTTCATCTTTCTATGCATTGGATAAGTCACACGGATCAAAATAGAGGGGAACGACTTATGTGTTACAATTTCTACTGAAAAAAACTACTATTTGAATAAATACACATCGATGAATATTTAATATGTTTTCTATTTATGACTTTGTTTTCTTAAACAAAGTCGTAAAATATTTTTGAAAATTCTCAATGGTAAAACTGCTTTTAAAAAATTAATTTTGGTGTGTCAAACAAAATACTTAACACCTTGGGGAATACTAACATCCTTGAAACACCTTTTTAATACACTTCAGGGTAAATAGTTGATGTATTTTAAAGGATAATTAAAAATGAGTATGAAGTAATTGAAATATTTCTAAAAAACAGAAATTTTGTTCCGAAAAATTTTTAATAGTAAGGGTGAAAAATTTTATTGTAAGTTGAAATAATAATTATATTAATTATATAATAATAGATATTACAAACCTTTTTTATTGTTATCTTTAGTTATATTTCATAATTCAATCAGAAAAAATATTGAATTTGAGAGTCCATTGTCGTCTTAAAAGACACTTATTTCTTTGATGCAAAATTATAAATGCTGGTTGAGGAAGTTACAAACCGTAATGGGAAAAATTGCGAAAATAAATTGTATATTTCCTCATCAAAACGCCAGGATTTCTTTTATTGTGAAGTAATCTTGTAATTTATTCTCGTTCGGAGGAGTTCTTTCCTCCAGTTGTTTGAAATGACTCTTCCAAACATCGTGAAAAACTTCAGCTATAAATAGGTATTAACAAGGGCATATCTTGGCTTTTATAAAAGCTCTAAAAGCTTTCTCCAAGAAATAAAAGTATATATTTTTGACTCGTTTATAATTTTAATTCACACTGGCAAAGAAAGAATTTCTATTTATAGCAATGCATACTATTTTGTCAAAAATTCGCACATTAATTAGTTTTAGAAAGTGGCAATGACAAGATTTGTGGTGTTCATAACAATGGTTTAGCTATAATTAAAACGTAAATAACATATGCATATAACACCATAGTATATATATAAAATGCAAATGACATTAAAAGAACAAATGTAACATGCACACATACATTTTATTCTTTTATACATTGATAAAAGTGTTCTTAGGGATATCATACAGATTAAATATTACTCAGCCATAACCTATACATCTTAATAAAATTTATTTTCCTAACTAATTCCTGCTTATGTGCGTAATATTATAAATTATAATCAACTATTACCATTGATTTGTTTGATTTGAAGAAAAGGCTATAAATAGATGTTTAAAATGACATAGCTTGGTTTTTAAAACCTAAAAAGGTTTTTTCCCAAGAAATGAAAGTATGTCTTCTTGACTCTTATTGTTTTAATTCCCACAAACAACGAAATATGTTTTATTTAAATTAACTAGCAATACATACTAATTTGTCAAGAATTCACATTACCAATAATCAATTATAATCAACTATTATCATTGATTTGTTTGATTTGAGGAAAAGGCTATAAATAGATGTTTAAAATGACATAGCTTGGTTTTTAAAACCTAAAACAGTTTTTCCCAAGAAATGAAAGTATGTCTTCTTGACTCTCATCGTTTTAATTCCAACAAACAACGAAATATTTTTTATTTAAATTAACTAGTAATGCATACTAATTTGTCAAGAATTCACATTACCAAAAATCAATTATAATCAACTATTAACATTGATTTGTTTGATTTGAGGAAAAGGCTATAAATATATGTTTTAAAATGACATAGCTTGGTTTTTAAAACCTAAAACAGTTTTTCCCAAGAAATGAAAGTATGTCTTCTTGATTCTTATCGTTTTAATTCCCACAAACAACGAAATATTTTTTATTTAAATTAACTAGCAATACATACTAATTTGTCAAGAATTCACATTACCAATAATCAATTATAATCAACTATTATCATTGATTTGTTTGATTTGAGGAAAAGGCTATAAATAGATGTTTAAAATGACATAGCTTGGTTTTTAAAACCTAAAACAGTTTTTCCCAAGAAATGAAAGTATGTCTTCTTGACTCTCATCGTTTTAATTCCAACAAACAACGAAATATTTTTTATTTAAATTAACTAGCAATATATACTAATTTGTCAAGAATTCACATTACCAAAAATCAATTATAATCAACTATTAACATTGATTTGTTTGATTTGAGGAAAAGGCTATAAATATATATTAAAAATGACATAGCTTGGTTTTTAAAACCTAAAACAGTTTTTCCCAAGAAATGAAAGTATGTCTTCTTGATTCTTATCGTTTTAATTCCCACAAACAACGAAATATTTTTTATTTAAATTAACTAGTAATGCATACTAATTTGTCAAGAATTCACATTACCAAAAATCAATTATAATCAACTATTAACATTGATTTGTTTGATTTGAGGAAAAGGCTATAAATATATGTTAAAAATGACATAGCTTGGTTTTTAAAACCTAAAACAGTTTTCCCAAGAAATGAAAGTATGTCTTCTTGATTCTTATCGTTTTTAATTCCCACAAAACAACGAAATATTTTTTATTTAAATTAACTAGTAATGCATACTAATTTGTCAAGAATTCACATTACCAAAAATCAATTATAATCAACTATTAACATTGATTTGTTTGATTTGAGGAAAAGGCTATAAATAGATGTTTAAAATGACATAGCTTGGTTTTTAAAACCTAAAACAGTTTTTCCCAAGAAATGAAAGTATGTCTTCTTGATTCTTATCGTTTTAATTCCCACAAACAACGAAATATTTTTTATTTAAATTAACTAGTAATGCATACTAATTTGTCAAGAATTCACATTACCAAAAATCAATTATAATCAACTATTAACATTGATTTGTTTGATTTGAGGAAAAGGCTATAAATATATGTTAAAATTGACATAGCTTGGTTTTTAAAACCTAAAACAGCTTTTCCCAAGAAATGAAAGTATGTCTTCTTGATTCTTATCGTTTTAATTCCCACAAACAACGAAATATTTTTTATTTAAATTAACTAGTAATGCATACTAATTTGTCAAGAATTCACATTACCAAAAATCAATTATAATCAACTATTAACATTGATTTGTTTGATTTGAGGAAAAGGCTATAAATATATGTTAAAAATGACATAGCTTGGTTTTTAAAATCTAAAACAGTTTTTCCCAAGAAATGAAAGTATGTCTTCTTGATTCTTATCGTTTTAATTCCCACAAACAACGAAATATTTTTTTTTTAAATTAACTAGTAATGCATACTAATTTGTCAAGAATTCACATTACCAAAAATCAATTATAATCAACTATTAACATTGATTTGTTTGATTTGAGGAAAAGGCTATAAATATATGTTAAAAATGACATAGCTTGGTTTTTAAAACCTAAAACAGTTTTTCCCAAGAAATGAAAGTATGTCTTCTTGATTCTTATCGTTTTAATTCCCACAAACAACGAAATATTTTTTATTTAAATTAACTAGTAATGCATACTAATTTGTCAAGAATTCACATTACCAAAAATCAATTATAATCAACTATTAACATTGATTTGTTTGATTTGAGGAAAAGGCTATAAATATATATTAAAAATGACATAGCTTGGTTTTTAAAACCTAAAACAGTTTTTCCCAAGAAATGAAAGTATGTCTTCTTGATTCTTATCGTTTTAATTCCCACAAACAACGAAATATTTTTTATTTAAATTAACTAGTAATGCATACTAATTTGTCAAGAATTCACATTACCAAAAATCAATTATAATCAACTATTAACATTGATTTGTTTGATTTGAGGAAAAGGCTATAAATATATGTTAAAAATGACATAGCTTGGTTTTTAAAATCTAAAACAGTTTTTCCCAAGAAATGAAAGTATGTCTTCTTGATTCTTATCGTTTTAATTCCCACAAACAACGAAATATTTTTTTTTTAAATTAACTAGTAATGCATACTAATTTGTCAAGAATTCACATTACCAAAAATCAATTATAATCAACTATTAACATTGATTTGTTTGATTTGAGGAAAAGGCTATAAATATATGTTAAAATTGACATAGCTTGGTTTTTAAAACCTAAAACAGTTTTTCCCAAGAAATGAAAGTATGTCTTCTTGATTCTTATCGTTTTAATTCCCACAAACAACGAAATATTTTTTATTTAAATTAACTAGTAATGCATACTAATTTGTCAAGAATTCACATTACCAAAAATCAATTATAATCAACTATTAACATTGATTTGTTTGATTTGAGGAAAAGGCTATAAATAGATGTTTAAAATGACATAGCTTGGTTTTTAAAACCTAAAACAGTTTTTCCCAAGAAATGAAAGTATGTCTTCTTGATTCTTATCGTTTTAATTCCCACAAACAACGAAATATTTTTTATTTAAATTAACTAGTAATGCATACTAATTTGTCAAGAATTCACATTACCAAAAATCAATTATAATCAACTATTAACATTGATTTGTTTGATTTGAGGAAAAGGCTATAAATAGATGTTTAAAATGACATAGCTTGGTTTTTAAAACCTAAAACAGTTTTTCCCAAGAAATGAAAGTATGTCTTCTTGATTCTTATCGTTTTAATTCCCACAAACAACGAAATATTTTTTATTTAAATTAACTAGTAATGCATACTAATTTGTCAAGAATTCACATTACCAAAAATCAATTATAATCAACTATTAACATTGATTTGTTTGATTTGAGGAAAAGGCTATAAATATATGTTAAAATTGACATAGCTTGGTTTTTAAAACCTAAAACAGCTTTTCCCAAGAAATGAAAGTATGTCTTCTTGATTCTTATCGTTTTAATTCCCACAAACAACGAAATATTTTTTATTTAAATTAACTAGCAATGCATACTAATTTGTCAAGAATTCACATTACCAAAAATTAGTTTTCCAAAGTAGCAATGACAATAGTTGTGATGCTCATACCAATTTATGTTGTTCATATATTTTACTGTTTTTATTCTTTAATATAATTATCCTTGGGGATATCATGGAGTTTGAATTATCACTAAGACATAAATTATAAATCTGAATAAAATTTATTTACCAAATTAATTCATCCTTGTGTACATAATGTTGTAAATTAAAGCTATTAACGTTTATTTGTTTTATTTTAGGAAACATTGCATTAAAATGACCCAGTACGAAGAGGATAGAGGCTAGCATTGTGACTGTACAATGTGAACCTTTAAAAGGGTTACTATTTAGTATTAACTAAAACTTTAGCATACGCTCTCAAACAATTTGACACATACAGACAGAAAACTATCAATTTTCAAGAAGTGGATTACTCTTGAAGGAAGACTCGTCAATCCCGTGAAGTTTTAATTCTTACTGAGAACTAAAAAGAATCATCCTGATTTTAAAGATAGAATCTTTTAAAACAATGGGGTGCAAGCTATTTTCTCATTTGCGAGCCCCCATTTTGTATAAACTTTTGTCTAGATTCATGGATAGAAAATTTAAAGTTCTATTTTTATAAATAATATTCATATATAAAACACGCAGGTATGAGACATATACAGACTATATTAATACACTATTTGGAAGTAATTGTATCAAAAAGAAGTTTCTCGGCTGTCCACGATTTGCAACCGCAATCATGTGTTTTACATATAATATATAAAGTATGATTTTTTGGTTTATACGGTCTACTTATTGCAACACGAGGGCTAAATACCTATTAAAGCCGATTAACGGCTATGAATTATATAGTGACTCGAACCCACGAACTCCGGTTCCAAAGGCCAGCAACCTAACCATTCGGCCATCGTTCGGCACGCAAATATGAAATTGTTTAATTGAACACTAATGAAAAAATTAAGGAATGATTATATATATATATATATATATATATATATATATATATATTATATATATTAATATATATATATATATATATATATATATATATATATATATATATCCACCTGTGTGTATGTATGATTTCCTTAAACGTGTCTTGAACTACGTGGTAATACTTTAAGTTGCATATGAAACATTCACTTTATTTAATGGTGCTGTTTTAAAATTAAACTTTTAAAAATTTATAAATTAATTTATGAGTCCCCTTTATCCCTTAACTATGTATTTTTACGATAACACGCAGGTGTAGGTTTTTTTTTCTCTTTTTTTTTTTTTTTTTTCTCTTTTTGATTGAGTTGTTTTAGAAAAAGAAATATAAAGCTAAAAGTGATCATATTAGTTATGCATCGGCTTGTATACTTTTATTTCACTATTTTACTGCTACCTCTTACTTGTCGAATGAAAATCTTTAATTGTTATTAAACAAATTTCATTAAATTTAGTAATCAACACGAATTTTCTTTCGACCCCTCTAGGGAAAACATTTTATTAAAACACTGTATATAACCATGAACACGTTATAAGAAATAAATGCATGGAGAAATATTGTGATGGTATAAATGCGTAGCTGATTCAAATAAAACTATAATTTAGTAAGACAAGAAAATTTTGGATCTGGAATTGTACAATACTTAGTATTGCTAAATGAGCTATCTAGCATAGAAAGATTTCGAATCTCAGGAATTTGTATATACATATATATATAATATATATATATATATATATATATATATATAGATATATATATTTATATATATATATATATATATATATATATATATATATATATATATATATATATATATATATATATATATATATATATATATATATATATATATATATGTCATACCAGTGGCTTTGGGGTAGCGCTTCTTCACACTCTCCCGACACAGGTCCAAGGTTCTATGCCCGGGTTGGGGAAGGTTGACTCAGCCTTTCATCCCTTCAGTGGGTAGATGAACTGAGGACCAAGCTTGCTTGGGAACTACACACTGGGGGTTCCACGTAAGATTGACCACCTAACCGGAACATATGATTCGCACCCCAGAGTCCTTCGACACTTAAACGGATATTGGCACCGTAGGCACTGGCCCCCTAGGGGCTGTTGCATTGAGGAGTAGTTTCATATATATGCCAGGCCCAAATAATTAAATCATTATATTTAAATTATTGAAGACACACATATAGTCGGTGCCAATAGTAAAATCGTTTATTTAACTACAATCGTTTATTAAAATATTGTTTTTCGCCATTTTCAGATAAAACACAATTCGGGAATGTGTTACACTACCTGCCGAAAGACAAACTCACTAAGAAAAGATTTTCTTACGATACAGGGCTATATCAAATAAAACCTCTTATGAGATGACTCTACCATCTATATTTAACTATGCTTGCAAACTCATAACCCAAGTATTAACACATTATTTGGAAACAATTTTAACCACCAGGTGTAACATTAGGGGCTGTCCAGGATTTGCAATCGTATGAGTTAATAGCATTCCTGAGCTTTAAATATTAACTACAAGTGTCAAATTGTTTAATTGCTCAGTAATGAAAAAGTTAAGGAATGATTATATATATATATATATATATATATATATATATATATATATATATATATATATATATATATATATATATATATATATATATATATATATATATATATATATATATATATATATATATATATATATATATACATATATATATATAAATATATATATATATATATATATATATATATATATATATATATATATATATATATATATATATATATATATACATATACATATATATATACATATACATATACATGTATATATATATATATATATATATATATACATTAAATGAAATAAACTCTTATAATAAACTCTTTGCTTATAATTACATTTCTGTATTGATTAAAAGGATAAATTAACTTGGAGATACTCTTGATGATATTTGATAGTTGACTATGATTTGAAAACAGTATTTTAAAGAACTTAAGGCTTCTAAGATACATAAAGGCTACTTGGACATAATATTAATTATTATTAATTATAATGTACATAATGATTTAGTCAACTTAGGACTACAAATAACACTTATGAATATTCTTCGAAATTCTTTAGCTAAAAATGTATAGAATACAGTAACTTAATTTCATTCAACATTGAATGAAATGAAATGATTAGTAAGCAAAACAATAAAACAAACGAGGATAATATCTTTGTGATTTCCTATTTGTAAATCTTGGTTCTAACTTTGTCCTTTTTGCGCAGTTAGAATGCTCCAAAATATAGAAGAAAATTTTTAGAAACATGGAATCTGAAAACAGAGGTACTCTTTTCGATAGTGCTGAAAAGAGGAGATATGTGAAGTTTTTACCTCCAGTGTTGTTATTTATATTTAGTAACATTAGTTAGGTGAATGAGATGACCAGAATAGATACTGTACTTTGTCTTCCTGTGCTTTAGATAAAGTGTTGGCATGTTACGACTAGAAGCAATTACTATCGTTTTGGAAACTCCTGTTAGTCATTAGGAAACAATGTCTACACAATATCAAAAACACGGAAACTATTGAAATATTTCTTTGAAATCTTTTTGTAACGGAAGCAGATGTTAGAAGAAACATACCACCCCGATTACGATCCTTATAGGTCTGATAAAGGACATTAAGCATTCGATAGGAATTGCTTTATTATATGCTCCCTAAAATGTCACAAAAAGTCAACAATGAAGAGTACTATGCAATATTTGATTCAGTAGATAGATTCGTTGACTAGTAATTAAACTCATACGTTTCATACAAGGAGATTTTCTTTAATCGGATAAGTAGCGAACGTTTTGGGGCACTAAATGAAATATTAAGATCTTCTTAAAAGGGGTATTAAGGTTTCACTACTCATGATAGCTAGTATTGACAATTGTCTTTGAGTGACGTTGAATTATGACTCGAACATTGACACATGTCCTTATGTAATAGGTTGTACTATTTAAAACCGATAAAATTTTCAGCCCTAATCATTCGCTTTCAAATAAAGTCGAACGATGACCAAATAAATAGGTTTGGTTTGGTTTGGTTTGGTTTTGGAGTGCTACGGTCTACTTTTTGCAACACGACAAATAAATGGGGCTCTGCTCTTTCGTGTCGGAGTACATTGGTTCGAATTCCACTGCCTGTATGGATGTTCGTACTCATTTAGAATCGGCTGAAGCAGTAGATCGCAGTCTCATTAGCTATCGTGTTACCAAACAGTTGACCAGAACTACCAAAACTAAATACAATCTCCTTCACATTACATTGTTTTGAAATATAATTCAAAAACTGGCCCAAATTTTACTTGGATTTTATTGTCACTGTTGAGTAATTTTCACTTATACTCACTGCAACAAAGACCTATTAAAATTTATTTTAATTAATTTATTTGACTATAAAAACATAATTGATAACTTGGATTACTTTAAGAAATTTTTATAACTTTTAATAACATTTCAATTAGGATTACATACTGTCTCAAAACAA
The DNA here is from genome assembly GCA_032207245.1 of Pardosa pseudoannulata. Taxonomy (NCBI): domain Eukaryota; kingdom Metazoa; phylum Arthropoda; class Arachnida; order Araneae; family Lycosidae; genus Pardosa; species Pardosa pseudoannulata. The sequence continues at coordinate 74,107,731 of CM063502.1, read as the reverse complement.
TTATAACTGTTTCTATATCTGCATGAGTAAATAATTCTGTGTACATTCCTGCCCACTAAATTGTGCCTAAACGGCGAGAGTATACAAGATTTTCTCCAGTGTTATTGCTTCCTATGGGCGAACATAATTTTAACCAAAACCTGGATATATATATATATATATATATATATATATATATATATATATATATATATATATATGTGTGTGTGTGTGTGTGTGTGTGTGTGTGTAATTTTTTATATATTTTTTAGAATATATCAGAATAGTTTTAAAAGAAATATTAGGTATTTAATTTAAAGAAAACGTCTCATTGAATTTATTTTAGGGTAAGTAGTTCGCTAATCAAGTTTAATGCCTATGATTCTATGGACCCGATTTAATATGAGGGCTAATAAGACAGGGGCTGACTGCTTAAAGCCAATTCCAAACGGCTAAGAAAACCCATGACGCATTGGGATTTAAACTTACCGGAGTTCATGGATTCGATTCCCAATCTCACATGGATGTTCGCAGCCTTTCGGAATTGGCTTTAAACTGTAGGTCCCGGTCTTATTAGCCTTCATGGTGCAAAAGTAAACCGTAGTACACCACACTAAACCCACAAGTTTGCGGACGAAAGGTGAGATACGAGAGATACGCGTTTAACTTGAATCGAGCCCTAAATATGGCAGATTAACAAACTGAAACTAGAAATTAAGATGAAAACATTCTGTACAGCCCTTAAATTAAAAAGATGTCACCGTTTGCACAAAATGAAAGTTTATTGGTATGAAAATAAAATGTTGTATGATTTTGTATAAGAAATTGTATTCTGTTTGCAATTTTTAAACAGATTTTTAATTTTTTTTTTAAACGACAATAGTATTTTTGGACTTGCTAGAAAATTCATCATGAATTTATAACTAAATTTTTTGTTTTTTATATTTTCTTTAGCTTTGTATAAATTAATTTAAATGCAAGCTTTAGAAGTATCGTTTATTTATATACAAAGAGAAACATGGATTTGATCACTCTTAAATGCCCTGTTAATACACTATATTAATAAACAATAATTTAATTACATTTCAGACATAACACATTTCAGTAACATTTGTTTCTTTACTCTGAATGTCAATATTTATTAGTCGATGATCGTAATACATTCAGAAAAGTGATAATTGAGGAATACTTAAGCTTCACGATCTCTGTTGTGTTATAGATATGATGATTTCTTACATCGATTTCCTTACCTATGAAGTATTCATCCAAAAACAAAAGAAAATTCTGAAATTGATAAAGAAATTTATAAAACTTCATTTCAGAAAAAAGAAAATAATAATGTAGGATCAATGTTGATTGGTCGGTAACAAAATTTTTAGTCATCTCTCCCTCTTTATATCTCTCTCTGTATATATGCATGCATATATATATATATATATATATATATATATATATATATATAATACATATATATAATACATATATATATATATAATACATATATATACATATATATAATACATATATATAAATATATATATATATATATTCATTTATTTATTTATTTATATTTTAAAATTTTAACCTAAATTATTTTTCCTAATTTTAATTCCATTTAGTTATAAAGAAAAGATACTCAATTCAAGAGCGCAATCTCTTCAGCTTTCCCATCAATAAATCTTAATTTGCAATTTTTACAACTTTTACTACTGTTTTACTACAATTTCACAAAGACCAAGTTGCGCAATTTGGTCTCTGAGTGCCAATTTGAATGACCAACTGGCTCCGTAACCAACCACAGGAATGCTGAATTATTTTATTCGTCTGCGAAAAGTGTGCTATCTCGCTTGAGGGAGTCCAATTTCTGTCAGTCTTCTGGCAACTGTATTAGCTAGAGAACGTGCTACAGTAGATTCTCTGTTTTTTAATTTTAGAGTGAAATAAAATAAATCGGGGAATACTCAGTTGTAGACTAAATTCTTGCTAAGTCTAGTCCCCGTAAAACAAATTTGAGTAGTTTTTTTTTTTAATTTTCAGGTAGTTTTGGTTAACTACAGACATTTCCTTAAAACCATCGACGCTTTACGCCAAATCATCGGTCGTTGTTCCTACGGTCTAACATATATATATATATATATATACATATATATATATATATATATATATATATATATATATATATATATATCCTAGTATAAGAGCAATTTAAAATTGGAAGAAAAATTGGTAGAATGTCACACTGCATTGAATGTCATTAAAATTATTAATATTTTTAAAAATATTACAGTAGAGATTTAATACAGGAATATTAAGTTTTTATCTACTTAAGGGATTGAAAATTTAACTTATTATTTAGCTAATTTTGTTAGTAAAGTATTGTTTTATTTAGATTTACCTGAATTCTATCAATATAATACGTATCATTTTGACTAAAATAATACGTATTACGATATGTTAATAAAATTTCCATAAAACTTAAATATTGCTATAAAGTATTTTCATTAAAAAGATCATAAACGTGATAATAAATGAAAATACATTCGTATGCAAATACGCTCTTTAGAGTTTAATATTTTACATTAAATTTTGGTTTTTAAAGATATACTATTTTATATTTTTGAATGTGGATAATATTTTGAGATATATGTAGACTCAAAGAATAAGAACACTAACTGTGAATTGATAACATCTGATAATTTTTACATCATTCATTAAATCCCTTATTAAATTATCTTTAAATGTATGCTTTTTAAAAATTACGCTATATGAAAAATCACAATCGATCATTCAGTTAAAAATAAGTAATCAATTTTCCATTTCTCTGTTCTAAATGTAACAGAAGTAATTTCTTAATTTGATGTCATGCATAAGAGTTACATTTCAGACTATTTCATTTTCTTTGAATTTATAAGTTTTTCACTCCATAAGGAGATATTTATCAGTTAATTTTCGTAATAGAATTAGACAGGTAATAGTTAAAAATAATTAATCTTGATAAACTGAGTTGAATTTTAGATGTAATTTATTACAATAAAACTGACAATATATTGCATGTCAACAAAATGTACCTAGAAATTAAGGTAAAGCTATCTTTAAAAAAAGTGAATGTAATTACTATATAGCATTTACATTAAAAAGAGATTTAACTATTAGAAGACGATAAAAATTCCTTTTGGTGAGAAAAAGTTTTTGGAGCTTTAAAAGCTTTAGCATACATAAATTACAATATAATTTTAAATTAACTGATATTTAATTTGATTTTACAACATCAGTAGTAGTTTTAGCAAAATGGTTATTTTAAAAATCAATGTCATCTAACATTATTTTATAATCAGTCTATTAGATTTATGTCTTAATAATTAACTGGGTATAAATTGCCTTAAAAAACAGGCCTTAAAGAATTTACTTGAATTTTATAATTAAAAACACAGATTGAAACAAATTTTCATGTTTGTGTTCCATGAGTCGTATTAATAAACAATATCTTAATTACATTTCAGGCATTACTGACTTTAATTACATTCGCTTCAAAAAGGATTTGTTTTTATTCCTGAAAATTGATACTCGTCATTTAAATGTTGCAATAAAATCAAAAACGTGATAGTTAAATAAAAATTAGTCTTGAAGATTTCAAATAAATTATAAGAACGGTGATATTGTAGATTAATTTCCTTATTAAAATTCATTATATGCTCATATGAGGCCTTTGCAAAGTGACGGAGAAGGATTTATTCCAAAGAATTGCAGCAAATTTCATTTTGAGACTGTTACGAAGAAGAAAATAAATTTTTCATCACCAATGTTGATCAATGACTTGAAAAAGTTGTATTGACAATGTACGCAATAATCAAATAGAAAGGCTGATTTAATAAAATATTATCGTGAAGCCTTAATAGAAAATTATTAGGCATTTAACTGCATAAGAGGGAGCATATGATAAAATATTTAGTTTATTTTGGTGGCAGTTTAATAGTTCATTCCATTTTACCTTATCTGGCTTGTATATCATGATATTGTATATTACTACTGACTGTGACATAAATTGTACCGGTATGTAAATTTTACTATGCAGCATTTACAATAAAAAGATATAATATTTTTTAATTATTGAAACTGCAAACTTCAGTTTTTCTAAACTTTTTTAAGAGTCTTTCATTTGATTTTCAAATAGTGCTAATATTTATGGATATACCTAGATCTTAATTAATAATCAATATATTACATTTATGTCTTAATAATTAACTGGGTATAAACTGCCTTAAAAACAGGCCTTAAAGAATTTACTTGAATTTTATAATTAGAAACGCAGATTGAAAAAAATTTTTATGTTTGCGTTCTATCCGTCATATTAATAAACAATATCTTAATTACATTTTAGGCATTACTGACTTTAATTACATTCGCTTCAAAAAGGATTTGTTTTTATTCCTGAAAATTGATACTCGTCATTTAAATGTTGCAATAAAATCAAAAACGTGATAGTTAAATAAAAATTACTCTTGAAGATTTCAAATAAATTATAAGAACGGTGATATTGTAGACTATTTTCCTTATTAAAATTCATTATATGCTCATATGAGGCCTTTGCCAAGTGACAGTGAAGGAGTTATTTCAAAGAATTGCAGCAAATTCCATTTTGTGACTGTTACGAAGAAGAAAATAAATTTTTCATCACCAATGTTGATCAATGACTTGAAAAAGTTGTATTGACAATGTACGCAATAATCAAGTAGAAAGGCTGATTTAATCAAATATTATCGTGAAGCCTTAATAGAAAATTATTAGGCATGTAACTGCATAAGAGGGAGCATATGATAAAATTTTTAGTTTATTTTGGTGGCAGTTTAGTAGTTCATTCCATCTTACCTTATCTGGCTTGTATATCATAATATTGTATATTACTACTGACTGTGACATAAATTATACCGGTATGTAAATTTTACTCTGCAGCATTTACAATAAAAAAATATAATAATTTTTAATTATTGAAACTGCGTACTTCAGTTTTTCTAAACTTTTTTAAGAGTCTTTCATTTGATTTTCAAATAGTGCTAATATTTATGGATATACCTAGATCTTAATTAATAATCAATATATTACATTTATATCTTAATAATTAACTGGGTATAAACTGCCTTAAAAACAGGCCTTAAAGAATTTACTTGAATTTTATAATTAGAAACGCAGATTGAAAAAAATTTTCATGTTTGTGTTCCATGCGTCATATTAATAAACAATATCTTAATTACATTTCAGGCATTACTGACTTTAATTACATTCGCTTCAAAAAGGATTTGTTTTTATTTCTGAAAATTGATACTCGTCATTTAAATGTTGCAATAAAATCAAAAACGTGATAGTTAAATAAAAATTACTCTTGAAGATTTCAAATAAATTATAAGAACGGTGATATTGTAGACTAATTTCCTTATTAAAATTCATTATATGCTCATATGAGGCCTTTGCCAAGTGACAATGAAGGATTTATTCCAAAGAATTGCAGCAAATTCCATTTTGTGACTGTTACGAAGAAGAAAATAAATTTTTCATCACCAATGTTGATCAATGACTTGAAAAAGTTGTATTGACAATGTACGCAATAATCAAATAGAAAGGCTGATTTAATAAAATATTATCATGAAGCCTTAATAGAAAATTATTAGGCATTTAACGGCATAAGAGTGAGCATATGATAAAATATTTAGTTTATTTTGGTGGTAGTTTAATAGTTCATTCCATTTTACCTTATCAGTCTTATTTATCATGATATTGTATATTACTAGTAATTGTGACATAAATTGTACCAATATGTAAATATTACTATGCAGCATATATAATAAAAAGGTGCAATAATATTTAATTATTGAAAATACATACTTCAGTTTTTCTAAACTTAAGAGTCTGTCATTTGATTTTCAAATAGTGCTAATATTTATACCTAAATCGGTATACCTAAATCGGGTATACCTAAATCGTAATTAATAATGGAATTTCACGTGTATTTAAGTCTTGGATTTAAATAATGATCATTACTTGCGTATAAATTACATTTAAAGCTGTGCCTATACAACTTTTTGGATTCTATTCAAACACATTTATAGATTTAATGAGTCTTATGTTTCAGATTTTCATTTATCATATCAAAAAAATCCTAATGAAAAATAGGTTTACTTTTAAAATAGTATTGGTGTTAATTTATAGTTAAATTTTCAGTTTTTTAATGAATACTTAATTTTAATTTCAAATATTGATAGCATTTAGTGACTTAAATAAATCTCAAAAAATAATATTATTAACAGTAATTTATAATAAACGTATTAATTTTATATTTTAATTATTAGCTATAGTGTTTTTAAAAGCTTAAATATTGCCTTTAAACGTATCTTTTAAAGAATTTACTCGATTCTTTTCACCGTGAAGTACAGATTTAATCAAACTTTCATGCCTATGTTTCATGCGTCATATTAATAAACAATATCTTAATTACATTTCAGACGAAACCGACTTCAATTATATATGCTTTAGAGGTTATTTGTTTTTCACTCTGAATGTAGATATTTATCAGTTAATTATTGTAATAATGTCTCAAAGGTGATAATTAAAGAATAATTACGCTTGATGGTCTCAGTTGAATTACAGGTACGGTAATTTCATATTATTCTTATTAACATTTATTATAGGCTTAATATGAGGTGCTCACCAAAGTACAGGAAAGAACTTGTTTTAAGTATTAAAACATTTCATTTTGTAAATGTTGCGAAGAAGGAAAAATACATTTTTAACAACAGTGACTCGAAAATATTTTACTGACAAAACATGTGACAAAATAAGCAGTTAAGCTAATATTTTTTTGACTACTTCGTTATTTCTTTCCCTTTGACAACTAGAATTTTTGGTATTGTCTTAAGATATTAAATCTTTATTTATAGTAAATATTGAAAAAATTGTATGTTTTTTATTACTGTTTTTGAATCCTTCTAATGTTTATTTTTACGTTTTAGGATTTTTTGTTTAATATTTTGTTGTACTCATACTTAACTTTAATACTGAGATGAACTTTCAACCCTTCAATCGTTTTAATTCATAAAAAGTATGTAAAGTTATGCAAGTAAAGTGATACAGCTAGTTTTAATTTGTAACTTAAGTTAGTCATATATATATATATATATATATATATATATATAATCCAATAATTATAAAACTGCTGGATATTATAGCCCCTATTATTTTTACTTGCCCGGGCTACTGGGCAAGAAGAAGCCTAATCAGCTAGCAGTAATAACGATGCAGTCGGGCCACATTGAAGAGAACGGCACAAGTCTAATTAAAACTTTATTTTAGACCTGCTAAAACAGACATCTTTACTAGTCGACGACAGACAAAAGAAAGACACAAAAATCACTCTGCTAATATAGAGGTGCACCCAAGAGCGAAGACAGAAAGAATTTTCCCAAGGGACAAGAAACATACTCAGCGAATTTAAGTGTTAAGATCAGGAAAAACTCCGAGCTTTTTGCCAGCGACAGCTGGAAAACATGTTAAATAGACAGAAAATTTACGTCTACAGGACAGAAAGCTTTGGGAAATGTAACGAAAGAATTTTAAGTCGAGGACGCTCCTTTGATTAAGACACTTAGAGGCTGGGAAAAAGATTTTAAGGAATTAGGATGGGAGAGGAGAAGTATTTAAGGACTAATAATAAAGTATAAATTAAGGATAATATTAAAGTTAAACAATTTTGATATATTACATATATATATATATATATATATATATATATATTTATATTTATTTATTTATTTATGTAGGGTCGTGGCTATTAGGTATACAGACCAAGCATGCCATCCGGTGGCTAAATTTTTAGTACAACTTATAGAATATATGATATTGAAAGATGCTAACTAGCTTTAAAATAAAAAAAATACGATTTTACTGAAAATATTTATAGAAATTGAGAAAATATATTTATTCTTGTCTGTGACTGTTTGCATCTGGTATAAAATACTCTCACAAAGTTTGGTTAGTTTTAAAATAAGAACTTTTTAACTTTTTTATTGTTTAAAGAGGGATTGATTTCCAAAATATTAGTCTATCATAAAGAAAATTTTTACTTAAAATAATTTCAGAAATGCTAACTAAAAGAAAATCCACACAGATTTGTAACAAGAGTTTAAATGTAGATAATAATGTATAATTTTGTTACCAAATTATACTCTCTATATCTTTAGATAGTATTACTATCAGTCAAATAGAAATTACTTAAATATTCAGTTATTATTTTTGAATTGTCAAATAAAAAGGGAAAAGAGGGAGTTTGAAAGTGCATTTTGCTACTTTTGCTTGAAAAGTTATGCATTTTAATAGATTCTACCTTTTAAATCATTTTTAATGCTTAGCAACTATGTGGAGCAGTAGTAAAAAATATAGTGAGCTTCTATGCACTGGGCTAACTTATAAATCTATTAAGAATTCGTAGTGATAGGAGTGACCAAATAGGAACTTGCTCTCAAGCGACTAACAGACCAGAGCTGGCCCTGTATGTATAAGGATGTATAATTATAAAACATATGCACAGATTAAGAGATACATAAGGAGATAAAGAGATATTACATATTTACACGCAACAAACAAATTGATAACAACAAACAGAATTGATAGTCTGTTGCACTCTTGTTTGTTTGAGAGCAGATAAACTTGCAGGGACCTGTTTTCATGGTCGAATAACGTCTTTAAAATTCTGGGCCTTTCTGAAGAAAATAAAACAAAAATAGCAAAATATCACGGAGGAAGAAAGACTTGAGAAAATTTCAGTAGGCGTTTTTCCTGAAATGTTTTCACTTTTAATTAACAACCACGCTAGAGAGGGCGAGATGCTGTGACTTCTTTTAATTAAAACTTCAAGGAAGAATAATGCTTGCATAAATTCTTTGCAAGTGGTCAATGGGATCCTTTTAAAGTCGCTGACAAAAACGTTCCAAGAATGAATTTGTTCATTATATCTGCTGGTGTTTTTAGAGTAAATCATGTATATAGGGGAAGTATTTAACTAGCAATGTAACATGTAAGCACTACCCTTTCAATAAAATGTAGTACCTTACATTAACTTCTTCTCAGCAATAAAAACATCCCAAGCCTAGCAGTTTTTTTGATTGATGTTCGATCCGACGATTAATTGCTATTTTAAGTCCTTGTTCTCGGCCGATGACTTTTCTTAGCAATTAAATGAAAAGTTCGTGGTCTTAACGTGAGAGAAATTCCAAAATCTTTCGTGATTTGCATAGGGTGTGAGGGGTTGCCCATGATTTTATGCTTTGATACTGGCAGCCCTGTATTGGCACGTATTTAGTAAGACTCAATATATGCTAGTCAAGTGGACCTAAGGGAAGGTCGTCAAAAGCTATTAATCGATTTTCATTGGATTCATCAAGTATTCATTAAATCTATTGGAAGCGCAATAGTTACCGATTTTATGGCAGCCGTTCACGCTGGAATCAAAAGCATAGTACACGATTAAGGAAACAGAAAGTTGAGCATATTTTTTTCTTGTTTAAAAAGAGGTCAAAGTTTAAAAATTATGCAATTTGTCGATTAACTTATAAGTTACTGAGTTATCTAAAGTATTTAAAAGTAATTATTCAGACGACTTGGTGATCATTAAATGCCTGTAAGAACTTAATAATGTTGTAAATCCATTTGAATTAGTTATAATTTATTCAAAAATTAATTACGCAACAAGATTATTATATAAATGCTTTTATGCATGTGAGCATGGGTTTATTTATTAATGTATTTGTAGAAAAAAGTTATTTTGAGTTTTCTTTGCTATAATGAAGAAAAAAAACAAATTTAAAGATTACTTTTTAAGAAGTGTACTTTTAAGTATTATTTTTTACAGAACGGAATAAAGTGTTAAGTACTTAGTAATCATTTCGTTGAATAACTTAAATCCATACTTAAATAAAAAAAATATAAATGCAGCATTATGTAATACATTACAACTTTTTATATGTGATAGAAGTATTAATTTTTAAAAACATTATTTTTATATTGACATTACTACTTTAAAGAGTTATTTAAGAAAACTCTCTCGTGAAATTTTAAAAAGATGTTCAAATTGGTAGTTATCTGGAATAATATTAATTCCTTATATTTAATTTCACGTTAAAGTGCAGAATTTAATAGCTTACAGTATAACTTCGGAAATATAAAATGAAGATCCTTGATATCTAAACATTTCACTTGTTTATTATGAGACATTTATTCTCTTAAAGTATAATTTATTCTTCTATTTGCATTGTAGAATACACATTGAATAAATTATGCATTAGAGGAAGAACTGATAGTAAACAATAATTAATAAGATCAAAGCAGCTATCGTTTTTTCTGCTTGTAGGTTAAAGCAGACTTCTAAAGGAAAAAATATTCGTATAATAAAAATATCTGTCGAAGATTTCTAATAGTATAATATTAATATTACATTTTCTTATGTCTACATAACAAAGATAAAATTTACAATACACATTAAATATTTTACTTTAACATTATAACATTCTAATACTTGTCTCTCAAATATAGGTTATTGATTTTGTCAAATTTGAAAGTTATCTTATTTCTTAAAACCTTAATAACTCTGTTTAAACTTTTTTTATTTTCATCTATTTGTAAATCAGTGGGAGCCATGATGAAAAACTGTTGTAACAAGTCACTTCAGACATAAATTACTTATCCAGGATATTTAGTACTCCGCACTACTTAATAATAATTGTACAGTCCACCATAAGCAAAGAAAAGTGTACAACTCTAAAGAGCAAAGTTTCAAATAGTGAAATTCATAACAAAAAATAACAATGAACATTTGCAGATAACATACACGTTATATAAATATACGTTTTAACTTTTATGAAAATATATTCGGTTAACAATATTCAGATAATAAAGATCAAAATCAGAGAAAAAATTATTTTGACTGATTTCTTGTTAAAATGATAAATAAGAAGATAATATTAAAAGGAAAAGAAGGCTGTTTGGAAAAATATTGCTAATCTTCGATTATATATTCTAAGTTTTTCTTGTAGTGCAATTTTGAATGTGTTTTGATACCAAAGTGGTCATAGTTGCTTTAATCATTTCACACCATTTATATCGCATAATAGTTAAATTTTTTCTAATGTTAAAAGTATCCTAAATACTACGGAAAGGGAAAAAAGGTACGATTCTTTGTATGAGTATATATATATATATATATATATATATATATATATATATATATATATATATATATATATATATATATATATATATATATGTGTGTGTGTGTGTGTGTGTGTGTGTGTGTGTGTGTGTAGAATCGGTGGAGACCATTGGGAGAGAGATGACAGAGAACGCATAGATGGCGCTGCGGAGTGCTAGCGAAGGTGTCAGATAGAGATGAGAGAGGAGAGGGGGTCCTGAGGTCCGACGCGCAGGTCGACCGTGAGACCGAGAGAGATCCTGTTTGATCGTGATACGAGCAGAGAGAACGACCTGAGATAACCCTTTAATTCTATTTTATGTGTGTGTGAAGTGTTGTAAAGTCAAGTATTGTTCATTAAATGTGATTTGTCTTCAAGAAAGTGTCGTCATTACCCCTAGACGCCATCCTGCCCTACATATATATGTGTGTGTGTATTTCGTATTTATATGTTTATACGCTGGAACGCGACACGTTTATTTAACCCTTTATGAACAGCCGTATTAAACATAAACTGCTGGGAGTCAAAAGTTAATACTGATTACTTAAAACTGGATTAATTCCCTTATTTTTTCTTCCTTTGACACCAGACAAACTATGAGAAAGGTAATTACCGATGGGTATTCTAAACATTATATATGTATATCTTATTGGAATGGAACAGCTCAAGAAATGCCTCATACGAGCCAAGAATGTGTAGATGTCCTCTCCACCTGGTTGCGAATTAACTGTGGGCAAGAGTAAAGGAGATTACGCCTGTCCTACAGGTGTTGTAGAGCAACAATTATTTCATGAAAGATAAAAGGTTTTTTGAGAAGTTGAAATCATAAAGCGATAATGGTCCAAAATTCAGAATTAGATTGAGTTACCGGGATCGCTTTTAGTATATCTCCCGTAGTGGATTTATTTAAATATCTTCCCCAAGAAATTTTTTACAATAATGCAACATTTTTCTATTATACTTTTTTATGGCTAAATGTTTTTCATTTCAAACTTGCAAATATTTAAATAAATTTATAATTAAATTAATTATTTGTGAGAGCTGTTAATTTACTTTCTACTCAATACTAGAGCAAAGTCTGTCAGTATTTTACTATATATATGGATAAATCCATTTTGCCTGACCAGGTGTTAACCAGGCTTAAAAGTTATTACCTTGTGTATTTTTTTAAATATGATATTTATAATCGATTTTAGACCCCCAAATTCCCTTTATATTTACTACAGAAAATATAAAAATAAGCAATCACCTTTAAAATCTTTTTTTATACTATTTTGAAGTTCATGTGACAAAAGTCTTTAACAAATCATTAATCTTACGAAAATCACATAATTTATTTGTTGTGTCTTTTAGTTCAATGTAAATAAAAAATATTCTTGCATATAAATGCTTTAATGCTAATATTATGTTTTAATGCTAATAATTTAATGTCATAAGAAACAAAGTAAACTTTTAAAAATCTCTATAATATTATACAATTTCCTTTTTCTGTGTTAACATTTCATTCTCTATGGATAATATTATGAATGTTAATCGTAAATTGATAGAGTCAGAAAGATTAGTATGTATTAGAATATATAAAATTAGGGTCGTCCTAGAGATGAAAATATATTAATTTGGCTATGAGGCAATTATAGAATAAGTTAGGAAGTAGTATGGAAAATCGAAATTTAATATCAGTTCTTGACTCAGTCTGTATATAGCCATTAAAATATCATTCTACGTGAAATATTTAGTTTAATAATATCTGTGTCAAAATTAGGACAATATCTGACGCGAAAGCGTGCCACCTGTTGGGGTACTTCGCAGTCAAAGTGGATCAATAGAATTCGGTCTTTATTTACTCTTATTTAAAGGCAGATAAATATTTGTAATTAATTTTCTGTTTGTTCAATGGTTTTAATCTGAAATGAAGGAAAAATAATATTACGTGATTTGGCATCACGAATAAAAAAAATGAAGAATTATTCTTATCGCTAATATACATTTTTATATTTCTAAACGTTTATTATTAGGAATATATTAAGGTAACATTCAGTTTTATCTTCTGTTTAAATATATAAGATATCTACTTATGTTGTGTTATTTCTTTAAATAGCAAGACGGCAAACAATTTCTTTCTGGGAATATATTCAAATAATAGCATATTTAATATGAATATTTACCATCTTTGTTTAGAATAATACATTAATTTTATGTTCCAATTACTTTTCTACTTGCAGTGAGAGGGTTCTAGTTGGAATACAGAACTGAAATCCAGCTCCTGTTGGTTTTATTGAAGGAAAATGTATTACGGAACAGCTAAAAAAAATTAGCATTTGATCTAGGTATAGTACTACTGTAAATTGATAAAAGAATTCGTCCAGAGTTTTCGAATTTTTTCTCATGTATAGAATATAAAGTTATTGTTGGTATTTACTGGTAAAATTAGTCTTGTAAAGTACAAAACTTTCATGAAATCAAAGAATATTTACCACATCTTTGCTGTAATTCGTTCGGCAATTATAAATACGAGTACATGCCTAACTATATGTGCACATATACGTTTACATATACATTTTTAAATGTATGTTTATATATATATATATATATATATATATATATATATATATATATATATATATATATATATATATATGTGTGTGTGTGTGTGTGTGTGTGTGTGTGTGTGTGTGTGTGTGTATGCGAGTGTGTTATGTATAGCATCTCAATATTACAAGCTTGGATGCACTATTTTTACTGTTTTTCATGCTATATATTTTGAATATTTATAGTCTGGTCTAACTCTTCCTTCACTTTCAATTTGATTTATGACAGGTAATGCTGAATTATTTATGACCATATTTAGGAAAGTAAATTTAGACTACTGCAAGGAATTTAGTACTTTAAGGCTTCATAAAGAAGTTATGATGAGGCATTATTTAGTAAAAAAGATATATGCAGTCAAGTAGAGGTAGGCTATTTTTCAATTGCATTTACAATTATTTTTGTCGGGGGGGGGGAATACTAATTTATGTCTTTCAATATATTCCTGTATTATATGTTATATAAAATTCTATGTAATTCTTATATTTTGACCAATTTACTTTCAGCTACTATAAACTTGTATTGCTGAAAAATGGAAGGTTAACTTTAACAGGATATAAAAGATTGTGTTGAATAAAGAGCCAACAAAATGCTTCCTATACTTTTATAAAAAGAAACTGTGTTGTTTTACAAAATAGAATAATATTTAACTGATTATTAACCATAGTCTAACATCATATAAAAGGGACTTTTATCTGGTGTTAACAGTCATCTGATGATCTGATCATATAAGATGAGCCATTACGAAAATACAAGACATTTCATCATTGATTAATTGTAATCCATGATGCAAGAAAATTAGACAGTTTACAAATACTGTTATTTACCAAAGCGAATTAGGAGCATTTTCAAATTTTACTTGTTACACACATGTACACAGTGCCTACCCCTATTTTTGGCAGAAGTATTTTCCAACGGGTCAACTATTTGTAGAAAAATGTTTCTATAAATTGGTTTGATAAGCATCTGCAGAATCTTCAAACAACCTTTTATCTTTTTGTAATAAACAACGTTGCGAAAGTGTCCTTGCCATTTATTTTCCTATTATTTCTCTAATGGCATAATCATAACTATAGAATAAGAACAGGTTCAGATGAGCTACTTGTTCAGTAAAACCATATCAGTGTGATCAAAAGGGACCAAACATCAGACAGTTCATCTTTCCTGTTTTTTGCCTGGAAGCAATTGCTCAGAACAAGTTGATAAATGAAAGGATGACATTCAATAAAAATGATCTTTTACGGAAGCGTAATTCGGCTCTCGACAGCTTCACAGACTCTCTGTTGGTGGAGTAATCTGTCACAAACTCTTGGGACTGGGAAAGTAGGAAAAGCAATAGGTTATGCATTATTGGGATTTCCATTAAATACCCTAACCTAAAAGGCACGTCCGAAAACAATGACTTATTTATAAGAGAAAGCATATATACAAATATATATATGTGTGTGTGTGTGCGTACACGCGTATTTCTGTATTATTACATACATTGTTACTGTACCCATTTCTTTTAAAAAGGGATAGAGCGCATTTATTAAAAAGGGTAGATTTCTCAAGTGAAAAGGCACATTTTTTTTTTAACAAAAGGGTACTTTTTGGGCACCATACTGAGTCTATTTATTAGTAAAGCATATATTATGTGAAAAACGGATTATGGTAAATATTTATGAGTTTAACATAAAATAAGTTCCTTGGGAAGATTACCTAATTAAAATAATAATTAGAATATGAAAATATACATTTCTTTTACTAGTTTGTACTCTGGTTTTTCACTGAACAGGTAACTGAAAAACTGAAAATATAGGGCGCAAAGTAAACGTATTGTAAAAACGACAGTTTGCTTATATCGTAACGAAATGGGGTAATGCTTTAGTCACTTAAAAAAGTTGGCAGAGCACGGCGCCTTTTAAAAAACGTCAAACACTATTGTGGAAACTGGAGAACACATAAGTCTGTACTTCATTCTGATGGAAACCAAAAGTTTTTTGGTTTGTAGGTAGTGCAATTTGACTGTAAGCATTGAAATTGTAAAACAAAGTCTCTTACTTTGCTGTATAATGAGGAAAGTACTAATCTTTATGAAGCTTAATGTTTTTTTTTTTTTTCAAATCGTTTATTAATAATACAAAAGTGATTTTTCAGTTCAACTCTTTAAACAGATACAAATATATGTATTCATATGTTTATGTATTTAATGCCTATATATATATATATATATATATATATATATATATATAAAGCATACATGAATATTTATATACATTAATTATTGCTCATATGCTTATAATTAATTAAAAGTCAGAGTTCAGGCTTGACTGCATTAAGAAAATTATGACAAAAATGAGCAACAAAAATGAACACTTTAACGACATTTTTACCATTACATTTTTAATAGTACTTCTATTTAAAAAGACAGTTAATTTAAAATATTTTCTATACAGACTACAGAAATAAATTATTTAAAGTATAGAGGAGGCCTTTTCCCCCACCGATGCAAGCAGTATCAGGTTTATATATGTGTGTTCTTTCAAACAACTGACATTTAAAGGAGTAGAAAAGAATTTGATGAATTCATGCTATTTTAAAACCTAACGATAACAATATATAATTAAAAAATTAAAACCAGACTAAATCTAAATAGCTTTTCATCCTCAAGTGAAGGTTTGTGAACAAGAGTATACAATCTAAGCATCAGAACGGAACCCTGTCATTATTGTCAATTTAGCAAACTTGAAACATTTTTAATGCAGAAATATATAGATTCGAGTTTGAATGAATTGCGATTTGATAACCACTTTAAAACCAGTCAATATTCTTCTACATTTCATGATTAGGAGAAGAAAGTCTGGTAGAAAATGATAGTAATTTTCACGTTTCATATCAAAAATTTTATATTTAAAGTAAATTTGCGCCGTGTAATGGACGTTTTAAAATTTTCTTAGAGAAAAACTTATCGTTCATTCAACAATAGATGTAATTACATAACTAGACCTTTTCGATAAAAGCATGTTCTATAACTGTAGTGAATTACATGAATTAAAAACTCAGTAAGAGCAAAATTTTAGATTTATGTGATAAAATAATTAAGTATTTTAGATACTATTATAAAAACATCACAATGAATACACATAATAGCGTAATATTTATCTTAAAATTTACAAAATTAATAGGATATACATTATCAATTAGAACATTTTTTATTTTATAGGTCAGTTGTGGCAATAAACAAGATTTTTTTCCTATTGCGTTTTTCTCTTTCTACTTTTAGAAAGAAATTTATGTAAAAACTGTAATAAACGTTTAGAATCTTAACATTTTTTCCTGTCTATAAAGCTCTGAATGTAATATGAAAAAAATGCTTTGGACGCATGTGGCTAAACTTGGCATTATATAATCTAAACATGCATTCTAAACATGCGACTCCTATATATTCGTTATACTAGAAAAGAAGTTTTTTTGGAGTAGTTGGTTGGATTATTTCAAGTAATTTATTAATTTTCTCTTCTACATAAAGAATTATGAATGTAACTTGATTCTATGAACTACCATCGAATGTAAAATGCATACTGTTTTTGTATGGAAAGAATAGCAAAAAATAGATTTTAGTGCTCCAGACTAAACTAAAATAAAATAATCTCTGAATGATGAATAACCATTTTGACATCGATTAATTTTCATTGTTCTACTGAAGAGTTTATTAGACTGGGATCCATTGTTTGAAACGCAACAGTTACAACATACATACTGATATTTGTTACCCGAATACTTACCGATAGTGTGATCGTCCATCATCCCTTATTAATATCTGTTAAAACAACTGAGAACAAAACAAGAGAATAAAAAAAGTATTATAATAAAAGAGAAACGTTTAGTCAGTTAAATGTTTTATATATTTAGAATGATAATTTAAACTTTAGATAGGTTTAAATAATTATTTATAACATTTCTTAAAAATCCCGTACTTTTATTCATAAACAATTTTTTACCTATGCTATAATTCTCCAAATATGTATGAAAAAAGTATATGCCCTCCAAGAGCAAAATTAAAGAAACATTCATTCTACGTAAAAAAATATCTACGTAAAGAAAATAAATAAAAGACAAAAAGAAGATAATGAGTGCTAATGACGGAAATTTAAGGTTTTAAGCAATATGGTTAATGGTAGACTGAAATTTGATGATAAAGAATATTTTTTTAAATGATAAAGTTTAATTAAAGTGTAATGCCTGCTTTTAAACCTGTTATCAACACATGTTCCAAGATGGTTTTTAATACTTTCCGTGAAGGATTTGAGGACATGTATTTTCTGTGGGTTTTAAGCCTAATGGAATAATTTTTTTCTGTTATGGATTGGAATCTGGTGCATGTTAATGTGAAACAAGTTACCTTCCAAGAATAACTTAGACATTCTCTATAGAATTTGGATCAGGAGATATGCAAGGGAAGTACAAGCGCAGAACATTCATGCATGAATATGAATCCCGAACCAACAGGATCTCGAAACAGATGAACAGAGAGCTCAAGAATTACGTCTTTGCATCTTTTAGACGTAAAAGGTAACTATTTCAAAGAAATAAAAGTATGTGAGAGCGTTTAACAATATTGCTACTTACACCAGTATTGGAAAATAAACGATATTTTCTCATTATGTATTGAAATGAGTTCTGTGATCTCTCCAGCTTGTTATTTGGTTAAAATCGTTTTGCAATTTTGATTCTCTACTCGTAACTTAACACGGTATTGGCCCTCTGCGCTTAACTCCACTACTGGTGTTCCAAACTCTATCGGAAACAATCTTTTCTTATGTTCAGATGGTGGATTCAAATGACTGATCTTCTTGGATTACTAATTTACTTAGCTGGGTGTAAGTTAAACAATTTTTCTGGAAACTACTGTATCAATTACTAAATTTCTTAAAGCTTACTATCTTTTTTTTTACTTCCGCAAACAATTATTAGCACTGAAACCCGTTCTCTGGGAGAATGGTCGTTCTGAAATCGACAATTAATACCAAATATTGATTCTGAGAACTTTTTTTCCTTATAGAACTAATACTGATTGTCGGATAGTAACATTACAAGTACTTTGAAACCTCTTCCATAATCTCGACATGACAGTCTAAGGTATATTCCTAATTCGAGGAAAATTGGTTTGGGATCTCTCACACCCCAGTAATTCTTCCTTACATATTCATTTGTTGCTTTTGCGGTATTTTTCATTGTTTTATATATTTAACAATGCTTCGCACAGTAAAAATTCCAAAAACATTATACAGTGCTGCTTCAAGACATTATTAAATCATTCAGATGAGTTCGGTGTTTTGTGTGCATTGGAATTGCATTGGTAGATTGGTATGTTTTTCAAATACTTAATGACTTACAGTCTTGTCATTTTTCACAAGTGGTTTTAAATTAATTTATCACTATGTTCTCATATGCCCATATGTTCCTTTTATAAACTGCCCTTACAGTTCTAACATAAATGTATACTACAATAAGCAATATAGCTTAATATTTTAAATTACTTTCATTTATAAAAGAATATTTAATGTAAAATAAAGTACCAAACCGGCGCTTACAGTACGATTATTCGCAATTCCTAAATTTATTCGACTGATTCATACTAGGATAATGCATTTTGAAGTGAGTTCAAGAATTATCCCAGTTCAATTGAGTCTTCGATTACAAAAGTTTCCCCAAATAACCAAGTTTTATCAAGCATAAACTCTAAAGTATGTAAATGCTGTCTAAATTCTGTAATTGGTTGTAGAGTATAATATGAATTGATCCCAGTTAGGCTTTAACAATTCAACTACAGAAGTTTAAGTTTGAAGGATCATAGAATAATACGTTTTGAAGAGGATTTGTAGGTGGAATATTAGACAGATGGACATGTAATAGTAAAGGCTGGCTGACAAAAAATCATTGGCGAAGAAAAAAAATAAGAAATTAGATAATAATATTCGTAGGATTTATTCTGTAATTTTTGACTAGAATATAATTAAAATACTTAATTACGTACGTTGAAATTCACTTGAATTACAAATTGGTTCGGTAAGTCAAAGGAAATTTATTACTAGTATTAAGGAATCTAATACTTATTAGTTGCTGCAAAAGTCGACAAAATTTAACTTATTTTAAACCTTCTATAAGTTAAAAATTTATATACTTAGAAAAAGGAAAATTTTCTTAATGTTAGTGTATTATTCTTTCTTGTGAATAGGGTATCAAAACTTTTCTAAATTCAACAAAAAAATCTTGAAAAAATGAAAGCTTTCAGAATTAATTTTCTACAGTCATTTTATTACTTACAACAGTTATTATTTATATAACATTAATAACATTTGTTATGACATTTTATTTTAAATAAAAGGAATAAAATATACTTAATATGATAGACTATCATACAATTATGGTGGTAAAAAATTACATTTATATTAAAATTTATCAATTAAAGTTCTAAAAATGTTTTATATTTTATGTTTAAGAAGAGAAAATCATATTTCGACATTATTTTGAATGCATATAATAAGGATTTAATTTCAAACTAGAAACATTGTGTATATTCATGAGAAAAACTGTTCTGTACTGAAAGTAATAAGAAAACAGAATTGAAACTGAAATACTGTAAATTTTTCTTTTAAATATAGTTAAGGCTGCACAATCAAAGAAAATAAATTTTTTAACATTCAGTTGATACATAATTTGTCTGAATAAATAATATTCTAGAGTAAACAGTATAAGTTCTAGAAAATTGAAAATAAGTTTGATTTTGTCGACTTTTGTATTTTTTAAGGGAACATGGACTTAACACAGTGTTTTTATAAATTTTTAACTTAGAGTTTGTAAACTTTGTATGCGTATAAATTGAAGTATAACTAAATCATAAGTATAACATAAAATATTAAAAACAGAAAACTATTTTCAAAACTCGGTAATTTTAAAAAGGGTCTTAATTTTTAAAAAGTGTTTATCACTTTAACATTTAAATTTTTTTTCTCCTAATTTTGCTTTGTTAGTACTTAAAATTATCTTTAAAAGCATTTATATATTATTCTGCTTATTGTTTGAATATTAAATTCACAGGAAATGTTTCTATTTTTGTATATAGAATTTCCATGAAATATTTGGACTTTCCTAATTTTAAAATCAGTTATAATGGTCTAAGTTGAAACGTAAAACTTAGTCACAGATTATTCTAATGCATATTACTAATGTTTGGTAAAAGTTGTGTAGGAATCTATGAAAACAATTAAGTAGGTGGAATCGTTTTAAATGTTAACAAGAGTTATTAATAAGACTGATACTTTAAAACTCATGAGATTAAATAATTATTGTATTTAATTTAGTAATACTTCAATGTATACATGTTCCAAGTGTCCTAACTCTAAGTTAATAATTTAGAAAAATTATTTATAAAGCTTCTACCCCACTTTAAAGGGAATCATCTCCCTTCAGATCTCATTTGGCATTAACCGTTAAATGTATTCTACTTTCAACTTTAACTATCCATATTTGCGCTGAAATGTTCAACAGTTCTTCAACTCCAATGTCATAAATGGCTTTTTCAATTCATATTTCACACTATGCAAATTAGTATTATATATAAAACTTCTTCGTCAGAGGAATAAAGTTTTTAATAGCTGCTGGACCACAAGACGATCTCATAAAGATTTGGAGGATCACAAAAAGATAAGTTTTATTAAGGATTTATTAGTGGAACCTTAGGTAAAATCAGTTCTTCAAATAAATTTATAAAAAATCAGAAATTAGATACTAATACGATTTTTTGTGTAGTTTGTACCTAGAATGCAATATACATACTCTGGAAGATTGCTTAACAAAAAAGGATTTGTCAGCGGAATTCTACGTAGCTCTTGTTTCGTTTGGAGCAGTTACATTTAGTTTTTGCTATGCGAAAATAAATGAGACTAAAGCCTAATATATCAAATAAGTTAAGAAAAAATTTCACAGTCAGATACTGATAAGATATTTTGTATAGTCCGTACCTATAGTGCACTAAAAATACTTGAAGGTTCATTTAACAGAAAAGGATTTTTCGGTGGAATGCAACACAGCCCTTGCATTATTTGGAGCACTTCTGTCTACTTTTTACAGCACTAAAGTTAATGAGACTGGAACATAATGCTTAAAGCCGATTCCTAACGGCTATGAATTTATGCCAGCAGTGGGATTCAAACTCGAGGATTTTAGTACCAAAAGGAAGCTTCCCACCATTCAGACCTCTTCTAGCAACATTACTAAGTATTTATTAGAGACTTACATACAAAATCTTTTAAACTAATTTGCAAAGAAAAGTATCGAAAATTATATATAAAATTTAAGTTAGAATGCAGTTAAATACAAAGGAAAATCGCTTGACAGAAAAATGACTCTTTTAAAGAAATTGCATAACTATAGTGTCAATATTAAAAGTTTATAGGTGTTAATATCATATTTGGCAGGTACCAGTTATATATATCTCTACTTTCATCTTCCATTATTTATTTTAACACGCAGATATTCAACACTCCTTATGACTCGGATGCCATGAATGGCCTTTCAGTTCATATTTCATGCCATGTAATTTACTGGTAGATCGCTTCTTTACTGAATAAATAAAATTTTCAGTAGCTTCATAACACCAGAAGATTAAGAAATACCAATATCGGTCATTTAGGTATTTTCATAGTTTTTTTAATTGCAATATATTATCTCAGCATCGTCATTAATTTTGGAGTTTTAAAGACGTGTAGGAATAATCATCTTCTTCCCACAACATTTAATGGTATCGGTTGCATTACTAAAATGGAAATGGCTCATTAATATTGCACGGATAAATTCTAGCCAAAAGTGGTTATGAATATTTATCACGAAATTTATTAGGGTAGTAACTTGTTGATCACTCGGTGATATATTTTCTGAGGGAAAGAGTTTTCCTAAGGTTTGAGTGAGTTGGGCCGAAATTGATCAGGGTGTGCGTGTTTTTTGGACTCACGATCACACACGCTCACGTTTAAAAAGATTCGAATCACGCGCATTTGGCACTTAGTGGGTTCATGTTCGCGCCCACCCCCCAGGGGTAACAGCTCATTATCACGTCCATTTGCGAAAATATTTTCTCAGCGATTTCTGAGGCATTAGCAGTAATGTATCAATTTTAAAACAGGAAATTGTGCATGCTATATAATCACTGCCTCTCAAAGTCATTTTTTACGACAGCTATTATCTTTAAAAAAAGATACGTTATCTGTCTAAAGAGGTAGCGTTAGCTAACGTAAAGCGTAAAAAATGTACTACTGAAAAGGATTTCTCAGGAAAACTCATCCAATTCCTTTATTGTGTAATATTTGTTTACCCTAAGTTATAGTAACACTTTCCTTCCGCCCTGTTTTCAAGTACAAAGAGGAAAAACGTATCAACATCTCACTGCATTGAGGGCAAATTTTCTTTCGTAATAAACACCTTTAAGAGGAAAGGCTTTCATTCATTCAAAAATATTGTACCGTTGTTAAAAATTATATTTGTTGGATATTCGGTAGTAAGTACAAATATCCACTCCAAAGTAACGATAATTGCTAACGTGTCTTTTTTAAACTCAAGCACTACATTTATACAAAAGGAATGAGATAAAACTCTTTTTACAGCAGACGAAATTGCTCTTTTAAGGTGGTCCAAATAGAACTGAGTTTTACCAATAGTTTCAGAAACTAAAGTTTCGAAACGAATTGCTGTCATTTAAACATAAGTAGTATTTCTCTTGTTTTTGGAGTAATGATAAGCTTAATAGACATTCAAATCTGATTGCCGATAGCACCACATGGTGTGGTTGAGTTTATCTCTTGAATAATGCTGCTAGGGTATTTTGTGTCGTCCACTATTCTTTATGATGTCCTCAGAATAAAATTACTAACTTATATGTTGGTAGAATGGCAGATTTTTGAATAACCTAATTATTGTCGTTCTAAAAAAATTGCTTTGATTTTCAATTTTCAGTACAATGTAGTTCAGTGATCCTCAATGTATGTTTCATGTTGCATTAATGTTAACACTATATTTGTTTAATATTCACTAGTAATTACAAAATACTAGTTTTAAATAAGGAGAATGCATATGTGATGTTTATAAAATTCAAACAAAATTTATCATATCATTCAAAACAGATAGCCGATAGCAACACACGATTCCACATGGTATGTTCAGGTTCATCTCCTGAATAATGTTGCTGCAGAGATTTGTACTAAGGTATACGGAATATTGTGTAATCTAGCAGTTGTCCCAGTAAAAAAACTCCCAGTCATTTCGATATAGATTCATTTATTATCGATATAGATTATTTCGATATCGATATAGATTATTTCGATATTCGAATCCCTTTTCTTTGTAATCCAGAATACAATTTTCAGAGTAGCAATATAAAAATGATTTTATTTATATATTTTCATAACTGGCCAAGTTTGGAAACAATATACTGCCACTAAATCTAATTCACTTATTTTCAGAGGAATAATAAGCTTATTAGACATTTCCATCGTCTAGTCGAAATCACCATCAGACTACATTGTGTGATGGAGTTCATCTGAAGAATCTTTGCGATTTCTTTCTTCTACCACCCTATCATAAAAAGTACTGTTGGTTGACTTAATGGTGTTATCCGAATAAATAGACATCGAGGTACATAGGAGAATTTTTAAAGACATAATTTTTGTCATCTTAAGGGGAAAAAATCGTTTATGACAAAGTCTGATTGTCCAATGATTCAAGTATACCTCTAGACACTCTTGTAGTACTGTTTTTTAAAATTGGAATTCGTTAATATTTGTAATTAACTCTAAAATACTAATCCAAACTAACGATAATACTTATGTTGTCTTTACTTAACTCATGAATTATATATATATATATATATATATATATATATATATATATATATATATATATATATATATATATATATATATATATATATATATATATCTCTATATATATATACACATATATATATATATATATATATATATATATATATATGTCAGGATTTAAAATATAGATTAATTTTAAGAGATTTTAATTAGGGATTCTTTTAATGGGAGTGACGCGTTCTTGAGGAGTTAGTCACATAAATACAGCTCACGCACAGTGATATGAGCAGAGAGCAGTATGCACTTTCCACAGTCAGACCTGCAGCTCCTCGAAGCAGTTAAATCTGCCTTTGTTAGAAGTTAAAGCCAATGTGAGACGCCATTGTAGAGTAGTGTGTATGAGATTTAAATAAAGAGATGAAGTGGTACTCCGAACTCTAGTGTCATTTAGTGGGACCTGTCATATATATATATATATATATTATATATATATATATATATATATATATATATATATATATAATGAACATAATTAGTTTGTACAGATGACTAAAGTGTTCTTTTCAGATGATAAAAATATAGCTGAGTTTTATAAACCTTTTAACAATAAAAACGGGTATGCTGAATGTCATATTAGTCCTTACTAATAGTGAGTTAAAAGTAAGCCTGGTATTGAAAAATAACTTATAATTCATATATAACAAACAAAGGTATTATTGTCTCAACTTGTGCCGAAAATATTCTTTAGAATTTACTGTAGAACAGAAAGCTAGCAGCGTTATTAAGACGTAAAATAAAATACAGTAAAACTATTCTTGTATACAGAGATATATTAATGTTTAAAACTTTGATAAATATTTTAAATTCTATCTGTGAATTAATGTAACTCTGAACTTACATCATTTTTTTTTACTTTTAGTATTCTTAAACCATTTCATTAGGACATGCGATATATATAAAATGATCACTTTAGAACATATATATTGTAAACTACTTCATTACAATCGCTAACTAATATGCTTTTTCCAAAATAAAATTTTATCTAGTATAAAAGCAAGTACTATTAAACATTAAAAATTCAGTTCCATAAATATTAAAAACTATACTTTACATGAAAAGCACAAAAACAACTTTCAATGATCAAAAGAATGGAAAATTACTTAAAATTATCTTTGTGGGAATATGTAAAAAAATATTTCATAATACGTTATTAGTAAAATAAATTGGTTTCTATTATTGGGAATTATTAACGAGGAGATCGCCCAAATTCTTATATCCACGTCACATTATCGTTCAAAAGATTATGAAAATTCAATATTAAACATTTTCGACGCCTCTTTTCGTATAAGAACCTAATATCACTAAGGATTTGATACCATAATATCATTTAAAATGATTATTTTTCAATAAAACAGCTGAAACCAAGTTAAAAGCTTTATTAGGTCTTTTGAGTCTAATAACTAAATCAATAGCCCAAAGGAGTTATTCATTTTGAGCAAAACACACTATCTGTTATATAAAGTACTCTATTCCTTTTATAATATAAATCTCTATATACTTTATAACGTATTTATTTAAGCGAACTTATTAAAGTTAAAGAAACATATGTGTGTATTTCTTTGTAACTCTGTATACATATATGTGTATACTTGTATAATTAATAGGAAGCAGACTAAAGAGTAGCAAGTACGGATATGAATAAAATAGAAGAAATGTGTAACCTCTGCTGAAAAATTATAATCTATCTAATATAACTTTGAAACTTATTCCTAAATTAAACTGCCAGACAAAGGCTGAATGGGTAGGGGGCTGCTTTTAGAGTTTGTGGGTTTAAATTTCACTGCTGGCATGGATGTTCGTAGGCTTTAAGAATAGATTATAAGCAAGAAATCTCAGTCTCATTAGCCTTCATTTAGCAAAACAGTGGACCTTAGTGTCCCAACACCCCACTCCCCACCCTCAAGAAATCTGTCTCATTAGCTCTCATGTAGCAAAATAGTAAACCGTAATGCTTCAAACCAAACGAAACAAGCTCTAATTCAGCTCTAATTAGTACACATATTTTAACATAAAAGCAAAAACTATGCATAAAAATGTATGCTCTGAAATGAGAATTGCAATAAACTCTTAGAAATACATTATACTACTGTTCATTTCAGGAACATCAATAAAGAAACATTTAATGAGCCTCTACGACATTTAGATCTATAATGGCATTTTAATTGACTTCTCAATGTAACATCAATTTGGCATTGCTTCTTGCACTTGTACTTATTACTTGTACTTATGATTGCTATTGATTTTTACAAGGAGTTTTTCTACTCAATTTATATCTTTTTCCTATTAAATTAATACTTTTTCACATCAATTTTAAATTTATAATAAAGAATACTTCATTAAATTTCATCAAAAAATTGATACTGTTATAGGTAGAGATAGCAATTCAGCTAAGCAAAATTTAATTTTCAATTTCCATATTTCTAGCTTGTTAAAATGTGAAATAGATTTATAAATAAGAATAAGAAAAGAGTGTTTTGTACCATTCATCCTAAAATAAATGCAATCACTGGAACAGCATATAAAGCTATTATTATAAATAATAACTCTAAAAATTTCTTTAAAACGATTTTTTATTTTATGAATATTTAAGCACACCAGGTGCATTTATAACTGTCATATTTCTTCGAAATTTATTCACTTTTCCTTATATTATAGAAATTAAAGAGATTTAAGATAAATACTTTTCAAATTCAAATTATCAATTCTGGCATTAAAATTACCATTAAAGAAGTTTTGTAGAGTAAAATTGAATCTTTTCACTATTATAGTTTTATTATGTCTTCTTTTCATTCTTGTGACAACAAATAAATTGTAATAAGATCTAAAAGATATTTTAAAAACATAGATGATCATATTATGTATTAAAGGAAATCGTGCAGATCTTTTTGGGTGAAACAATTCTGAAAAATTAATAATAAACAACTTTTAAAATACTGATATTTTTACTTTGAAATTCCTAATTTTTTTCATAAATATATTGTTAATGTTGAACTTTAATACAAAATATTCTAGTATTCTAATTAAAAACAAATTATATTTGGAAGGTTATTGTTTCTTTAAAGCCTAATTCCTATTACTAAACTTCATTCGCTTTTGTTATTAAAGTATTAGTTGATATATAAAGCTTGTTTCTTATAACTTATAAAACGTTTTAATTTGCTGTAATACATGCATTTGACGCAAACAAGAGTAAAAGCATGCCCGAACAACTTCTGTCTCATAGCTCCGTAATCTTCTTTCATAAGCTATTATAGTATTATAAGAGAAACGAGAGTTTTATTCTATTCTCCCACACTTCTTTTCATATCCTACTCATGTCTGTCACTCCTGTCACATAAAATGTGAAATAGATTTAGAAATAAAAATAAGAAAAGAATGTTTTGTACCAATCATCCTTAAATAAATGCAATCATCAGATGAGCATATTATTAGAAATAATAACTTTAAAAATTTCTTAAACAATTTTTTATTTTATGAATATTTTAAGCACTTCATGTGCATTTATAACTGTTATATTTCTTCGAAATTTATTCACTTTTTTCCTTATACCATAGAAATTAAAAGAGAGTTAAAATAAATTTTTTCTAACTGTAGATTATGTCAATTTTGGAATTAAAATTACTATCACAAAAGTTTTGTAGAGTAAAAATGAATCTTTTCAATATTATAGTTTTTTTTATATCTTCTTTTCATTTTTATTACAACAAATAAATTTTAATAAAACCTTAAGATATCTTCAAAACATAGATAATCGTATTGTGTATTAAAGGAAATAGTGCGGATTCTTCTGGTTGAAACAACTTTGAAAAATTAATAATAAATAACTTTTAAAATGCTGATATTTTTACCTTGAAATTCCTAACATTTTTTCATGAATATATTGTTAATTTGAATTTTAATACAAAATATTCTAGTATTCTAATTAAAAACAAAATATATTTTGAAGGTTATTGTCTCCTTAAAGCCTAATTCATATTACTAAACTTCATTCGCTTTTGTTATTAAAGTATTAGTTGATATATAAATCTGGTTTTATATTACTTATAAAACGTATTAAATTGCTGTAATACATGCATTTGACGCAAACGAGAGTAAAAGCATGCCCGAACAACTTCTGTCTCATAGCTTCTTAATCTTCTTTCATAAGCTATTATAGTATTATAAGAGAAACGAGAGTTTTATTCTATTCTCCCACACTTCTTTTCATATCCTACTCATGTCTTTTGTGAGAATGAAGCATTATGACAAATGGATAAATAATAAACGAAAAAATAAGAACCAAAAAAACGAAGACAGGCTGATGTGCTCTAATAAAGAATGATAAATATTCTTTCCGTTAGTGCAAGGAGATATAGAGTCAAACTTCGATAATCACAATGAAATGTTTATTGACAAATTTCCGTTTTCATGCGATAAACACCTGTCCTTTATGACTTTGATGGATTGAGACAGCTTAATTTTCGTGGCATCTTTAAAATACTTTGTGGAAATGTCAGCATGCTGTATTATTTCTTTCTTCAAGTATCATATCTATTTAATGAAGGTTTAGTCAATATTTGCAAAAAATTAGCAATTTGATTGAGAAGTTTATGCATGAATACATTAACACATGCATAATATAATCTGTATATCTATGTAATCAATACTATCATTTAAAAAGGAAGCTTGTTTCATATTTAGCATTTATAACTGGAAGAAACTGTTGAACCAGTTCAGAACCTAATTTTACCATACGTTTCTTGGTATAATATAAAGTGCCAACAGATATTATATCTCGAAAGAGTATTATATTTAATTTTAAAATTGATTACCTTTGTGTTACAATGCGCACAGATGTTTTCCTAATTCGTAAACTGTCTGTACGTCGGTGGCTCTGCGATAAAGTTTCCACATTCCAAGCAGGCGACCCGGGTTTGATTCCAGATAACGGAACTTTCCTTTTTCAAGTATTTACTGCATGTGTTTGCTATAATAGTTGACATAATTTCTGCTATACTGATTACCTACATTTAGAAAATTTTACTTTACATTTACGGAGGAAGTACGTTTTACGTAAATCCGGGTAAAATGAAAACGCTATTCATAAGAATCTTCTAATATTCTTAGCTCGAAAGAGTATTAGATTTAATTTAAAAATTGATTACCTTTGTGTCACAATGCGCACAGATGTTTTCCTAATTCGTTAGCTGTATGTACGTCGGTGGCTCTATGGAAAAGTTCCCACATTCCAAGCAGGCAACCCCAGGTTTGATTCCAGATAACGGAATTTTCCTTTTTCAAGTATTTACAGTCTGTATTTGCTATAATAGTTGACATAATTTCTGATATACTGATTACCTACATTTAGAAAATTTTACTTTACATTTACGGAGGAAGTATGTTTTACGTAAATCTGGGTAAAATGAAAACGCTATTCATGAATAAGAATCTTAGCATATTTTAAACCCTCAGTAAAAGTAAATTACATTTAAAATATCGCTGTATAAAATATTTTTTCTATACTATCATATGAAGACAAAGGATGTTTCATTTTTGGCCCGGATAACAACCAAAACCACTAAACCAATAGAAACCAGGTTTTGACACGTGTTTATTAGTATAACCGAGAGGGACAATCCTATTTTACATCTCGAAAAAACTTTCATCAAAAAGCATCATAAATATATTACCTCTAATATATTATGTTTTCTTACTTTTTTAACCTCAAGCTTTTTTTGCTAGTGGCTCTGCAGTTAAAGTTGCCACCTTTGAAACGGGGACTCGGTGCCCGTTTCAAAGCCACCCAATTTTATTCATATTAAAATATATTATTCTTTTATCAAAAACGTACTGTGTTATTTTCGATTTTTTTAGTGCTGATATAATCTAAAAAATAATATATATTTTAAAATGAAAACAAACGCTTATTTGGGAAAAGATTAATTACCATGACCAAAAGCTGGGCAAAGCTGCTACATATATATATATATATATATATATATATATATACATAGACATATATATATAAATATATATATACATACATATACATATATATATATATATAAATATATATATACATACATATACATATATATAAATATATATATATATATACACACATACATATATATATATATATATATATATATATATATACATACATATATATATGCATACATATATAAAAATATATATGCATATATATATATATACATATATATATATATATATATATATATATATATATATATATATATATATATATATATATATATATATATATATATATATATATGTATGTATGTATGTATGTATATGTATGTATGTATAAATATTAATTATTAAATATGATAAATATTTATTAATTTAGGCACTATGTGATGGGTACATCTTAGAAAGATAGTTCATTTAAAAGATGAGTTTTCAATGACATGCATACTGATTCTACTGATACAAGATTTTTCGATTTAATGTGTAGTTTGGTAGTATTAGTTTTGTAATAGTAGTTTGATGTGTAATTATGAATAGTAGGGTATATTAAATAACTGTTTCTATCGTAAATCAAAGTTTAGAAAAGGGCAACTCAGATATGATTTTGTGAGTTAATAGGCTTTACCATCAGTGTGCTGAAAAATGTTTATTTCTAAAATGACATATACATAAGAATAATTTTATGGGTTATCTTGACTATCTATAGTATTTGCTGCTCTATTTAATTAACTTTTTAATTAAAGTTGTGAACCCCTGTTTTGGATATAAATTAATTTCTTAATATATTTTAAATTTAAAAAAATTGGAATGAACTCATTTATTTGAGATTGTGTACACACTTAAACATATATTAAATACCAAATTAAGTAATTGGGATAATTTCCTCGATAATGATAGACAATATATAAATATATTAAGCAATTATAAAATGTACTTGTATAATCTATGAAAGACGGCTAAAGTCAAACGAGGATTAAAAAAATTGTTTTTATACATTCCAGGCAATATTGAAAACGCAGTAAAACGTTTTAAGACGATGATAGGTTTAAGTACTTTTACCAAGCAGCAAGTCATTGAATTATTATCCTGTCTTACTATAAGTACGGTTGGCAGGACAACCAATTACCAATGAATAATACGCTTGTTATCCTTTTCTTAGGTGCTGATCGCTTCAATTATCCAACAATAGTAGATCTTGTCTACCCTTATCAGATGTTCTTGTTTTAACCTTTATTGCTTAAAAAAAGCGTTAAGTGTGATTACTTCAGAAGTACCCATTATTCTCGTGCGATGGCATTTTACAATATCGATTGAAGATCGGGAGAGAGGACTTTTTCTTCAGCTTCCTGCTCTTGAAAATTGTTGTCTTGATTAGCAACCGACTACCGCGCTTGATAAATTACTAACAGGAGTAATTTCTTAGCTATTTTGTCTTTCTTTATGCGAAAATACAGACTACCTTTAAAACCTCGAAACCGTTATAATTAATTACGCCAACGACCCTGTTTTGTAAGGGGGTTTCGGAAGTTAACTTTATCAGTACCTAATCATCTATACATAGGTTTTATTAATGAAGTTATGTTTACTTGCTTAGAAACGATGGTATTTATTACTCGAAGTTTGTGTTTGGTCAGAATATTTGATTGATGATTGAGGTTTTGAGGTTTTGTTGGTCATGATCTCTGCATGAAATATCACTTTTAGCTACAATATCGTTAATAACAAAATAGACATGCCATTTATTGAACCAATATGTGTTAATTTTCCTTACTATATTTGTAAAAAATATGCCATTTTTGTGTGTTATACATTTTACAACGCTTCGTTATATGTTATATATTTTACAATGCACCGTTATATAGATCCTGTTATATTTATCTAGCAAATTTACATAATAATATAAATAAAAATAATAAATAAGTAAATAAAGATTAGTTGAAAATTTTTTATGATGATTTTTATAGATATTTTTTGTAACCAGTGTTAAAAACGTTAATAATAAATTTGCTCAAAATTTTGAAGTTCAGTTGAGTAGTGACATTATTCTAAATGAATGCTTAATCAAAGTTAAAGTGTTACAATAAAGGTAGTTTAAAGTATTATCTGTAATTATATAAATATAATAATATAAATATAAATACATTACTAACTGTAACACAGCCGAACTCTGGCCGGTTGGTTAGGGCGCTGATCGTCGGTACCAGAGCTTGTGGGTTCGAATCCAACTATGACATGGATGTTCGTAGCCGTTCGGAATCGGCTTTAAGCAGTAGGTCCCGGTCTCATTAGCCCTCGTGTGCAAAACCGTAGACCGTAGTGCTCCAAACCAAACTAACTGTAACACATATGCTTAAAAGTTTACTATTCATTCTATGGGGTTTTATTTTACT
This sequence comes from Pardosa pseudoannulata, assembly GCA_032207245.1. Taxonomy (NCBI): domain Eukaryota; kingdom Metazoa; phylum Arthropoda; class Arachnida; order Araneae; family Lycosidae; genus Pardosa; species Pardosa pseudoannulata. The sequence continues at coordinate 74,074,653 of CM063502.1, read as the reverse complement.
TTCCCGTTTGGTAATGAGGAGATATTTAGATGTTTATTTCCCAATTCAATTCTAAAAATTTCGTATAAAAAATATATAGATGCTTGGGTAGTTTCATAAAATGTATTACTAATAAAAAGTTAGAAATTATAAGATATTCTTTTCAATACATAAGTGATAAAAAAAATCGTAGCTGGTAGGCTTTACCGACTCCATTGACCTCATTCGTGCAATCTAATTTCAGAGAGTTAAAGGATAAAGCATTATCCCACGTGTGAAACAGATGGAAAAAGCAGCAGATGGAAGAAGCATAAATGTTGCAGTAAAAATTTTGTTTGACGGTTCAAAGTTATCACATGAAAGCCCTTAGACTTCAATAAAACAGTATCTCCTCATAACAGTCGAGCTTTTCTCTCCAGCAGGCTCTGTAGCTATTTTGCCGTGTAAAAAGACAACTCTTTCTATAAACTTAAATTCAAATAAATATACAACTGTTTGAAGGAAATGATAAATAAAATAGCTGTAGGTTTATATATAAAAACTATTTTGTATGCCATTTCACATTTAATGTAAAAACTGCTTTTTTTAACTATGTATTATATAAGAGATTTTGAAAAATAATTTTAATTCTTCATTTTAACTAGTATAATTTGTTCAATTCTAAAACTTAAAAAAATATATTTAATTTGACAGTTCATGTTAACTAGTATTAATTACAAAATAAAATTATATAAGAAAATTTTTAAATAAAATTTCAATTATTGTTATTTTATTATCTGATTGCAAAGAACACTGCACATCTGTTCTTATGAGTACAGACAAATTTTTCAGTTTAAGTTAAAGTAATATAATGTTTATTTTAAAATTGGAAACTACTGTGCTATTCTAATTGTACAAATTTTCATTGCTACGAAATGTATTAAATTTTTGATATTTTTAAACGATAGAGAAAATATTCTACAAATACCATATAATATTTATTTTACAGTTCATCAGCTTCAAGGCAATTTATTTTAATTTCAACTAAAAAGAGTGTGTTTAGTTTTAGAATAAAGGTGCAAAGTTATAATTTTATAACTATAAAAAAAGGGAATTGGTGAATTTCTGGTATTTTAAAATATTTCTGTTATATGTAGAAGAGTTTGTACCCCATAATCAAAAAAATGTACAATATGAAAAATATATTTTTAAAAAAAAAGTTTAAATTATTGATTAAAATAATTAAAATATTATATAAAAATTTATCTTTCTATTTAAAATTTTATTCAGTTATATTAAAAAAGAAATATATAATTTTATCTTAATATTGTTTAAAAATAAAAATACATCATGCTATGTTATTACAATTATTAAAATAAAATAAGCTGAGAAAGTTTTTTAATAAAATTTTGTATTTAGGTTTTAAAAATAATTTTGTTTTTAACTAAAAAATGTTGATTAGTATAAAATATTTACATTAATTTAAAGATAAAATGTTTTGTTATTTATCATTAGTTACTAAAATATAAAAAATAGTATTGTATAGTTTTTGATTCATTTTTTTTTTTTAGTATATGAAATTAATAAATCTAAACATTTAAACTAATAGTAAAACAGAAATTTTTTTAAAATAAAATAATTTAATTTTAGATCATTAATCTAATTTTTAAACAATGAATTTTATTTCGAGATTTATTTTTTTAAGTTAAATAATAAAATTTTTTTATTTTAATAACTAAAAATTATTTTTAGTTAAAAATTTATTTAAAGTATTTATTTTTAATGATATTAAATATTTTTATTTAAAAACATAAAAAATTTATTTTATTTTATTATATAATATTAAATTTTATATTATATTTAAAATATTTTAATTAACTTAAAAAGTATAAGTTATTATTTTAAAAAATAATATTAAAAAATATATATAATAAAAAATAATTTTTTCTAAATTTATATTTTGTTTTGTAGAATAAAGGCATTCAAAGTTATATATTATTAGTAAAATAAAAAAATCTATTTTTAAATATTTGATTTATAAAATGATATAAATAGTTCTTCATAAAAAAAAAAAATTCTTCTAAAAAATTGAAAATTTATTTTAATTTAAGATTATTTTTTTATAAAAGTTAAGTTATAATTTTGACTTATAAATAATAAAAAATAACAATTCAATTTGTATTTTAAAATATTTTATTTTCTATTTAATAAAAGTTTTATTTAAGTTTTATATGACTTAGATAAGTAAAATTTTTTTTATTTTTTAAATATAAAAATATGTGATATTTTAAATTTAATCATCTTATATTTTGTTTAACTTTTATCTATTTAAACAATATAACTAATCAAACAAATAATATCTAGCATTTAAGCTATATCTTTGAAAATAAAATAAGTTGTTTGGTTTGTTTTTTAACATAAATTTGTAAATGTTATGTTTTAAAATATTACAAAAATTTAGTTGAAAATAGCATAAAATATAATTACATGTTACGCATTTACCAAGATCAAAGATGTTTTGATATTTATCATTTTAATGTTACTTTAAGGGAGTATTTAAAAAATATTACTTTTCCGTACTAGCTTTAGTTTTGATTCTTTTTTTTTTTTTGGTATGTTCATTATGTACAATTACATAAATCTAAACATTTTAAACTCAGAGTATAGTAAAGAATCAAGCGTTTATACATTTTTTTATAAGCAATAAACATAAGCTTTAAGTTTTAGATCAAGTTAAATGCTGAATTCTTTATTGAACAGGAATGCAAATGTTATTTCGAGATTTCATTTTTGCTACCATATTTATTAACCAATATTTTTTTTAAATGTGACTAATTTGTATATATTTTTTATTAAATAGCATTTTAGCATTTAATATTATTAATTTTAAAAAATTTTTTTTGTAGAATCAAAATCTTTTTTCATACATGTATATATAATATTAATGATTACTCTGAGGAGGAGTTTGTTCGAATCCACTGTGGCATGGATGTTCGTAGCCGGAATCGGCTAGTAGTCCCGGTCTCATTATTTGCAAGTAGACGGTTAAAAAAACCAACCATGTATTAATAGAAAAGTTTATCTTGTCCATTGAGCGTTTATTAATGGATAGAGGCATCCTTTATTGGATTAAAAAATTAGGGTTAATATTAAAATTATTTTATTTACTGAAAAATATATTTTTATACATAAATAAATATATCTTTCCATAACATATATCATTTTAGACAATCAAAAAATACTGTTTTTATTAAAATTCGAAATATATATTTACCATATTTATAGGCAATATTTAGACATATAAAATAAATTTTTATATAATATTCAAATAATAAATTTACCAAACATAATTTTTAATATTTAACAATAAATATATATTTTTTTATAAGTATTTAATAATTCTCTTTCATAATATAGGCAAAATATTAAAATAAAAATATATTTTTATTCTAATAATAATTTATACATAATATATAATATTAAAACTAAAAGTTTTTTTTACAGTATTTTAGAATGAATATAAAACTTTAATAAATACATTATAACTATTAGACTAAGAAATATGTTTTTATATACATTTTAAATGAATATAAATATATAAACTACTTGATATCGGCAGACTATTTAGACATAAGAAAATATATTTTTTATATACATTTTCTAGAATGATAATTTAAAACATACATTTTATAACTATTAAAAATTAAAAATATAGTTTTTGATTTACAGTATTCTAATTAATATTCTTCATAACATACATTATAATATTTAACAATGAAAATAAAGTTTTTGGATATACATTATTAAATAATAAATTTAAAAAATACATTATAAACTATTTAAGGATTAAGAAACTAAATTTTTAAAATTTTAGAATGAATAATTTTTTATACTTAACAGACTATTAGACTAGAAATTATAGTTTTTGGAATATAAGTATCAGATTTTTAGCTTTATAACATACATTTAGCAGGATATTTGAGCTCAAAAAATTATTTTTGGATTGATTCAAATGATATAGTTTAATAACATAATCGTGATCGGGTTTTCGAGACAATGCGAAAATATAGTTTTTTTAAGTATTCTGCTTAATTCTCTTCTAACATCTGTGTGGGTAAACTATTTGGTGAAAATAAAGTTTTGTATACAGTATTCTTGAATATCTTGTTTGCACGTGGGTAAGAACATGAGATCAAGAAAAATAGTTTTTGATGTATTCTAAATGTTAGCTCTTACCATAACAACTGAGGGTAGGCAGGCTATTTCGAAGCAATCAAGGAAATATAGTTTTTGGATATACAGTATTCTAGAATGAATATAACTCTTACCATAACATACATCCGTGAGGGTAGGCAGACTATTTCGAGACAATCAAGAAAATAAAGTTTTGGGATATATAGTATTCTAGAATGAATATAACTCTTACCATAACATACATCCGTGAGGGTAGGCAGACTATTTCGAGACAATCAAGAAAATATAGTTTTTGGATATACAGTCTTCTAGAATGAATATAACTCTTACCATAACATACATCCGTGAGGGTAGGCAGACTATTTCGAGACAATCAAGAAAATATAGTTTTTGGATATACAGTCTTCTAGAATGAATATAACTCTTACCATAACATACATCCGTGAGGGTAGGCAGATTATTTCGAGACAATCAAGAAAATATAGTTTTTGGATATACAGTCTTCTAGAATGAATATAACTCTTACCATAACATACATCCGTGAGGGTAGGCAGACTATTTCGAGACAATCAAGAAAATATAGTTTTTGGATATACAGTCTTCTAGAATGAATATAACTCTTACCATAACATACAGAAAAATGCTGTGAATGATAACACTAAGTGTATTTTCAAAAGAAAAATGTTTCGATTTTATGAATTTTTTAATCATTTTTAACCTTTGAATTTTATTATCAAGTTGAAAAATTTGCAAGTTTATATATATTTATCCTTATATTTTATAACAGTCTGACAGTTCAGGTCTGAGACGGAAAATATGTAAGAATTATCATTGTAAATCCACCAAACATACTAAATTGCATCATGTGAAAATATTGAGTATGAGAGGAGAAAGTCTTAGTAAAAAGGAAAAAGTAAATTTTTTATTGCAATTCATAATCACAATTTACAAATCGCACAGCTATGCTTTATCAACAAGTGTGACATTGGGTGAATCCGAACATAAACAGCTGTGATAGTCAGAGGATTAAACAAATGAAAGATACACATGCTTAATATTTGTTTGTTTGTTTTTTGTGCCTCATAACATTATTTTAAACAAACTATATCTAATAAAAGTTAAAGCTATCGAATAAACGGCCTTGAATGTTGTTACCCCTTTAAAATAATGGCGTATAAAATGAATATTATACAAGTTCTTTTAACAAAAACAATTAAATATATTTACAAAAGCTTAAAATATTGAACTGTTAATTTAACTAAAACAAAAATTTGTGCTGAAGCAAATATCAGGATAATTCATGGAGTTTGTCACTTTAAAGGTGTATTATATATCTTTGATTTTGACTAAAAACTCTTTGAATAATTATAGAGATAAATATGACCTATTGTGTATAATTAGATAACTCTAAAATATAAAATCATTGAAATTTCCTTTTTTTAAATTTGTCTAAAATAGATTCTAAATTTAACACCTAGAAACATTTTAACATCCTTTAATCCCAAAAGAAGAGTAGCTTAACAGTCAGTAAAAATTTAATTTTTATTAATATTCAATTTATTAAGGTATAGAAATTTAAAAATAAGGTTTTCTTGCAGTCAAAAATGAACAAATGCCTTAAAAAGAAATTTTTTGGTCTTTTATTCCCCTTTTATCTAAACTTTGTTGGGAATGAGTCAGATCTCATGCTTGCATTCTATTCAGTTTAAATTAATTACTCCAGTTTTAACGATGATGAACTATACTAATACTTTAAAGTAATCAAGGATTAGCTTTTTAATAAGATATGAATTATCGTAAGTAAAACTCTTCAACTAAGAGTCCTTAACTTCATTTGCATATGTTTTAACACTTTCCCTTTGTACAATCTTACATAAATGTGAACTGATTAATCTCCTTTCTTTGAAATTTCAGTTTCTTTAAGTCTATTTGAAAAGTATTTGAAGGAGTTATCTAATAATCATTCAAGTAGTTTCAAAGGAGAAAACGAATTTTATAGGTGAAATAAAGTACTAAATGAAACAAACTGGATGAAAAAGTTTAGATGAGGTCATTACCAATGTAAAAATACTAGCTGTTTTGGTTCTCTCTTTAAAGAATGCAACATAATTAAAACGTGATGAAAAAATTACTAATTTACTAATATCAAAAGTTGTTTTAAAATTACTAAAACACTGATATTTATTACGATTTTATTATACATTTTCTCTTACATGTACGAAACATATGATATTAAATTAAACAAAATTAAAGAGTAAATCTACGATAAACGATCTAGTTTAGAAATATGATAGTGACTTAACATGCATTGCATTTCTGACCTCTGATTCATACTTTTCCTTGCTTAAAACAATATATTTTTGTTTTTCTATTCTCTTTTAGTCAAGCTTTGTCGGGCTGGAATTATGTTTCTATATCTATCTAACTCAAAACGATTTCGAGAAATACAAATTATCCCCTAAACATAAAAAAGCAAGTTCTATTTACAGATAATTACTCCTTTAGAATTCAATTTTAAGAAAAGGGCATTCGACACTTGTACTCTCTTCATACAAAATTAATTACTCCAGTTTTAACGATGATGAACTATGCTAATACTTTAAAGCAATCAAGGATTAACTTTTTTAATAAAATCATGAATCATTGTAACTAAATCTGTTTAATTAAGAGTTCTTAGTTTCATTTGCATATGCTTCAACACTTTTCCTTTGAATAATCGTACATGAATGTGAAACGATTACTCTGCTTTTATCGAAACTTTAGTTTCATTTTTTCTACTTGGAAACTATTTGACGGAATGATCTAATAATCACTCTCTTGATTTCAAAGGCTAAAACAATTTTTAACAGTAAATCAGTGTACTTTATTTTGTTAAATGATATAAACAGGATTTAAAGTTTTACTTTATCAAACAGCAAATCTTAAATTTAGAATTATTAGCAAATAGGAATTATTATACAAAAGTATGTAAAAAGGTCCCGAAACGAACAGCCTCAAGTAATCTTTATTGTCATCAGCAGTCATTTTTGTCATTAAGTGCTCGTTAAAAAATGCTGCGTAAATGTTACATATTTAGAAACATACTTTAAAGATAATATTTTTATCACTATTTGAGTCACTTCATTACCCTCCAGGGACATTTAGCTTCAGATTTGAAAAGCCATTCAGATATAAACAATGATTCAGAAGGATCCATCTTTAAGACTTCGTTCCTGAGTGGTTGAAATTTATTCGTCTTGTGCTTTTCGATTACAATAAAACATTCGCTTTCTTTAGAATATTGTTTAATAACGAAAACTTTTACCTTAAAATCTCAGATCCTCAGCAGTTACAGTTGGAAAGCAAATTCAAGTTTTTTTCTCTCTTCTGCAGTTTTTGTTTACAAATACATTTCAAAGAATAATAAATAAGATTAATTCCTGTAAAGTAAGTTTTTTTGTGTAATTTTATGTACTCTGAAAACCCATGCTTCTGAATTCTATTTGTTATGTTCGGTATTGTTTAAAGAATTTGTCAGAAATAAATAAATTTAGAATTCACTATAGTTTTATAAGGTTAATCGACATTTAAGTACCATAAAATTAAACAGTAGTCACTTAGGGCCGGTCTCACCGAGATCGTTTAACTACTAACCACGATTAATCTCTATTTAAACGGAGAATTACGCCCCACCATTAGTTGGCGCCATGGGTTAATCGCGGTTAGCCGTTAAACGACTTTGGTGAGATGACCCTAAAGCTAATTTACAATTACTACTGTGAAAATATATGATACTTAATCGGCGATTAGTGAAATCAACCATAATATAAAAAGTACAGGTAGTTATTTTACGAAAATTAGTGTGTATAAAATCAAATTTGGAGAGTTTATGAGTAATTCTGTTTACATATATGCACACAGATATTGTCACACTGCATATAATTGGTAAATTTAATTTTCTATTACACACATTTTTGCCAACGTGTCTGCTAATATTTTAGCAGCTTAAAGAAGGATATTTTAAGTACTATTTCATTCCGAAAGCCATTCCGGTAAATTGCTTATTAATGTAACGTATTTAATGGATCGAACCTTATAAACGAAGTTGATATCAGTTTTAGGTTTGAAAGCTAAGAAGAAAACTCTAATATCAGAAAAAAAGGAAAGTAAAAAACTGAAGATGTTTATTGTGATTTTATTCTTACATAATATCACAATAGCTTCCTTTAGACCGTACTTCAGCTTAGTTATTAAGTAAACAACGTCCTTAGCAGATGTGTTGCCAATTACTTTTTCTGCATGAAGGATTGTAAGACAACTGTATGTCATTAAGTTACAGTTAGAAGATGTAAATACCGTATTTGAAATGGAACGTTTACAACAAACCCTACTACTTTTACACCAGTTACGTAAGGATAAAAACGAGCTCCATCCATATGAAAGAAATGTGTAGATATATTAACGTTTAGAGAAGGAAATATGTAAAAAACATTAAAGCCATATTATTAAGTATTTAAATTTAATTTGACAGTAAGCTTCTAGAATTAATTTTTTTGGTTTTTAATCAATCTACTTTACAATTTAATATGTTGCTACCGCTAGATTTATGTGAGGTTTATTTAAATTTTAAGGTAAAATGTCATTTTTTTATTCAATAGCTTCATTAAAAAAGCTGTATACACAGTCTTTTTACATATAATAATATCTTCTTTACTTATTAGACACTTGTAATACATTATAATATAACTTGATTAATATCATAAACTGCAATGAAAATATTCAGATAAAAAATAAATATAATTCAAAGCTCTCATTTTTTTATACAAAATGTCTAATAGTTCTTTGAAGTACAGAATGGGCTAAATTTAGGTTTGAGAACATATTTATTCTAACTATTGTTTTTTATACGCTATCATGTAAATATTCGATAAATATGAAAGGTGTATGGCAGTTAAAAACACAATAATTAAAAGTATTTAAAATAATTTTCAGACTTATAAACCCCATTCTATGTATAATTGTATAATCCATAAAAGAAAATATTACCTAAACTCTCAGTTTTTTATGATTAATATGTTATTATATTTCGAAAGTTTGAAAATTGAAGTTATAAGGACCAAAAAAATTAATTTTCTAAATTTTCATATTTCTAACCTTTAATCTCTTAATAGTTATATCATGCTGCAGTCTTCTAACTTCTAAACTGTATTGTACATCATACTCTTATAAACTTGTAATTAAAACTCGTAGCATTTTAAGCAAATGTTTTTGAGGTATCAAGTTAAAAAGAAAAGACGTCAAAGGAAACCAATAATCAGAAAAACGCAATTATATGCTTTGCTCCTGTTACCAATCAGTATTGAGAAAACTAAATAGATTGGTTCAATGAAATGCAATATGTACTTTCAAATATAGCTTATACCAAATAAACTTAGTTTACTAGATTTTTAAGCTAAAAAGACTAAAAGAACCGGAAGTGGGCGTCATTTAAACCCCATTTCCGATGTCATGTTTGAGAATAGACCTCTAATAAAATTACTATAGCTCTACATAGAATAATCGTAGTAACAAGGTTTGAACTGTTTACAAAATCCAAAACATTACACATTTTTTTAATTTTTAAAACAGACACCGCAATTTTTCATCTAAAAACTTTTAAGAGGTTCAGCCCCATTAAAGACATGTTAAATTTATTTTATTCCAACTAGAAAGGTTGTATAGATTCATAAGAATATGATGGAAGTGTGAAAAGTTTTTCCCAATTAGATAATTCTAAAAAAACCATCATTGAAATTTTGATATTTTAAAAGTTTTATTTTAAATTAAAAACTATTTTGGTACCACTTGTTCAAGAAAAGATAATTTAAGAAAACTTATCCCAGAAAAGCTTGATATTCAGTATGCATTTCAATTTCCTTAAATAGTTATAGTAAATTGAAAATGAGGTCAACTTTTGCAGCAGTTAAATGGTACCAGATACCTAAATATCTGAAGCAGAGGTCAGGAATTTATTGAATGCTATTTCCATATCATATTTCAAAACTAAACCATTTAAATTCTTCATATGACAGATTAAAATTCTTTGCCTTATAATTTTGTTTCAATATTTTTTTAATATCTTGATATTTTTAGTGAAAAATATACAGTAAAAGTTTTAATAATTATCGATTTTTTAGTAATTAGAAATCAATGTGTTTTAGTAGATTTGTAATTTTACATCTTTCTTTTATTTCATTCCCATTCTTTAATGGCAGAGTCTTTCTTATTCTGCCATTAAAATATGAGAATGGGGTCAAATGTTGAAAAATTTGTTTTGCAGAGTAAAATGAAAAAAAATTTCCCCTGATTTTTGACTGATCAAAATTTCAAAGCATTAAGAGATATAATATAAGCTATTTTCTTCTTGTATTTTATTTTGCCATATTTCAAAACTAAATAACTTAAATTCTTCCTATGGCAGTTTAGAGTTCTTAAGAAAATTACAATAAAAATTGTAATAATTATCAATTTTTAGTAATTAGAAAGCAATTTTTTATTTTTAACAGCTTAATTTTTGCATCTTTCTTATACTTCATTTTCATTTTTTAATGGTGGAATCAGAAGAGCTCTTATTTTGATTAATTTGTGTTATAGAATAAAATGAAAAATATTTTCTCTAATTATATAATTGTCCGAATTTCAAAGCATTTATTATCAGACATAATGTCTGAAGACAATTTCCTATCAAATATTTTAAATTTATTCATATTGGAGTAAAAAATAAGATTGCTGTGTGCAAATGAAAATTCAAATAAAAATCACAAAATAAAAAATGCATATTTTTATACTCAAAAATACTTCAAGCTATACTTTAATTCCAAATTTTAGATATAATAATATGAGTGAAAGTTATAAAATGTAGTATAATTTATCTCTCCATCGTTTATTCTTATTAGAGTTAAGGCATAAAATTTAATCCTGTAATAATTCACTAAAATATGCTGACCTTTGATTCGCATTAACTAAGAGTGTTTCGCCATTTTACATCTGTTTTTCTGTTACAGAAGTTCTTTATAATCTGAGAAAACCTTTTATGGTAATCGCAAATTTAGCTTATCGCAATCCTTACTTACCTTCACGATATCCAACTGTGTTCAATGCTAGTACAAATCATATTTATTAGACATGGCCTAAAAGCTATTCGCTCCACACTGTTAATATGTGACTCAATATACTGCTATGGGGTCAAATGCTCACAGGAAGTAGAGTATATAATACAGGCTTGGCGCGGCACCTCCTCACTGAACGGGATGATTTGACTTCATTGGCCTCTTTTCGCTCTTTTATTTATTTTATTACTGCCATAGATGTAATCACCAGGGCAGATTAAGGGAATATACCAATTAAATTTCGACGAAGGAGGTAAGTCACATGATTACTGCTCTGCATAAACATGATGTAATGATTTTTCCGAGAATATAATTTTAATATACTGTTAGCAGTATAGATATTTCTTTCAGTGAAATGTGACTGATATTTTCGTTGGAAGTTATATAATTACGAATATTTTTTACTGAACAAAAATTACATGTTTGACTCTAATTGAATGTTTCTCTTTAGTAAATTACAACTTTTGATCTTATGAAGTTTTTGAATAAAAGATTTTTTAATAATGAATTACTTTAGTACAAGAAACTTTTCTCGTAGCATTTATATATAGATTATTATTAATATAATGGGTGAAGTCTGACTATAATACTAGGATTATTATATCAAATGAAACAAAAGTACTTTTCTGTACATGCATACACAGCTTTATTCTGAGATTTTTCAAGAGAGAAAAAAATGCTTTTTGACTAAAATTAGATAAATATTCAATGTACATTATACCAATATGAGATTGATTTTAGTTTTATAATATATTTTAAAACAGTAATATTGGTTAAATTATTCTAATATTTTATGAACCCATATTATTATCATTATTATACACCAAACCGTATTTTGTTGTTTGATAAATGAATGTTAAAATTTTGTAAAGAAAAATAATCAAAACAAACGTAGTATGGCTTAAGTTTTATCAATACCAAAGTTATCTATCAACTATGAAATACTACTGTCTTTCGTTTAAAATTCGGTACTAAATTTGTTTAAATATAAAATCTGTGAGAGAAAATTTGAATTTTATAATTTCTTTCTGATATTCTTACATCTGGGAAAATTACGATAATTTTTAAAGTCAAACTGCAGTATTCCAGTATTTTTTTTCACATCAATTCGATATAGAGAAATAAGTAAAAAGTCCCTTCTCCTTTTCCTACAAATATTTAATTAAACATTTGTTATAATTCTACTAAAACAAACAAAGTCCCTTAGAGTTCGACGTTGATATTTGTTAAGTAAATTAAAGCAAAGCAAACTTGAAGTTCTGATGTATTATCTAAAACCAGAGTTTGCTATCAACTCTGAGGTAGTACCGTCTGTCATTACGAATTAAGTCAGCAACATTTATTCAATTAATAAAATGTAAGAGAAAATTTAAACTGTAAAATTTCTCTTTGATATTCTTATAATTCGGGAAATTTCGTTTCGTTTATAATGCTAACCTACACTATTGCAATATGTATTCCACACCACGTTCATTACTTCAATGTAAAGACATATTTTAAAAGTCTCTAACGGCTTGGCCGTTCGCAACCCTCGATCTTAAACTATATAGAGATTCGTTCAAAGCTTGGAACTTTTTAAAGTCACAAATCATCTTAAAAAATGAGTTAATCACCTTAGCAACATTGCAAAATCACCTTTTCATCTAATTATTTTCATTAAAACTTCAACTAACCATTCATGAAATTTTCTCTCATACTTAGTGAATATCATTCTTCTAATGCATTGTTCACCTTTGTTGTACCTGATTTTTGTGCATTACAACGTTGCTTTATTGATGGATTAATGTGTTAATGTATTAATGTGATGTATTAATTAGTTATTATTAAACTATTGATGTATTAAAAATAAGAAGCTAATATTTTTTCGTGAAAGATAAATAAAGTACTTTTCCTTTTTAAAATAAAAAAGCGTGAATTAAGTAAAAGGAAATTTTGGTTTCTTTGTAGTTATAACTGCTCTTAAACTAAACTGATTCCTTAAAAACGTACTAGAATTATGTAATGTGAACAGAAACTTTCATATTTTTACATCTGATTTTGTCAAGGTTTAATTCTTACTAGGAGTAACAAAACTTGGAATAAATTCCATCTTTATTTGAAAACCTTAGAACCTTAAAGATGTCTCACCTCCTATATAATAATAGCCTAAGTTATCTGTCCGTCTCTCCTCGTATTTATGAAACGATTGGACCTGGAACGGATAGAGGTATCCATATTGGATTCTTGATGAATTAGGGTTGGCAAAATTCAAAGGGAGTAAAACGTTCTAAATCAACCCCATCCTCCCGTTTCGAGAGTTAAATATCATCATTTCCTGCCCTATTTTCCCTGGTTAAGAGCAGGCGATTAAATTTTTCCCATAATAAATACGTAAAAAAACCCATTTTTTATAGCATTATCACGTCATTCCTTTAACAATCTCATTTAATCATTTCTTATTTTAAATTATTTAAATATCATGTGCATCATTTTAATACGCTTTATCAGTGAACTTAGATATTAAGTAAATAATTTTCTTTTATATTTGGCTTAAATATTAGATTAGGTACATATGTGATAATTTTAAATTTAATCGTCGATTATTTTTTGTTGCAATGAAACTTTTATCACCGATATTAGCAACAAATTCTTTTCATAAAAGTCTAGGAGTCTATTTCACGGATTTATAAATATCTAGCGTTTATGTTATATATCTTTGAAATATCTTCTTGAAAATTAAGAAGTTTGTTCCTTTGTGTGTTTGTTTTTATACATAACTACACAGTTTGACTAAATAAATTCAACTTGATTCCAAACTGCATTCACAGTATCCGGAGACATTAGTTTCGTATGAAGATAAACAACTTGTTGAGCTTGTACCAGATAATTCTCAGCCAAAAAACAAACCATTTTTTAATTGCCTCATAAGGTACTTTACAATTCCGGAAAATTAAAAATTTTACTGATCCCGTCATATAACGGGTTATATGCTAGTTATATATTAATGATTACGTCACTTTTAAACTCAACTAGATTAGGAAAATGTGCCTTAGGAAATCCTGTAAAGAACCATGACCTGTTTACTATTATCATTGACTGAAATGACAAAATCTGTTAAAAACCATATATATAATATTATAATATTTGTGTGTGTGTGTATATAATTGGCCTAATTGGAATATATAATACTAAGAGAGGGATAAGAATATATAACTTTGTATATAAGAATAATTATATTTGATTGTAGTATAGGTTTCTATGTTCTTACTAGAACAAATTTTAAAAAATGTGTAAAAAAAATTTCACATGTTATATAAAGAACATAAATCTTGATTGTTGATAAAATAATTTTATTAATCCTCCTAAACTGTAAAGAAATTATTCACTCATATTATGAATAAATTTCCGTTTCTTTTCTAATGAATGAAACACTTTTATATACCTCTACAAATTTTACGTTTGAATTTCATATTCATCTCAGATATAAATCAACTAAAGCACCAAACTAAATGCAATTTTTCTTTTCGGAGAAATCGTAATTGAGGCGTTAAAATTTACAAACACAAAGTGTGTCGCAACCTTCTTTCAAAATCCTATGAAAGCTTAGCGATGTTTCTCTCTTCAGATTAAATATATGGATGTTGTGATTTAGAAAAAGTAGAATGACTCGGGAAAGAGAGCGAAACATTTGCATTCATTACTCCACCTCGTAGTTCGTGTCACCAAGATCTGAAATACAAATAAATTTTATGCGATTTTCAGCTCATGTGTCTTAAAGAGAAATTTATGACGGGTAATTTGAAAGAACGACACAACAAAGTAATGCTTTCCAACTTGTTAGGTGAATTGCAAACAGATGATACGAGTTTCAATAAATTACACGAAAAACTAGTTTTTTAAAATTAATTTCACTTTCAATACTAGTTTTTGCTTTTAATCAGTTTGCTTTAAAAATTAGTATGGTATGTAAAATGTATGCATATAAATGTTTGTTAAACTCAAACATGAAATATTAATTATTTTAAATGCTACTAATTACTCATGTATATAACTATTACATGTTCATCGCGTTTACATATATGTGGCAGGGTTAAAAAGTAAGATCACAAGATCTCTGATGAGTGCTCAAATTCTCTGTAGCAGTTTAATTCTCTGCCTAGACAAATGAGATGATAACGGCATTTGAAAGACAATGGCAAATGGAGCTAAATGCACAGTTTCGCTCCAAGGTCTTAGGAGGTTATTGAATAAGAAAAAATATTATGTGATATTATGTTAATAGAAATATGGTTATTGATTGAAATCAGTAGTATTATAACGTTTTTGAGTTTCACTGAAATGTCTCTGGCTTAGTTTATTGTGTTTAACCCATCATTGGAAGTTCTTCAAAACTCATCTGAAGTCAATAAATATTTGGGGACGATCCCTGTGTGCTACTATCAAGAGGTTCATTGACGGTTTCAGTTTACATGAAGTTAGATAGGTTGTATGGGGGAGTTTTTAAAATACCTCAATTAAAATCTAGAAAATGCACAGTGAGATATTAATCTCTTTGGATCACTTAAAAATCCCAATTTCAAAACTGATTCCGAAGTGAAATACTGTTTTCTGTGATACCAAGATCTGGACATCAGTTATGCCAATTTCTATAGATTGGTATACCAATGGAATATATTCGTTAACCACTCTTCTATACGAATTAAATAATGTAGATAATAGTTAGTCATTGTTATTTAATTTAAAATGTTTTTAGAATATTAGAAACTTTAAGTTGTTTAAAATTTTAATTCTTATAACATAAAAAGATGTTAAAATATTTTAATAGTTATTGAGCACAAAATAGTAGATTTAAATATAAAAATCTCAGATTTTGCATTTTGAAATATTAATTTCAAGTAACTTTAATGTATATCCTTTCAGGCAAATCGATGATACACTTCAAAACATTGACCCGTGCGTATGGTTTAAATATTCATAACATAAAAAAATTGTTTAAAAAACGTTTTAAGTTTTCATTAGCAATAATTGCATTGTATTTTGTGTTAATACATATACTTACTATAGAATGTTGGACTTAAAAATTAACGCTTTCAATTTCTCATTTTTAGTTACATTACATCATTCAGTGAAATAGACATATACATATTACATATTTTCAGTGAAATTACCGAATGCCCACTATTGTTTTAAGAGACTGTTATATTTTAAATTTAGATTGACTAATCCTGGATATAAAATTCAAGAACATTTATTAAAATATCTTAATTTCTTAAATATTGACTACTTAAAATAACATTTAATTTTGTGGTAAACATTAAAAAAATTAATGTAAATGCTTAAAACTTAAATTTTTGTCAGTTTAAAATAAAATATATAAACGTTATATTTTGGTATTAATATATATATATATATATATATATATATATATATATATATATATATATATATATATATATATATATATATATATATATATATATATATATATATATATATATATATATATATATATATATATATATATATATATAACAGGTTCATTTGCTAAGCAGTATAGCTAAACCAAGTATTTAAAAGCTACTTATTATTTATTATTATTCATTAAAAGATTCTTAAAATTTCATTTGGTGATACTCAATAGCAATTGTTCAGTTAGTGATTGCTATTTAATTTAAAATGTTTTAGAGTATTAAAAACTTTAAATTGTTTAAAATTTTAATTCTTATAACATAAAAAGGTGTTAAAATGTTTTAATTTCCCTGTGGTTTATCTTGAAAAACAATCCAGGAACTCAAACTAACTAACTTAATTTTATATGATGGAAGGTAAATATTCTGCCAATTTTAAAGGGATAAAACTTTCCCTTGAAGTTTTTCAGATATTTATGAAATAGAAAATATAGTTAAATACATTTAATATTGAACCTTTTTTTCACAATAATATGTTTTGCAATAATTATATTAATTATAAGATTATAGGACTATTAAAATATTTTTTTGCTTATAATTCTTGCTTATATTTCCCAATTTAATTTGAGTTTTTAACTAAATATATCTACAGTCTTTAAGTACTTTATTTTTGCACTTATTTATTCAAAATCTGAAATAGGTAGAGACTATATTCACGTTTTTTCTCATGGGTTACATTTAATCATAGTATGCATTCATTTTAGCAGCTTAATTCTCTTATGCACCGCCTCACTAATAAGAAGCTGCCAAATTATGGTCAGAAGATAATTCCTCTAAGTTTAGCATCTTCCTATGACAACTTAATCATCCTTCCACGGCGTCATTAAACATGTGTGGGATGCCATACAACGTGATCTGGAACACAAAATATAGCTCCTTTCTCTAATGAAACAACATTGTCGATTATTTTGCAGGACATAAGTATCCATTCTCAACACAATATCCAGCAAGTAATATTCCTGTCTCACATTTCTGAGGTTATATCCTTCAAAGACAAACTTACAAGCTTGTTAGGCAATTGTTACAATTTGCTATATTTTGTATGCTGCGAAAAAATTACCATTAATGTATAACATTTGTTTATTAGTTAGATCCAAAAGGTTAATATCTACCAATGCAGCACAGTCTTAAGGAGAATTATTTACATTTATGTTTGGAGAATGTCAGAAATGCAAAGACCTCGAGGTCAGAACAAGTCTTTATTGGTTTGAGAGCTACTGATTGAATTCATGCAGAATCTAGTTTAAGGTGGCTCTATGCTATATGATCCATCTAGCTAAGTATGAAGTTATGCTTATAGACGATTTCAGCAAAGGGTGTACCGAAATGTTTCCCAAATAACTCAAATTAAATATACCTTTGTGTTATTTTTTAATTTCTAGAGATTCTAGACGAAGTCTAGAGATTCTACACAAAAAAATTCTAGAGATATTATCGTCATATCACCTGATGAAGTTTAAAGAAACTTTCAAATACAAGCAGTCCAACGTTAGAAATATTTCCCGTGAGTTATTACTGAACTAAAGGTGCCTAATATAACTAAGTTGCAAATACTCGTCTAATTAAATCTATATCTCTTAAAATAAGTTCAAAAGAATAAAACGTGGGTCTCTTAAACATCCAGATATAATCATCAAATATCTCCTTAAGTATTTTAATATTGCTGGGAATTTACCAACTATACCACAGTTGGTAGCCTCATATCATTGAATAAATACTACTGAATGCGAGAATAAAAAACACACTACTGATATGTTTAATGTATTATTCCCGTGAAATATTATTATGAATAAAATCACCGATTTTTTATTATAACAAAATTTACTTTTTCACTATTATTATTTCCGAAAACATTAGATTGAAACAATCACTGACTTTGAAGAATTAAACAACCTAACTAAATTAATAAATTATAAGACTAATAATCTTGGTTAAACGTAAAAAAATAAATAATAAATAACAGTACTGAAAATTAGGCGTGTTAACGTATGACATTAATTCGTACAGTTCTCATATGTTTGAAAATTGAAATTAGGGGTTGAGAACTGGTTAAAAAATTATAGAAGTATCCTTTGTGTAATTTAGTATACTCCCTTATACAGTACAACTTGTACAGTACTCTATAAGCTTATTTTTGACCTCGTACAGTAATAATTTTATGAGGATAATTACAATATTTGAAAGTATACTACTAATAAGCTAAATATGTTATTCTTAGGAAATGTAATTATGTATAGAATTACCATATTTCTTTATAACTAAACTTACTTTTTCCCTATCATTATTTCCTAAAACATTTGATTAAAACCAGTGACTATCTGTGAAAAATAATTGTCATTTTGTGCATATGAAACATGCAAGAGAAACAAGAGACGGTCTACGGAGTCCACATGAATATCATAAACACAGTAAAAACAATTAGTATAATTCATCGAAATGTCTTACTGCATAATAATGTTTCCCCTAAAGTAATTTAGTAAGCTTTATTTTGAAGTCGATATAATCAAAAGATGATTACGAATTTGATTATACAATTCAAATTGCTTCTAAACAAAGGTTGATGCTTCATAGGTTACCACGTGTCTTTCGTACGAATAGGATCACCTAATCATGAACTTCAACAGGAAAGGCAGCCGCATAATAGCAGGGTGCAAACACTTAGTTGATACTGTGCAAGAGCCACTTTTCTTCCGCGGAATGAAAAATGAGGTACTTAACCTGATACCATGTAATCTACATCAAGTAATGTAATATGATCAAAGCTATCTGACATTACCGATATGATGGGAACCAGAAAGAAAAAAATGTATCATCGGGGAAGTGAAAGGTAGGAAAATAGAAGTGAAGCCTACGTGTAAATGTTAATAAGGTATTTTACTGAACATGTCATTCAAGAATATTATAAATACTTTATATGCAAATTGAAGAACATCTACGCGTAAACACGTTAATATAAGCTTCTAATAAATCTCCATGAAAATGAAAAAAAAAATAATCGTTTATGTACGATAAATGATTATATTGTAAAATATTTAATCGTGAAAGACCGCAAAAAAGTTATTTCCGAGATAAAAGTGAAATTATGGTTCATTTAATTGCAGTCATTCCCTTGAGAAACATTTAATTTGCTCTTAAAAAGTTGGTCTATGTAGGATTCTGAACATAAATATGTATGGACTGCAAAAAATGGAACCTGATACCTGCTATATTTTCCCAAATAAAATATGTTTGCTCATAGTATAATAAATTATTAAATATAGACAAGATAATTATACATGGTAAGATGAACAGCTTAGATATATCTATTCACTCAGTGAATACATATTGCCGTAAAACATGCAAATCATATTCTTACGGGCATAGTGAAAAGACAATTATAAATGCTGAAAACATTCAAGAATTTTCTAAAAAAATTTTATTATTGTTCGACTTTATATACAATTAAAAGCCACAAAAATGTTTGTTCATTCTTTCTTTTATTATTATATTTGTTTTATTATTTACATATAAAAATTATAACTTAAACTACAAATAACTAATATAAAATTTCTTTAGAGTACAAACCCTTTACTTTTTTTTAGCTTGTAAATCGACTTTGATTCCGGAACTTGGGAAAAATTCCAATTTTTATTCCTGAGATATTCCTCATAAGTATTCTTTCGTTTTATGTTCTTAAAGGAACAAAGTACCCGTTTAAAAAATTGTTAAGTATTACAATAACCATTGTAATTGTTTTGTATACTAGAAACGAATTCAAAGTATATTCAGGGAAACAATACCTGTTTCAACATTTCATTTGATTAAAAGTTAAAGATTTAAAATAATTATTCCATCAAATAATAACATTTTTTCCTATAAACTTTTGAGTTTTATTAAAGCCCTTTGTTCAAGACCTTGTGTAGATTTTGGGATAACTCAATAATTATATTTTATCAAAATATTTTACTGACATTTAATGTAAAAAACAATAAAATTTTCCTGTTTCTTCTATATAATTGTTTATAAAGATGAAATAAGCAACTAAATTCTATGCACAAAGCTACTGCGTGCAATGTAAAAAAAAACTGTATAACAATGTGCATTTTAAATACGAAATATAAAAGCCTTCTACTTGCCTTAGATGCATAGAAGTCAAAAACAAACGTACAAAAAGAAAAAATCATTTGATGTATTCATTTATTAAAAAATGCTGTTATAATTGAAAATATATAAAAATTAACTATACATTTATAATAAACATATAAAACTAAAGAATATATAAAATGTGTCAAGCACCCAACTTCACTAAAAAATATTTATGCAAATTTAAAAATATGCCAGTAAAATATGCCTCTTGCTTTAAAATGCTTAACGATTTACACATAATTGTTCTTGTAAATTAACTTCACATTCTGTTTTCTATACACTCTAGAAAACTAACTCAACTTCACTAAAAGTATTTATGCAAATTTAAAAATATGCCAGTGAAATATTCCTCTTTCTTTAAAATGCTTAACGATTTACTCATAATTGTTATTGTAAATTAACTTCACATTCTGTTTTCTATACACTCTAAAAGCTAACTCAACTTCACTAAAAAATATTTATGCAAATTTAAAAATATGCCAGTGAAATATGCCTCTTGCTTTAAAATGCTTAACGATTTACTCATAATTGTTATTGTAAATTACCTTCACATACTGTTTTCTATACACTCTAGAAAACTAGCAAAAACTGTATTTAAAATGTGTACATTAAGTTAGAATTCATTATTTCTAATGCGGGGGAACTTGCTCTTACAGCATTCATTACTACTAAGCCCAAGATATTCGTTGAATACTGTATTATGGGAGCACCATATAGGTTTCCAACGTGTTAAAATTTTGAATTCATAGAAATAAATAAAAAATTGAACAGGGGAAGGGAAGCTATTTTTAAAAAAATAACTTCAAAGTGGACAAAACTACAGTTTTCACCTGTAAACAATGGAAGCCAAATACATATAACCACTATCAGGTTACTTTACTCAGCTTCATTGAGAAAATAAAATTAAACAATTTTAATAATATTTTTAATATTGACCCTAGTATGAAAAATTCTGCTTTCATATTGATAGGATAACTGTATTTTTAAATTTCTGACTTCATTATAAAAATTTTTAATAATTCATTACATTAAAACTTTTGAGCTATTGAAAATACAGATTTGAAATTTTGCATGCATCTGCAGAAATGTTTGATCAATAATTTGATCGAACAAAAAACTTTTTATTGGGTGGGTGGTATTTTGACCATATTTTGAGTACTGTGTGTGATTAATATAGATATCATAATAATGCATAAAAATGGCTTTTAGGAAATAATGGAATGCATTAATGTGAGATAAAGTATTTATATTTTTTATTTCCATGAATTAAAACAAATTGAAAAAACCCTATGTCAAGTGAATGGGAAACTCACAGGGTCATTTTGTGCTTAATTTCTCTTTATTTAACATATTTACTTCATATACATATATTCATTCCATAACCTTTTAACAACTGCTAAAGTCACTTAAATCGATCTTTCTCCCAATCTTCCTTAACTACAAAACACCTATACAAAATTTTATCGAGTGTTAAGATATAGTTCTTTTTTTATTATTGAGCATTAAAATCCTTCTAGATTTAAAAAAAAAATGTTTTCAATTATTAAAGTTTCATCAACGGCTTTTTTGGAAAGTTATCTCATTTTGACGAACACTGTATATTAATTCTCATGATCATGTGTAATTTTTAGCGTAAATTAAAGAAATTTGATGCGTCTTTAAAAGATGAGTCGCAACGCACTTTTAGTGGCAAAACATTTAAGAACAATAGATTTATCGACTAAATCTTTTAATTTTTAAAATAGAAACTAATCTTTTTTCATAAAAAATTTATAATAATTTCATACACCAATAAGCATTATACTGCTTTGGTTTTGATTGAAAATATTACATATATTCAAAAGTGGACGATGTTTGAAGCATTCAAACAAGTATAAAAAATACCTCAAAAATTTGAAAATTGAAATTTAGAAATTGTGTCAAATCTATCAAATATTTGAAGAAACCTAGTCAAGGATGAAAAGTACCTTCAGAATTGGTAAAAGTTGCAGTTCTTTAGAAAAATAAATTTTTGCATTGAAAAATTGAAAATAGGAAAAATATGACAACTTTTGCAGCATTATAACAATGTATCAAACCTCTTAAGTGACGACATGTGCACTATTTATGTTAGCTAATACTTTTGAACAAGAAATAGATGCTACTGAAATGTTTCGTGGAAAAGTAGACTACTTAAAAGATATAAGTGGAGACCACCTGCCCTGTTGAAAGATTTTAAGATGAACCTGCAGGCTTTGAGATTACTAAGTCAGTGATCAATTACTAGATAAATAATCGTAATTGCATGATAAAAAAAATGATTAATGGCCCTCATATCCCAAATATAAAGCTATTTTTTAACAAGAAAGAATTGTGAAAAATGAAGTAAAACATTAACTTTCTTGTTAAAAAAGGACAAAAATATCAAAATATTTATGCAAATAGAGTTTTACTTATTACCAAACTATCTCAAAACTACTTCATTACAAATAAAACATCACCAAATATTTATTTTAATGTTTAAGAGAATTTTTATGCTCGTTAAAAAGTTTATTTGGGAAAAAAATTACTTACACGATGTTAAATAATAGAAAATATGCTAAAAAATTTCATAATCCATACAACTTAAAATTAATTATTCTTATTTATATCTTTTAGTTAAATAAAAGAAGAAAAGTTTTGAATTGTTTAAGCTTAGTTTAAATACAAAGTGAGTATTTTAATTATAGAATTAACAATTATTTTGGAATAGCAAACCAAATTTTAAGGTACAATATTTTCATGTTTATAGCTTTATTTGTTGAAATATTATCTTTATAATTATATTATCTTTATAATTATTATACACATACATATTTTATAAAATTTGTGACGAAATGTCTCTTTTCAATCTAGTGTCTAAACGGGTTGATTAACTGCAATAGTATAACAGAAAATAAATCTGACTTATTATGCTAATGCAGTAAATTATCCGTGTAATTATAAATTAATCTTTAATAAAAACTTACCTTAAAACACTCATAAATTTTCCAAGCCTTGCTTAATAGTATATTACATGCCAAATTTCGTAGGTGAGTCTCGGATCTAGTAAAATACATTTCAAGCACACCTATACTGTTAGTATTAACCCCTCAAGAGCATAATGAAACTTCCGTAAATATGAATTATTCTTGAGTTGAACAATAATCAGCCTTCTCCCAACGAAATAACATTAGCTGCTCTTTAATAAAATACGCCCTTAATGAAAGGTTTCGACCCCAATTACTTAGCTACTCAGCTAAAATATTTTATTTATTTTTAAGCATCTCTAGCTGTGTTTTATTTTTTTTAATTTTAAATATAGTATTAAATATATGAGATATAAATTAAATAGTATTACATTGTTGATATTGTTGGAGTGTTTAAGTTATGCTTGTTAGGATTAGTAATGCATATAAAATAGCATGAAGATTTTTCATAAAAATGGAAAAAGTTCATTGAACTGCTGTTGAATTACTTTTCAGGAAAACAACTCCAAAAACATCTTGCTAATGAATTTCACTCGTTTCCTTGAACAAAGTGTTTATTGTAGACAAGAGCTGAATTTGCTCCTTGTGTCTAAATTGCTTATCATCTTATCTTCCTTGGCACGAAGCCCACATTTTGCATATTTTTAGAGATTTATCAAAGGTTTTTGCGTTATACACAATTATTATATGCAATTTAGCTAAATACCCCAAGGTTTTTTTTCTAATATATATTTTATAAAAGAATAATTGAAGAAAATTTAATGATTGAAGGCTGTACGCTATTTTTTTTAAATAGAAAATATGCTGAGTAATTACAGTGTTCAGTTTAAATTTATTATCTTTAAGAAATTAAATAATTTCTCGCAATAATTATTAATTTGCAACATCTAATTTGTAGATGATAAGTAAGTCACTTCTATACCGACCCGGCGAAGACCATATAGACTTGTAGATGAGAAGTAAAGAAAATTTAAACATTGACTAGGATATTCGAGAAAATTTGTTATCTTATATTTAAACTACATACTTCGTAGCTATTCTAGCAATTTTTTCGTATTAAGTTTATTAAGTTAATCATGTTCTAAATACTTCACATATTTCTGTACATCTATGAGATATCAAAGAGTTTTATAAAAAAAATAGTTATAGCTATAGTAATATAAATTCTAACAAGCGAAAGAAAACTACTTAGAATGGCTGTAAAATGGAATAAAAGACAGAAAAATTAATTTACTCATTCTATTTACTATAAAATAGTTACATAAGCTTGCAATTTTGATAGCTAACATTTATGACTATAAATGTTATACTTGAGATTCCACTGTTTTAGCCTAAGCAAGTGATTTAAATATGTTATTGTTGTTTCTGATGAACCAAGTACGATTGAGCCATACGTTACTCGTATTAAGGCAAAGGGGTTACACTGTTGTCGTGTAGTCCTCGTTTATATTTGAGTATCAACCTGTGATCAAATGTATAATGGTGATTAATTTTTAATTACATTGTGTTAAGTATTTTTGTACTAAATTTAACCACAGGTTCTGAGAAACTACAGACACAAAAATGAAAGTAAACTAACAGCTAAATTGACAGCAACCGAGACTAGCTTAATATTAAAAAAAAAGTTAATTTATTATAATATATATACATCTATTTACATACAAAACTCTTGTTTTAAAATTAGTTCTGACAATTTTTTTATCTACTTAAGTAATTTTTGTAAATAGATAGAGGACCTAATCTCAATTTCAAAAATGTATGTAAATTTGGGGTACCTTTGTGGGTCTAAAATGTTAGGCCAGGAACACTTCTGGTTGAAGGGTATCTATGGCTGATCAGGAGAGGGAATCTATATATCATCCGTTGGTCTCGTCAGGGGCTTC
The DNA here is from genome assembly GCA_032207245.1 of Pardosa pseudoannulata. Classification (NCBI taxonomy): domain Eukaryota; kingdom Metazoa; phylum Arthropoda; class Arachnida; order Araneae; family Lycosidae; genus Pardosa; species Pardosa pseudoannulata. The sequence goes on along the minus strand of CM063502.1, from coordinate 74,048,932 downwards.
CTCCTGAGTCTTTGGGGTACGGCCGTACTATTTGGTGCAGAAACACTTCCTGTCTGACTTGGCTGGGCTCTCCTAGTCTGGACTATCGAGCACCTTCTCCTCTGGACTCACGAACAACTTCCGTTGGACCCGACTGGACTCCCGACTTTCGAACACCTTCTTTTTGGGACCTCCGAACCATCCTCTCATCTTTTAGATTTTTCATATTTAATTATTTCAACCTTGTAACCTCCTCCTTCTTGTCATCCAATCGGGATAGTTGTAAGAATTTCATTGGCCTGACCAAACCCCGCCCTGAGACCGCCAACGTGAAAAACCTTATCCCTTCTAATTGGGCACTGTCCCTTAGGGACTCATAAATACTCCACAAAGGTACATTCTTATTTAATGTCAAGTACGGAGACGGGATTCTAATCTAGGACTGGAATCAGAACCCCGCCCGAGACCACCGTACAAGACAAAGTTGAAAAGAAATTTATGATCCTCTATCTCTTTACAACGATGTGATGAGGTCAGATTTAGATCCCGAACATTTTACTTCTTGTATGAATGACTCAATTATATATCAGATCTAAATCGCCTCATCACAACTGTTTTACCCTAAGCGATTTAAATATGTTGTTGTTGTTGTTTCTGATGCCACTTGGACAAACCAAGTATGATTGAGCCATACGTTACTTGTATTAAGGCAAAGGGGGTGTCCCTTTGGTTTTAACGAACACCGTTAGCATGAAAGAATGACTTTGTTCAAGTGGGTCTTCGTAATGTTGAAATAGGGACCAAGCAGATGACCCATAGACTTAGCCTGCCACCCCCAGAAGTATTGATTGAGAACTTGGAGGACACTGTGACCACGAACATATTTTATGTACCCCAGTCACGAAACAACTGTTAACAAACACGGAGCGTTAAATATTAAGAACATGATTACAAAAATTAAATTATTGTTTGATTGATTCGTTTCGAAATAAAACTTTGTGTGGGGGTTTCTAATATTTTAATAAATAAGTGAAAATACTTTTTCTAAAAGCAATATTGTGATGAAGCGATTTAGATCTGTTATATAATTGATTCATTCATACAAGAAGTAAAATGTACCGGTATCTAAATCTGACCTCATCACATCTTTGTAAAGAGATGGAGGACCATAAATTTCTATTCAACGGATATTGTACGGTGGTCTCGGGCGGGGTTCTGATCCCAGTCCCAGATTAGAATCCCGTCTCCGTACTTGACATTAAATAAGAATGTACCTTTGTGGAGTATTTATGAGTCCCTAAGGGACAGTGCCCAATTAGAAGGGATAAGGTTTTTCACGTTCGCGGTCTCAGGGCGGGGTTTGGTCAGGCCAATGAAATTCTTACAACTATCCCGATTGGACGACAAGAAGGAGGAGGGGACAATGTTGATATAATTAAATATGAAAAATCTAAAAGATGAGACGGATGGTTCAGAGGTCCCAGAGAAGAGGTTCGGAGGTCCCAAAAGAAGGTGTTCGAAAGTCGGGAGTCCAGTCGGGTCCGACGGAAGTTGTTCGTGAGTCCAGAGGAGAAGGTGCTCGATAGTCCAGACTAGGAGAGTCCAGCCAAGTCCGACAGGAAGTGTTCCTGCACCAAATAGTACGGCCGCACCCCAAAGACTGGAGAGGAAGCCCCTGACGAGACCAACGGATGATATATAGATTCCCTCTCCTGATCAGCCATAGATACCCTTCAACCAGAAGTGTTCCGGGCCCAACATTTTAGACCCACAAAGGTACCCCAAATTTACATACATTTTTGAAATTGAGATTAGGTCCTCTATCTATTTACAAAATTACTTAAGTAGATAAAAAATTTGTCAGAACTAATTTAGAAGATGTTGACAAAGCTTATTTTTTGAAAATTAGTATCAGTTTTGTATGTAAATAGATGTATATATATTATAATAAATTTACTTTTTTTTAATATTAAGCTAGTCTCGGTTGCTGTCAATTTAGCTGTTAGTTTATTTTCATTTTTATGTCTGTAGTTTCTCAGAACTTGTGGTTAAATTCAGTACAAAAATACTTAACACAACGCATTAAAAATAAATCACCACTATACATTTGATCACAGGTTGATACTCAAATATGAACGAGGACTACACGACAAATATTCATATACTAATTCAGTTTTTGTCTATTACAATTTCAAAAGACAATTACAAATTTAAAAAAGGAATACAATAAAGGCAATGTAATGTGTATTGATTACTCTTAAAAATATATGAATATAATAATGTACTTAAAAAGAGACTTAAATTTAATATTTAAGTAATGTTCATAAATGAACTTATTTTCAGATCCAGATTAAAAATTAAAAAATTATATTCACTTTTAATAGAAGAAAATCTCAAACAGTTACTTTTACAAATAAAAATAACTTTCAAAGTAATCTATATAACTTTTAACCTCTGTATTTTAGCATTGAAATGAAAATAAAAAAATAACAGTTGGTTTCGAGAAAATTGAAAGGTGAAATGTTAATAGACGCTAATGTTGTAACGTAGTTCTTACAATATTTATTCTACGTAGCATAATGCCTAATCACATCTAGTACAGAATGATTTACAGTAGTAGTACAAATAAATAAAGCAAAACATATTTCTCTTTACCTGATATATAATGTAGTTAATGAGGAGATTGTGGAAAAACTAAAGCTTTCCCCCCAGAAAAAAATTATTAAAAAATAAATATTCTTATGGAACTATAAACATGGTGTAAATAACAGGGAAATACAGGTATACACTTGAATAGTAAATCCGAATAATTTTAACTAATATTAATTTTCATATAAAATCTCGATTATATGAAACTAGTACTTACGTTAGAATACAAATATATAATCATAGTATTGGATAAGGATAAAATAGATGATTAGATTTTAGTTTATTGTAAAATAATTGTTTATGGACAGAATATAAAATTCAAAGCTTTTTCTTATTTTATCTCATTTTATCTATTAAATTCTATTAAATTGCACCTTTATGCTAAGCTTCTGCAGTGAACTTGATTAAGGAGTTTAATCATTCCGTCACGGAGTTCATAACTCAAATTAGTCCTTTGTCAAATCAATTTTCCAACTGATGTAAATTAAAATGACGTTAATCTGCATCAGGAATCTTCTCCCCTCTCCTTTCCCGCTCACCGAAAATACAAGCACTGGAGTTACTTACTATTTTTTCATTTTTATGACACTTGTTTTAAGAAGAAAAATTATAATATTTCATTTCAGTACCATAAATGCCTTTAGAAAACCACTTCTAAAATCAATCCTAGCAGATCAGGTATAAAAATAAAAGAAAAAAAGAAAAGAATAAGAAATTTTTCTGTAGTAGAAATGACATACATTTTTAATCAGTAACTGTTAATGGTATATTAAAACAAATAAAAAATTATATCGAGCTATTAATATTACCTTTTTTTCTATCCCATATTATGTGCTTTTTTAACCAAAGGTAAAATTCGTAGTATACAAGCCAATCCAAAATTTTAAACATTTTTGAACCATTGTTGCACATTTTTTTAATAAAGGATCAAGTGGTACAAGAAATCATCATTTTATATTACTTCTGAAGTTTAACACTCTTTTGTAACCTCTCACCCTCTTTAAACAATTTTAACAATGGAGGTGCTAAGAAATCTTTCCCAATCTGAAAACTTTTTAGTGAAAATTATTTTTTTTTTCTAAATATCAATTGTATTTGATGTCAGTTTTATTTTATATACTTTAAGCAAATTTGAAGTTAGGTCTATATAATAATTTATACAAATAAATACTTTTCTCAAGCATGTTTTACTCATCATACAAATGTGAGGATTTTCAATTGCGAAAGTTCTCGCATGCGTACGGTAGCATACTATCAAATAAGAAATATTTTTTAAAATACATGACAATAGATCGTATCACAATAAACTGCTTTGTACTAAGAATCGTGTATATCACTTTCCTTCACGATCAAACAACGCAAAGATCCTGATAAAAAAAAACATAAAGATCCTGATAAAAGTAAAGGAGAAAGATTGAACTGAACAATTTGATGTCAAACCAATTTTCCTCATTTAAAGTAACTGAAATGAAATATTTTTTGCTACGCGTTTTAGCATAAAAATGCGTATTTATTAAAAATAAAACATAACAGGCAAGAATGTAAACAAAAACTTATTTTATAAGATACATAAAAATAATGTTTCAAAAAGATTTTTTCATTTCATATACACATAATTTTTATTTTTATAGGGTTTTATGGGGAGTTTCAACACTTAAGATATTTAGAGTATTTTATGACCAACCACTTTATTTTCAATGCAAATAAAATTCACTGTGGGTAAAAGTTAAGCTCGAGAATGTAATTTTCTTAGCTTTTCCTTTCAAAAAGTAATACAAAGACAAAGTAAATTATTAAAAAGGTCTCCACCATTACAATTTGTTTAATAAATTCTTTTAATTTCATTCATTTTTATGTAAGTTTGGTACTAAATATATCACCAATATTTTTTAATCTTATTTTATTTTATTTTACCTAACAATTGCGAACAAAATTGTCATCTAGTTCTAAGCTGCTGTATGTAAATAATTGAATATCCTAATAGCTTAAGCAAATAAGACTAAAAATATTTCTTAAAGACAGCTGCATTTCTTATACTATTATTATTTTATGCATTTCTTATAGAAAAAAATAAAATGATAAAAATTCTCTTTGTCAAGACACACTGTAAAATTTCCGAACAATTAATTTAATCAAGTTTTATCCCAACGAAAACGATCTCTTTCGAGAAAAAAAATATTGTTTTATTTAAAGACAAAAAATAACTTCAAGGACATTTTCGACCTCAGTTATTTGTTTCTTTTGTTGACTTTGCTTTAAAAATTTCCATTAGAATTGATTAAAGTATCTGTAGCTTTTTTTTAATTTATAAAACTACGGCATCGAGCTTTTGGGGAAATGTACAGCATATATCTAAGTCTAGGCCACTTGAGCACTTGAAAAATGATGGAATTGATCCTATTTGTGTAATATGTTAGCAGAAAATAATTTATAAAATATGAGTAATTTGCTGAATGAAGATATTTAGAATATTTTATGAACAGCTGTTTCATTTCCAATACAAACAAAATTGATTGTTCGTAAAAGTTAATCTCAGGATATGCAATTTTCCTTAGTTTTGAGTTTTAAAATGCAAGACAAGCATAAATTGAATAGTTGAAAATTTTTCTGTATAATGATCTTGTATCGTTTGATTATTATTTATATTGTGTAATATTTCTACAAAAATATATCAATGATGTTATTTTGAATTTAAGGATTTTAAACGAAATTCTTCATTATTGTTTTTATATGCAATTAATTCAATTTTAGTTTATACGTATTTATAATTTAGCTACATAATAGCATAGATTATTTCTATAAAAGTCCATCAAGTACCAGAATGATAAAAATATTTTTATGGGATATTCCTCAAAATTCATATCAAATTAAGTAACATACATTTTAAATATCCAGACAAAGGTTAGATACAGTTTTAAAATTCATTTATTACATAGGAACATTCAGAAAGTAAAAGTTATTTTTTTCAAATGGTTTATAAAGTAAAAGTAAAAATTGAAAATATCATTCTTTCATTGCCTTTTTAATTGCGTTTTCTTTTCTTTATTGCAAAATGAATTTGAATATCGTGTATGATATCTTTTTCAACATATGATTATCAGAATTTTTCCTTAATAGCCTAAAATTTCGTTCGGTGGATAATAACATACCATTATGAGTATATATTCTACTATCCTAAACTCTCACGAAATACTAAACTCATCATGGAATTTGGATCGAATGGAAATCGTGAATGAATGTAAAGTCACGTTTTAGCTAATATAGATTGTGTAAATCCAATGAAACTACTGACTGCTTAATGACTTAAAACAAAGTGTTCTTGTTCCTCATCCTTTTAGAATTTTATTCTACGTGAAAGTAAAAGTAATAAATCTCTCTGTATTGATTAAACAAAGTATTTTTCAGTCAATTGTTTGTAATGATCAATAACAGTATTTGGGCATAACTTATTTCCAAATCAAGACTTTAGAAGTAAGTTTTAATAAAGAGTATAGCTTAAAAGCATATATAATCTAAATCAGTTCCTCATAATGTGAGATCTTTTTAAGGAAATAAATCAAATAAATAATGATGTCTTTACCAATAAGGCGTTGCTATTTACCAAATATTTTACTGCAGGATGTTTATTTAGTGGATCAGTTTTGAAGTACATAGTTATTTAGTAGCTTGTAAAATAATATTTGTTATATAAATAGAGTTATTTTTTTATTTAGAAAGCTGAAAAACAATCAAAGATATATGGAGCTGTCATTTGGCTCAGGAATTCGAAACCATCTGGAGATATGGATGTTCATAGACGTTCGAGTTCAATTTTAAGCGGTAGGTACCGTTCTCATTAGCCTTGAGGTTACAAGAAATTGACTGTAACGATCTAATCAAATATCATTCAGTTCATTCGAAGTTATGCATTCTATGTTTGCCACCTGAGGGCTAATCACACTGGTACCTATTTTTAAAGCCGATTCCGAAAGGATACAAGCTCTCATTCCAGAAGTAGTACTTAAACCCATAAGATTCCGATACCGAAAGATAGCTCTATGCTTAATTAGTCATTGACCGGTAAAACCTGATCTGAAAGAACCCATGTCGAGCTCTTCAATGCAATTGGCGCTGTAACGGGTGCATCTCATGAGGTCTATCTAGATTTGCTCACTCTGAGAACAAAGGTTACTTAACTATAGATTTTTAATTATATCAATATATTATCTTAGATTATCAATTCTTTTAAACAATATTTTTAAATGAACGTTTAATTCTTTCTACTTGAACTACTTTTCCAACCATTAAAACTAATTATGCAAGGTGAGACTATATAATAATTGGATTGATTGATTTATAGTTTTGGACTCTGCAAGGTAAATTGATACATAGCCAAGTGTTAACCCATCCCTCAATTCTTGTCGTTATTCGACTACAAACCTCGTAGTTAGACCATGACTTTCGTTGATATTGAACCTTGTATCGACAGCTCCCTAGAAAGTGTTTTAAAAAAGCAAATTTTTTGTGAAGCTCGAAAAATCCGCCACATAATCTCCTTCGTTGTTAAAATAAGTATACGGTGATATAATGCATTTAGGTTTATCAGTGATTTAAGCAGTTAAAAAAAAGGGGTGATATTGAAGTTGATTTTTCCTCAAGCACGGCATCTCTGTGTTGTAACATATATCATATTAACACGACCTTGGCACATGTGTCTTTTTTCCTCTTCCGAAAGTTTAAATTAGTACTGAAAGGAAGACAGGCCAACATAGGATTTAAAACAGTTCAAACTGCAAAAGTGGTAGAGACCATAAACATGCTACCTGAAAATGACTCTTTTGAGCAATGGATAATGCGCACAAAGCAGTGTAAGGACTGTGGAGGGTAGTATACTGAAGGGGATGGTGAGAAAATTAAAAAAAATAAAAGTTCTTACAGATTTCACTCAGTTTCTTTTTACCACACCTCTTAAACAAATCTGTTGACAGAACTTGCTTTCATCAAAGTTTATTTTATAGTTAGATTCTACAAACCCTTTCTGTAGCAACGTGTTTATATAAAATGTTTCTAATAATGTTGCTAATCATGATAATAATTTACCCACAATGAAAGAGTAAATATTTTAGAGTATTCATTAACTGAAAAAAAATGTTTTCGTTAAAAATATTTTTCTGCAAAAATACTTTTATCGAATGAGAGGCACGTGTCTTGTTTCAACAGTTGCCTACACAACAGTCTGGTTGTTGACCACTTTATGACGATAGCCTTAAATAACCAATCAACATTAATCCATATGAGGGGAAAATACAAATGGAAGTAACTCTTACTCAGGAATACGTTGAGTACCGGATGTTTGGAAGAGCGAAAAGCTAATAGCAACTATGCTTGGTGTTTCCTCATAAAATTTTCATTACTAAAAAAAAAGCCTAGATGTCTGGATAATATTGATACTGCCTTTTAATTGGTTTTTATATAAAAATGCGTAATTTACAGCTATTAAAGTTGAGATACTTGGTTTAATGATTTCAGGACTCCTTAGACTGAAGTAACTGATAGTTAAGGGAAGACAGAAGGTTGCAGCTCACAGTGACAGCCTTAAAAGGTCATAAAAGTTCAGTCTTCTGAAAGAAATGTATAATTTTGAATGGGGACTATGTAGGATAGTCTCAATCCTAATGAATAAAAATAAAGATTCTATCTTATAGTAGCATTTCACTTCCACGGATAATATGAGTAGCACTACAAAAAAATAATGTAACATTCTGAATAGTGTGCTTTACTCAATATACTAAATGGGATGCAGTTAGTATTTTGTTTTGTGTTTTCAAGAGTAATACAACAAAAATATAAGAGATAAGTTCCATTAATTATTTTTTCTATTTGTTTGGTCTATTTACAGATATTAGTTTTCTGTGAGGCAAGAAAATGCTACTTCTTATACTGAAATCATTTTCTATATAGTATAAAGTTTAAAAAATTATTTTTGCAATTATATTGCTTTATAAAATAAAAATAAAAAATTGCATACATTATTTATTTTCTAAATAGACATTTCAAAGCGTTATAACTCACTAATTTTCTTATAATTTAACATAAGAATTCTTTTAATCACACGAAAATGCACTTAGTTTCCTTTATTGACTTTAATAGGTTATTTAATATCTCTTTTTATGAAGAGCTCATTCTGATATGAATCAGATCACTTTCCATTTTTTCCTTTTACATAATAATGAACACTATAAATGCATCTGTATTGATAAAGCAATTGCGAATCTATCTTAATAGTAATAATTGTGGAATTTTTGCATTCTTTAATGAATCTTCAACTCAAATTTACAGAAAGATTTGATTGTGTAATAACCCTTTCAAGAAATCGATTAAAAATGAGACAGCATATTAAATGGAAAGTGAAGAAGTTATTTTTCAAGAACACTTATCATTAGACCGTTCTGAAATATAAGATGTATCATTATTGTACTAATCGAGATTTCATGACTTTAAAAGTTATTAGGCTAACAGAAACAACTAATTTTGAATAATATATCGCATTTATTTATTTCTAATTCCAGGTTGTTTATTGCTTTCCGGGATGTTAATGATTGTAGCATCTTATCTTTTAGTACCTTTCTCCTTACAAATCAGCTTCTAATTATTAATTTTTAAATGTCTATTAAAAACCGTAAGAGCTACTTTATCGCGTTGAATATATATATAATTAAGCCAAAGCTTAAAATGGTATTAGTTAATGCAAATTTTTTTTTATTGGCAAAAAAAAAAATTATTATTCGGAGAATAATAACCTGTGAAAAAAATGCACATTTAAAATACAATGAGATTTTCTAACTTGTTTAAAACATTAAAGCAAAACTAAATAGAAGGATCCTTTTTAACTTCAGGATATAAACTCACATGCCGTGTATTCTATAGGATTATTTGTTGGGATTATTGATTGATGTTATATTATTGCATGAACTCAGGAAAGTAGAACCTCTATATAATTTAAATAAAGAGAGGAAGAAGTAAAAACAATCCAGAAAATAGCCTTTATGTGTACTTCAAGATTTTCTACACGTGTAAGTAGAAGAGAAGCAGACCATGCAATAGGAAATATTGTTTTTTACATTGCCTTTTTTTAAAGACACAATAATTACTACTTTGTTAACTTAATCTACTTGTGAGAATAAGATAAAATCTGTAAGTATAATTGATTAACTGTATAGATCAAACTTAATTTTTTGAACGAAAGTTATCAAAATGATGTCATAAAAATAGTACATTTATTTACATCAGTCAAAGCGATAACATTAACAACATTTACCCTTCAAATTTATGAAATTTAATGAATTTGATGTTAAAAAACTATTTAAAATTTTATATCAACTGTACAATAGTGAAAAATATATAAATAAATAATAATACTCGATTTTCGTGTACATTAAAATTAACACTTAGATAAGTTGTTAACTGAATAATACAAAATAGTACCCATTAAATTGATTACATTAACATACATAATTTAATTAATTTAAAACATTTTACAAAATGATATATCAATTAGTGATAAATGTAGTACCTATTAACTCAAATTTTGAACTACAAAATAAAATATCCTCAAGGATTGTCTACATAGTTTTAGTTAAATGTGTATGGTATATGCCAAGTTCTTGATGATCCCTTTAAGTGGTTCCACTTCTTGAAACTCAAAACAAAGGGTACATTTATACTGAAGCAGTGTGAAAAAGGTTTTGTCTTTGTTTCGTTGTTGAAAAAAAAGCTCTGTCTATTCTAAGGTAGCCAGGGAACAAAATGAAGATTGATGACCGTCTGTCTCCTTTCCATTTCAACAACTGTTAACAAAGAGAAATCATTTGATAAAAAATCAACACTTTCACTTCTTATAATAAATTTAAAATGTGTCAAAACACACGAGCATAATAGCTTACCTTGTAAACCGTTTGGAGATCAATTATTTAGACTATTGTTCTTCTGACGTATACAGATTCTCTGCATTGTTCAGATTTTAAGAGTTAATCAGTAATAAAGATAGGTCCTGGATAACAGACGGTAGTTTCATAAATAGGGAAATACTTAAAATTTGAATAAGGGGGAAGCATTATTAGTTATGAAAAATAGCAGGACGTATTTTATACAAAATATTTATATGCAAAAGAATTCCCACTAAATTACTTTAATCAATTAAAGACATTGAAAATCAGAAATATTAATTTAGTACTATACCATCAATAAACTGAAAATTTGACAGAAATGGATAATGAGTATCTCGCTGTTTGTATAAATTTAATACTGGATTTCAGTAAAAAACCTGAAAAATATCCTATTAGTAGTTTATGATAATATGACATGCGATAAGAAGGATTTTATTGCTTATTAGTTGCTTTTATGAGATTTTAAGTAATTCCACGATCTATGTAAGTTACACACTTTACTCCCTGTAAGAATATAATTGTATATTATCAGTACTTCGGGACTTTCCGATTCCTGCTATTTAAAGGTATAACTTGGATAACGACTTAATTTTTGGACAGTTTCTCTAATCTTTAGAATTCCACTCTCCTCTACTCCCCAGTTTCAGATGATGAAATGCAATAAACTAGTTCTTAAAATTAGAAAATGTAATAAAATAAAGGAAATTTGAATAGCAACAATGGCTGTAATGGCAATTATAATGAAATTCTAAATGTAATAATAAAATTAACAATAATAATGATTTATGTTTTACATTAGAAACCTTGTTAATATACCAACATTTTTCCATGGGTCTCATTTTTTCTGATGAAACTTTATTCTTATTTAGTCAATATAATAATCCACATAATGATCTTCTCTAATATAATTTATGTTTCAAGAGCATTTTAATCTCTATTTTCAGGTACCTTTGTAGCCGACCCTTCCTTAAAATTATTCCGGTTTTCATTTTAGTAACGGTGTGATATATGTTCGAATAATGTAAGTTAATTCTATGCTATGATATGTCAAAACAATGCGCAGTGAGAAATAAAGAATGTTTGGGTCTAATTTCATATTAAAAAAAAGATAATGTGTATATAAATCTAAAATTTTTGATGTAGCAAGATAAAACATTTATATTTATATTTAAAACAGTCATTATATATATCATTCAATACATCAGTCCTTTTGTATCCTTTTCGTTCAGTAGCTGAATTATAATGCTCTAGATTATATCTATAGTACATATCATAGATTGATATAATAATTACCTAAATAAATTGTTGTATTTAAGGATTTCAACACGATTTTTCAAATTACTAGGCTGAGTGAAATCTAAGGAAGAATCATTTTATGTAACGCAAAATATATTTAATTTTTTGATACAATTATAAAAAACAAATTATTACATACAATAAATATAAAGCATTATTCATCGATACTAAATGTTTTAGCACACCTTATTTATTATTCTAATACATTTCTCAGTTAGCAAAATGTCCAAGCTATATCACATTTTAATACTTTTGACTTTTAAACTTTCAAGCAAGTTACAAAGTCCTTGATTTGAGTATAAGCTCTTTAAGTTGTTAATAGCATTTGAAAATTAAATGCCAGTTTTTTAAAACAAATATGCATATAATCTTTAATATCTTATATGCATGCTTGTATATAATATGAAATTACATATTTGTGACAAATATAAAATCTCTCTCAAATTAAATTATACTAAATATGAATACATCAACTATAACATAATGTGAATATGACATAACATTTTAATAGGCATTTACACATGAAACCAAAAAATGCAACTCATACAATAGTTTTCAGTAAAGTAATAATTACCATACTTAAACTCTTTTTAGATTCTGTAGCCAATAATGTGAAATTCTAAAAATTTACTTAAGTATTTTAAAAGTGCCCGTAGTACCTTTCAAATAGAAAATTTATTATTAAAGCAACCTTTTTCAAATACAATGGTATAATAAATACTCCTGGTTGTTTAAGAAAAGTTTCACAGACAATTTAATAATACTATAACTTTTAGATTTAGTTTTACGATTTGAAGTTATATAATTTTTTTAAATAAAGCTTAAAAAATATACAGCAACGAAACAACAGTGGCTTACCTGCAAAAAAACTTTGAAATATATAAATTAATAACTAAATTTTTACATTAAACTGAATGTAAGAATATTTTTTATTCTCTGAACGTCAGTTAGATTAATCTGAGCAATATATTTCAATCTATAGCTTGATGATTATGAATAGATTTAAAGTTTTCGATTTCTTAAGATACTGACATTAATTACAAATTAGATTGTTAATTAGAAACTTAGTCAAATCAATAAACCCTTGTATAGATGGGTCTTATAGTTATCTATTTTCTTGTTAAGTCTAAACCGTAACATACTCGTCTCTATTTGATTGCAATTAATGTCATTGTTTTATGATAATTAAATTTTTAAATCTTTTTAAAGGGTTTGGTTTACAGAATAAGAAAGTTATTCAGCTTGAATTCGGTATAAAAATTTAGTTTTTAATATACATAGCTCAAAAATCCTTTAAGTAAAATCCTTTAAGTAAGTCATATTTTTCTTTAAGTATTTATATAACCATTAACTTTTAAATATATTGCTTGAAATGTCTAAATCATATTTAAAGGGAAATCCTATTATATAGCTTATAAAATTATTTAATCTAAAATGAGCAGAATGTTTTGTCTTCTGATGAATCAGAAGAAAGATCTGATAATAATAAAGATTTTTTTACTCAGAATGTAATATGTTCCTTTAACCAGTTAAGTCCTACAGCAATCAAAGTATTTTTGTATTAAAACGAATCATAATACTAGGATGGAATTGATCTTAAAATTATTTCTTCACATGAATTATGTACCCCCAATTACTGATAAAAATATCAATTTGTTCGATATCTCAGAAGAACAAAAAAAATAGATGCTCTAGGGGAATACTGTTCAATAAATCATAAAACACAGCCATCAAAACACAAAAAGGAAAATCCTAAAATATTACAGAATAAAGGACAAGACATTGTTGAAGTCACTGAAAATAATGAATGGAAAGCAGCGTGTAAATCAATCGTCTAAAAAGTGAAGGAAGCTCATATCAATTCCGAAAATGTATTGTTATTTATAAGGAATAAAGAAAATTTACAATAGGTTAAAATACTTTAATAAATATTCATGCGAAAAACTTTTTTGGCATTGATTTTTATAAGCAACAATAGAAGATTACATCAGATTCTTAACATGAAACCTTCTTTACTGGATACACCCACGAAAATCAATTTTAATATTTCAAGGCATTATAACCTTGTCATTAGTGCATGAATAATGCAATAATATAATATTAGTTCAAGGTTATCGTCTAAGTATATAATTTATTTAAGTTATACTTCCTCACCCTAAATTTTCAAATTAAACTCCCAAGAGTTTTAGTATTTTTTAAAACTTTTCTTACGTTATAAACTGTTATACTTATCTAATCACTGACATGAAAACTATATAAAGATCTATATATTTGTTAATAAATAAAATTCCTGCAATGAGATATTCAGCAAGAAGAAATCTAATAAGACATTTCTTTCCAATACCATAATAAATACTAAGAGCTAAAAATAGTATAATTTCTTCTGAATATTTCATACTTTTTTAGAATGAATAACAATTATATTATATTTGATAAGAAGAGAAGTATGGTATGTAAGAAAGTATGTAGAGAAGAACTAAATACGTTTATAACAGATACATTTTTAAAACTTTCTACTGAACAAGATGTTTAAATTAACTATTCATTTATATTTATTACTCTATAATTTGAATTACTAAAGTACTTTAGGATTTATTCATTAAAACTAAAGCTACTTTGGGAATGCAATAACTTACAATTTACATAGAAATATATTTGATAACAATTAATCGATATTTTAATGGGTTTACTAAGAAATATTAAAAAAATTATATTACAAATCACTACGCTTATTTCTTACGTATTAAAAGAAATTGATAAATTTCAGATATAAATAAATAAGTTTTAGTATAGGAATTAATATGTAATCGATTGGAAGAAGACAAAAATAATTCCTTTATGCTATAAAAGATTGCTAAAATTATGCTTAGTATATTTAATTTCTCAACTGTATTTTCTTTTTAATACAGCATACAAATTCACAGAATTTTTAGATGTAATGTATAATTATTACTGCTTGTATAAATTACTAACGCACTGCTTATCTTACATATTATATGTAAAATTAAATAAAAATTTAATGTTCAGATTATCTAGAATGTCATATACTTTCTTCATGCTTAACTCTGAGATCGTTCCTTGAATACAAGTTGGTAGCCAATGATACTCGATAGACATCTTTGAGACTCTTTGATGGAACTGATAAAAAATAAAGAACGATTATCACTGAAATTACCGTAACATTATACAAACCTTACAAATCCATTAATCTTCTTAATAGTAAGCAGAACATCTATCCATTAATCACGCAGGAAAACGAGAAGAATTACAGTTAATCTATATATTCAAGATATGCGTATTTACTGCATGAAGAGTTGTATTTTTTACTACAGCTACTTTTCAAAAAAATGGAAGAGTTAAATTTTAATGATGCTTTAATTAATTTTAATGATGAAATTATATGCTTTATTCTATAAAAATAGGCTAAAGCACATAATTTCTTTTTAAAATAGTCTTCTAACTTATTTTGATTCAGGTATGAGGATTATTCATGTTTTTTTAATTTATCTGTCTTTTTCAATTTTATATATTATTACTGCTTATTTTACTTTTAATTAACTAAATTCTTAAACTTCCTTTAAAGTATTTTAAGACAAAATGTTTTTGGTTTGAGGTGGAACGGTTAATTAGACCATTAACCGTTCCACCTCAAACTTACAATAGAATTACAATAGAATTTTGCAATAATAAAATTTTAAAAAACGTTAGATATTTATTATAATCTGCATACTTAAATCAATTCATTATCTTTACGTAACAGCTAGACATCAGTTTATAGTGTCATACATAGAGGAATAATATTCTGAAATGGCATAAGTAGTACCATCGAATAAAAAATATAATCATAACTTCAAAGAATATTTATCTACAGTTGGGTGTGAAGAGTCTGCTCATATCTTTCTTAACCTCAGTATCAGATGGGAGTAAGGGAAAGTGGTCTAAAGGGAGTAGTAGATCTATTTTTTGTGAGAAAGATTTTGCTGCGATGACAGAGCACAAAAAGCATTTGCTTTCGGAGCACCAGAGTTATGAACCTTTCGCCGTGTTCTGAGTAGCAAAACTTAGGGAGACTTCTGTCTTATGTCCCAAAATGGCATTGCCACTTACTCTAGACGATGTCGTCTTTGAATAAAAAATAAAATTTAGAATGTGAGGTAACATCCAGGATTTTTCTTTTGTCTCCTAAAAATAACTTGCTAAAATTTCTCTAGAAATGTAGAGCCGTCGACAGACATTACCACAAAATGGCGCTTGACAGTAAGTGACGAAGACAGAAATATAGCCATTGTTCTTTGAACAGAAGAAAACAATATTTCAAAATAAAAAAACTAAGACATTTTGATGGAAAATTTTTTAAAAATTTGTCTTAAAGTATGCATTTTAAAGTAACTATATAACAGAAAAATTAAATGTCTTTTTATTAATATGTAAATACTATGAATATAAATTTGATATAAAAATATCCCTGCAAATACAGATTAGTTTAAGCATTACGAAAGAAAGATTTTCTGACATCTCCTGGATTAACTCTTAATCGCTGTAGGACTATTTTGTGGGGTAACACAAACTACATTTATTCAATTTATTTTTAACTAGTTTGTAAATAGTTAAGTGATTTTCACTGCATACTCAAGAAGATACCAATAAATAGTCGGGGTCTGATCATAATTAATTGGAGGAGGAATGCTTAGGAATAAAATATCTAAGATCACACAACAGCAATTAAAGATTTATAAAACTGATGACATATTTTTGGAGAAAATTTTAAATAAATATTGGCCCGTTTTATCATATTTTTGCTTGCATATGTCAAAAGATAATTTTAACCATTAGATATGGAAATAATCATAAACTTTAAATAAAAAATTAATGAAAAAGTATTTTCTGCCATTTGATATTTTCTAATAAGAAGGAATATACACAAATTTCAATTATGATTGAGCTTTTCTTAGCAAAACTGCATGGACTAATGTAAAATCTCGTTGTACCGGAAGTTTTAGAGAAAGAAGTGGACAGCGAGAAAAACTTTGAAGATTTGGTAGATTCGCGGAATCAAAAACAATGCAAAGAAACGTTTTGTGATGAAAACTGGCTTTAAAGAATATGTTGAATGCTAATAAAATTAAAATCTTCTTGTTATAGAAATCAAAGCTACTGAAAGTAGTTTAAAAATGCTAATATGTAAATATTTGAGGGAAGTAGATGAAATTAATAATGATACCTAAATTATTATAAGTTTTAATTAAGAATATATCGTTTTAAAAGTGCTGAGAGACCATCTGCAACGAAAAAGTTTTTTTTCTGAAAAAAGTGTTCGAGCATTGTCAGATATAGAGAATTGCTTTAAACCTCTGTATTACGTCTTAAACAAGAACAGAGAGTTATTTCCTCTTTTTCTGATAAAACTAATCGAATGTAATTATTAAAATGTCAAAGTAATAAAGTATTTAGTACTCTTTAGAGATTTTCCTTTAATGTTTATTAATGATATATAGTGAAACCCTGATAGATTGTTCCCATATTATCCATTTTCCAGAACTTTTATTTTGATTCATTCAGTTCTGAATGTAGCCCTTTAGAATCAGTGTTATTCTTTTATTCCTCATTCCTGGATTCTTCTTTTTACCGCACTTACTGTTGAAAAACTTCGATCATGCATTTTCATCTAATCAGAAGGACTATTTGGGGGGGGGGGAATTAAAAGAAAATAAAGTATATATTTAAATTAAAGAAAATAAAGTATTCCTCATTCCTGGATTCTTCTTTTTACCGCACTTACTGTTGAAAAACTTCGATCATGCATTTTCATCTAATCAGAAGGACTATTTGGGGGGGGGGGAATTAAAAGAAAATAAAGTATATATTTTTTGAGTTATTGATAAAAATATTTCAAGGTTTTGTAGACGGCTAACCGATTTCTGGCTCATAGAGGGCTTTCCTAATGTAAAATGTGTGTAAAGTTTACATTTTTAATGAAAATTCATTATATTTTTCCAAGACTCAAATTGATTATGAAAATTATGCTCCAGTTTAAGATATAATACTGATATGGCAATCAGCTCTGTTGTAGCTTAAACGAGATTCAAGAAACCGAATTTGCTAAAGTGGGTGATCTCTGACTTGTTATATGAATGTTTTATTCGGCCCCTTTAGAGTCGTATAAGAAGTAATTCTATTTATATATATATATATATATATATATATATATATATATATATTATATATATATATATATATATATATATATATATATATATATATATGTCGCGCTCCCACTAAATGACACTAAAGTCCTGAGTACATTTTCATAGCTTTATTCAAATCTCAGAGCTCACTATTCATCAATGATCTTCAATGGCGTCGCACACTGGCGCCTAACTTTTAACAAAGGCAGACTTAGCTGCCACGGGTAGCCACAGCTCTGTCTGCGGAATGTACACACTGCTCTCTGCTCCGATCACTGAGCGTGAGCCGTATTTATGTGGCTAACTCCTCACGCCGCGTCACTCTCAGTAAAAAATCCATATGTATGTATATATATATATATATATATATATATATATATATATATATATATATATATATATATATATATATATATATATATATAGTATATATTTATATATATATATATATATATATATATTATATATATATATATATATATATATATATATATATATATGCGTGTGTGTAATATATCAAAGTTATTACTAAGATAGATATCTAAAATTATTCTTTTCCCTCTTCTCATTTTAATACCTAATTTCCCAGCCGTAAAATAACAAATAAAGGAGTGCTTTCCGACTTAAATTCTTTTCACCCGTCTCTAAAAATTAATGCTGGAATACATGCTAATTTTCTGTCTTCTGGCCTCATTTTTCAACTGTCCCAGGAAAATCCTTTCACTTCAGCAATAACAGAATATAAATGACAGAACTGTGGATTTTCGAGCTAGATTAAATTATCCAGGTTCACTCATGCCTCCCAAAAAAGACTGAACCATTGCAAGTCTCATGGGAACAAAATCACTCGCTTTGGGGCTTTGAGGAAAGATTAGTTTATTCTTAAAATTCTGTTGCACTGTAATGATGATTCAAAGTGAATAGCTGTATATATCTTTCATAAAATCAATATATTAAGAAAGTAAACGGGGAGTAGTAAATATATTTTGTTTATCTGAGGAAAAATTTACTTCTATTCGATGACAGGTAGAGAAAGCATTTCAAGGCGTCAAAGTTATGAAGCTTTCGGTTTTCTGACTGAGTAGGAAAAGTTTAGGAGACTTTTATGCCAGAAATGGTGTCGTTTTTGTATATAAAATAGGATTTAGACTGCACGATATTTTTCGTCAAAGCTTTAGATATTTATCTTTTGTCTGTCTTTCAAAAATTCATAGTATGTAATGTAAGACTGTGTACAGCCAGTGTCGTTGAAATGGTGCAGTGAGCGCCGAATGCAAAAGTGTGAGCCTAGTCTTTTCAAACAGGAAAATAAATATTGCAAAGTAAAAATAAAGATGAAGAAAATAAATATTTTTTTTTCAACGTTACTAAATTCTAGTAGATTCTATACATTTTAAAGTAAATACTTTATTGAATAGAAGTAGTAAAATATTCGGTGCTTCAATATTTAAAGCTTTCTGTATGCATGCTCCTCTTCACCGATCACGCTTGGAAATAGTCCATGTTCTTTTAGCTTCGAGGATTGGCAACGTAACTTTACTGAAGTCATGTCGTGCAAGACAACTTCCTAATGTACTAAAACCAAAGAAAAAACAATACAAAAATCATTTATTTTCCTCTTAAACTAGGAGAATCCACCGACACGTCTTACACAGGCAAACTGCAACCAGGAATCTGTTGATCAGTAAAAATACCGTCTTAACCTTGCGTCCCGTGAGGAGGCAATCACGTGGATGACTTCTCATGAGAAAGTGTTTTAAGCAGTCTCTGTTGTAGTATGTATCGTAATTCAATAATCGCATATAAAAGCATAAAGATAGCGGTGATAGGGGGAGATTCGATATATGGTCTAGAAAAGTAAAAAAAAAGGGCCACATGTAGCAATTATTAATTCAGACTTTAGTTTTGAGATGTGTGGAAGGAACGGAATTTCACTGATTCATGTTCTTGGATGTCCTTGGCCATTTGGGTGGTTGTGAAAGTTATGATTAGAAAAAGTAGAATATACATATAAAAGTAGAATATATATATATGTATGTATATGTGTGTATATATATGTATATATATATATATATATATATATATATATATATATATATATATATATATATATATATATATATATATATATATATATATATATATATATATATATATATATATATATATATATATATACTCATTCAAAATAGTACTATTCCTTCAAAATACATTTATCTGCAGTTCAGAATGAATAACGGGTCCCTTTCTTTCCTAAACTCAGTTGAATCTGAGATTAAGGAGTAAAGTAGTCTAAAAGAAGCAATAATCTATTTTTACTGAAACAGAATACACTTGGATGAGAGAGCCGAGAAAGCATTTTCAAACGAAACTCTAGGGTTATGCAAGCTTTTGCCGTGTTTAGAGATAGCAAAAGTTTGGGAGACTTCTTATGTCCCAAAATGGTTTTGCTACTTACTCTGAACTGTGTCGTTTTCGAGCATAAAATAGGATTGAGAAAGAGCGATATTTTTCCATTTTGTTCACTATTTTTATTTTTCTGTAAAAAATTGACTTATTTAAAATTCCTTTTGAAATATAGAACCAAGGATAACCAGTAACTTCGAATTGCCAAATAAAAGTGGGCTACGAAAGCAAAAATGTTGACTTTGTTTTTTAAAATAACTCTTACAATATAAAACTAAAGAAAACTTTTTAAAAAATTTAAATATTTTTCAGCAAAATGTTTGTACATTGAAGTAAATAAATGATTAAAAAAATATCCAACAAAATATTTGGTTTCTTGGTATATGAAGATACCTACTTTGAATTAAAATTCTATAGCAAAATTTTTAACATTACGAAAGATGGATTTTTTTTTCATTTTTAGGAATTAAAAACATATATGAACCCATCACTTCAAATTAAGGTATTAATATATAAATATTTGAAAAAAACACCTATTCCTACAATTATTACACTCTCATACATACATATATGAATATATCTATACATGTGTGTGCTTAACATATCAAAATTTTTACCTCTAAAGCAGATATCTAAATCTCTCTTTTTTTATCTTATATTAATACCTAAGCCATAAAATGTCAGATAAAGGAGTGTTCTCCAACTTAATCTTTTTATTCATTTCTCAAAACCAACGCTGGAATAAATGCTAATTTTCTGTCCACCAGCCATATTTTTCAGCTGTCCTATCAAAATGTGTTGACTTCTCCAACACCTAAATTGCCGATTGTGTGGATTTAGAGCTAACTTAAATAAACAAAAATTTCCTATTGCTTCGCAAAAACCGCTGAATGGAAACAAAAGTACATGATTCTCGTTCTAGGGTTCGGCATTTGTGAAAGAGGCATTTTGCTGTAAAATTTGATTCTGAGCTCTTGCAAAGTTCAAATGGTCAGTTGACTGTTGCGTTTTTGTTCTCAATAAACGTAAAGTTCTAGAATGTTGGATTTGTGCTTCTGATAGAGCCATGACTGCATTTAGATTCGAAGTTCTCTTTGTTCATTGGAAAACTAAATAATAGAAATTACCTTCAGTGTGAATGGTGAAACTGTAGCTTTTCAAATCAAACCCGAAACTTTTTTATCTCCGCAAATTTGCGGAAGGAGGTTGAGATACGAGAGATACGCTTCTGACTTGAATCAGACCATTACACACGTATGTGAGACTAAAGAATTAAATAATCTAAGGAGTGCAGCAGATCTATGATTTTTCAGAAAAAATAATTTAGCTTTGATGACAAGATAGAAAAAATAGGTTTTATCACAGGACCATAGTTGTGAAACTTTCACCGTGTTATGAGTAAGATAAAGGAGGGAGAATTACTATGTTTCAAAATGATATTGCTACTGATTCCAGACGGTGTCTTTCTCGAACATAAAACAGGATATAGGATGGGAGATATTTTTCATCTAAGTGTCAGTCTTATCTTTTTATCTCTGCGAGAAATAAACTTTCCAAAATTCAACTTGCAATTTAGGATCGGGAACAGTTAGTGGCTCAAAATGCTGCATAAAAGTAAGTGACGAAGGCATAAATGTGAGCACAGATCTTTGATAAAGAAAAATAAAGCTTGCAAAATGAAACATAAGAACTCTTTATGAAGAAAAATTTAATAATTTTTTCCTCAAATTCTAATTTTCAAAAGGAGCGTATAATTTTAAAAAAGTTATGAAATGCAAGGTGTCTCAGTTTATGAAGATGTAGTGTGCGAATAAAGTACCCAGTTTAAAAGTTGAGAGGTATAAAGATTTATTCGAAGTAATTTAAGTACTATTACAGGTATGTTTTTCGGACATTTCCGTAATTTTTCGATTTTTAGAAAATAAATAATCCCAGCATTTTGATAGTGTTGAT
The DNA here is from genome assembly GCA_032207245.1 of Pardosa pseudoannulata. Classification (NCBI taxonomy): domain Eukaryota; kingdom Metazoa; phylum Arthropoda; class Arachnida; order Araneae; family Lycosidae; genus Pardosa; species Pardosa pseudoannulata. Next base: position 74,026,539 of record CM063502.1, on the reverse strand, counting down.
AAAAATGAATTTAAAAATTCTCACTAGAATATTAATAAATCATGTACTAACAACTCCAAAAATTCAGATAAATGTGGCGGTTGGTTGGTTTGGAATGCTACAGACTACTTTTTGCTACATGGAGATAACCCAAGGATAACGGTATCGAAGAGCAGCGTTTATCCAATCGGCCAAGGCATATGTATTATATATGTATATATATACATTATGTATGCATATATATATATATATATATATATATATATATATTTGTGTGTGTGTATGTATATTGGGAATGAAGTGATCTAAAGTCCTAAGTCATCCTTACTTCAAGAAATATTATATATGGGAAGGTCTTAAGTTAGATAATAATATATTGCCAATGATGACCTGTCACATGAGATTTTAGACTTTTGTTGAATATTTAGAAAAATGCATCTGGATATATCTTGAAACCTTAAAGCAGGTAAAAACATGGTAAAGTCATATACATATGCAAAGATGTTTTCCTGAAACTCCATGTGTGTTTCTTCTGCAGTCAGATTAAACACTGATACTGCTATCCGCAATACACTAGGTATATTTATACATACAGTTTTTTTATAATATTTATACTATACTATATATTGATACTTTGATTTCAGCTTATTCTATTAATGATTACTTTCAGAGTTTTCAAGATATACTTTTGGGATTTTAACAAAATTTGTATACATCTATCTAAAAAATTAGGAACTTTCCCGCATGTGCATCGAACTTTATTTTAGTATACCTGTTCATCTTTCATCCAGTATTTATTATTTTTAATTCTGACTGCAGGTTATTGTTTGCAATTTTCGCTTGCCATGCTTCTTGAAAATGGCATTCATTTATATAGAGAGCACTGAAAAACATTTGGTAAAATTGGAGATTGTGTGTATAAAATTCGTTTTCAAAGTATAATTATTTATACGTCCGAATACTCTGACAAATACTTTCTGAAATTGTAAAATCAAAAGATTGATTAGCTTAATATTTTATGAATTTTGCTATCATTTTACCAATTATCATGTCTAAAGTTAAAGCATCTCAAAGTTAACCTTTTATTTTTGGAGCTTGTTACTTCTTAAATTAATTGAGAGAAAGACAAGAAACTTTTCTTTTTTTTATAGGCGGAAGAATTGATGGATTGTCCATCATGGGAGTTGACTTGATATCGGAAGACATTGGTCACCCAATATCCATCAAAGAGATGAATACTATCTACCATGTGACAAGTATTCCGACTGGAAAAATCTTGAAGAACTAAGCAATTATTTTGGATCCAATACATTATAACTTTAGTCAACAGCTAGAAGCTGAATTTTGTTATCATAAAAATGAAATGTTACGTTAATTTTAACACTGTTAGTCAAAATGGAAATATTAATCTATAAAATACATAGTTGTAAAAAATTTTGTTCAATTTCTAGGAACAATGCAAGCGAAATAATCGTAGTGACATATTTATATGAATATAATTTCTTATTTTTTTTATTTTCTATCAGTTTTGTAATGCTAAAAATATTTGTGGATTGGTAAGACTTTATTTAAAATAGCATTTTGAATTTTATTGAAAGTTCTTATTTTTTTTATCAAGCATTTTAATTTCTTTCTTTCAAGTTGAAACAGTTTAATGTGTGATTTGAATAAGAGGTTATGAGCTACTTTAGTACTTTGAATAAAAGGTTTTATGAGCTTATTTTCTCATATAAAATTATGCACAAAACAATAGTGGTATTATATTTATATCAGTAAAATTTCATGCTTTTTGTGCATTCTATCAGTTTTTCAATAGTAAAAACACTCGTATATTGAAAGGATTTCACTTAAGATAACTTTTTATTTCTTACTGAAAGAAATTTTTGTGAATTATTTCAAAATCATGAGACATCCTTATTTCTGTAGAACAAGCTGAATCTTTTTAATATGTATGCTTTGTATAAAAAACTTATAAGTTACATTAAAAGCAGTAAACAAAGGTGGAGATTAATAATTATTTTGGCAGTAAGACACCTGATCCATTTTAGCTTTTATTTTAAACATACATATATATATATATATATATATATATATATATATATATATATATATATATATATATATATATATATAATATTCCCTTCCAATAAGAGATACCCTCCGGACCAGACATTTTGTCCCATAAATAGCGGTGTCCCTTTTCCAGTGGAAAAAAATACAACTTTATTAGAAGTTCAGGTTTATCAAACTTAAAAAAAAAAGATAATATATAAATAAATAGTATAGTCACTGATATTTATTTTAATTCGAAGTTAATGGAAAATAAAAATCTTAATTACGGTTTAATTTTTGCAAAAATGTGTAACAGGAATAAAACAGTTGCGTAGTTTCAGAAATGTATGTAAAATTATCTGTTACACTGGGTTCTTTGAAAGTGTATGCATTGCAAGCATGTTTTTCCACTTGAATATGAAAACGACAGTAACTTAAGGTAAACTTCTTTCAGTTTAATAAGAGGTATATACATTAAGTTATATGTTAAAACAGGCTGA
>CM063502.1:73951508-74019008 GCA_032207245.1 Pardosa pseudoannulata | reverse complement strand
AATTTTGAGGAAGACTGTCAAAGTTCCTATTTTTTATTAAAGAAAATTAATTAAAACTATGCGAATATATAAAAATATTATATGCAAATATATAATAAAAATATGCAATTACTTTTAACTTTTGAGTTCCTTTTGAGCATAAAATAAACAAAATTAATTTTTTAGGCAAAGCCAACGCTCAGGGATATTATGATTGTATGCTGGTTTTCCAGCAGATAGAAAAATTAAAAAAATATATGTTTTAAATATTAAAAGATAATTTTATTACACTTACGTATAATATAAATAAATATCAATAATTTTTTTCTTGTGTGATAAATTTCAAAGCATGAGATGCTAAGTCCAACATTACAATCCGGACAGTATTACCGAGTTTCCTTTCTGCATCACTTTATTGTTTTCATATCTTCTGGTACATCAAACTTTGCATCCGCTTGATGGTTACAGTTTCTAATCAGTGGGAGGTATCTGTCTAATAAAATGTGTTTCAATCAAAAGGTTAGGGTTATTTTCTAAGCTTAGCCAGTTTCTTTTTGCAATGGTATCTGATATCGAATACTTTTCAATAAGTTTACCTACTAAAGATAAACGGGACATTGTTTTTTGTATATAAGGTACAAGTTCAAATTAGTTTGATTTAACACATTATATGCGGGACACGTACTAGTACGTTTGGTAACGATTAATACTTGAGAGCGTGTCACGTAGTAGTACAGGTTAGTGTAACAACAGGGTTTGTTTGTGGGTACAAAAATAACGGTATATACAGGAAAACGAAGCCGAACGTTCATGTCTATTACATAGATTCTGGAAAAATTTAGACTAATGAAAACTAGTTTTTACATCAGTCGATGCGGAACCTCAGAACGGTAAGGTTGATTAAAAAAAATCAATTTAGATTTAAAATTAATTTTTTATTTATCCTTGAGAAAATGATATATATATGTATATTATGTATATATATATATTTGTATTTATATATATATATATATATATATATATATATATATATATATATATATATATATATATATATATATATATATATATATATATATATATTTGTTTATTTGTCTATTTATATATTTGTTTATATATTTCAATATAAAATACGAAAAGTTGGTTATAAATTAAATAATTTTTTATCTATTGCGATTTAATTGAATAACTAAATTTACGAGCAAAACGTCCGCTCCCGGTACAATTCCGCTGCGAAATGTACCCGGACAAAATGTGTTAACACATTACAAATACGTTATTTTAATATTTTTCGTGTGTTACTTTTGTACACTCCATCCCGGAAATATCAAGGGCCCGAAAAATAGAGGACGAAACTTCACCATGTCTTTTGATGGGAGAGAGAATGAAGGGGTTAAAGACAGGAATGGAACCCATGACAGATTCAGAGGATTTCTTTTATTGGCAATGCTGGTATTTATCTACCTAGGCTAAGGTTCTAATCACTGTTTCGTTTATAGCCCATTTATATAAAGTATATACCAATAATAATGGGGAAAATTAAAATAACATGATATGTCTTTATGATAAATATTTATGGTATCAAATAATTGCTATTTTATATAGCAATGCAAACAGTTTCACATCTGACGTATATATTTCACAATCAGGTAATTAAATAAGAAATCACAACTTCCTTGGGTTTTAAAAGTACATTTTCAAATATCAAAAATTAAAACTGAAACATTTATCTTTCTGATAGCGCTTCTGCGAAAAGCATCTAAAAAGTTTATAGATTTTTGTCTTTCATAAAATGTCACAAAATAGCTCTAAAACACATTATTTAATCAAATAAATTCTACTTTAAGATTTGAAAACAAATATTTTTATGACAAATGATCGAATTGCTGGGTAATTTTTTTTAAGATGGAGTTACGACAAAAACTAGTCTTGGTTTTTAAAAACATTCTACTGTATACTTTTTATAATATTGAGAAAAAAATATGTGTTTATTTGCATGTGTATTATTACTTTGAATTTCACTTGGTGATTCCTTTCTTGTGAAACATATAAAGACAGTAGAAAAATTATTTATCGGGAAGAAAACAGTGAAAATTATGATATTATTTATGATGAGGGTAAATAAAACTACAGATAGTTCTATTTATGAACATTATCAATGAGTAAATTTTTACTGTATTAAATGATTAATCTAATATTTAATGATTAAAACTGAACCTCGGAAATATTTAAGAAAGTGTGATATATATATATATATATATATATATATATATATATATATATATATATATACATACACACATACACACACATATATATACGCATATACATCTTTATATATAAAATTGTTCTGTCCATGTGTTTGTAATAGAGCTCCTTTTAAACGGATGGACTAATTTCGATGAAATTCTGTGTATATTATTAAGTTGATTCGAGAATGATTTAGATTCACAATTTGATCCGATAAAAAATGTTTTATCATTAAAAATCCAGAATTGCGCGCTTATTGAGATTATGACAATACCGCTTGAAACTCTTCTCTGCCAGCGTATCTGTGGTGCAGTGGTCAGCGCATGGTGGCTTCAAGTACTTTTGAAATAACTTTTTTTCCTTACTTTTCCGTCAAAACAGTCCAATTTATAATTTATTTAAAAACATTTTACAATTTTTGGATTTCCAGCTTTAAAACAGGACAGCGTCTGTCGGGTCGTCTAAATATATATATTATATATATATATATATATATATATATTATATATATATATATATATATATATATATTTATATATATATATATATATGTATATATATATATATATATATATATATATATATATATATATATATATATATATATATATACACATACATATACATATATATATACATACATATACATATATATATACACATACATACATATATATATACACATACATACATATATATATACATACATACACATATATTTATACATACATACACATATATTTATACATACATACACATATATTTATACATACATACACATATATTTATACATACATACACATATATTATACATACATACACATATTTATACATATCTATATAAGTGTGGGTGTGTGTATGATGAAGTGCGAGACTCATTAAAGGTCACAACACAGTTTATTTTTGGTAATAAACATGAAATCCGTACAACAGGCAGACAGCTTTACAGCTTCGTGCACATAGACCATCTGGTCCCGCACATACTCTATTCAAGTAGGGATTCCTAAACTAAAAGACTACGAATAATCCCTAAGCATAATTGATCACGTGATACAAAATACCCATGTTTAAAGAGAACTCGCTAACTATTGGGTAAAGTAGTCCAGATAGGGGCTCTACTAAGTCTATAGCGTGTCTGGAGGGAAAAATCAAAATTATCGCGCAAACCCCGAACTCACTTTATGAACAAAAGTTCTTAAATTAATATTAAAATACTTAAATAAGGGATTTTAATATTACATATATATATATATATATATATATATATATATATATATATATAGAAATAGATACTTAGATTGATTGATTGATTGATATAAGTGCATTTACACATGACATATTCACACAATATAAAAATTCCACTGTTCGTATTTCTGGAATTTTTATAACTATTTAGAAAACAATTTTGCTGTTACTTTAAGCTTTTCTTGTACAAAACGACAAATGTATAGTAATATTATATTTGAAGGAATTGCTAGAAATGCAATTCCATGGTTCACAGTTATGAACTAAATTCATAACATTTAAATCAATAAAAAGTGACATACGGAACACAGGAATAAAGAATAACATTTAGCGACATTGTTTGCATATAAAAATAACTGTAATGCTTTTCGTCAAGATGTTGTTAATACCATTAACAGATATTGATGCAAAATATTTCTTATTATAGAGAAAACAAGAATTTAGATATTACCTTTATTTCTATCTATACAAACATATCATTAATTATCTTTCGACTTCTACAAATTTTTCTTTTATAAGAAAACGTGCCATCTGTAACGATTGACGTTAAGTCATGTTTATTGGAAACTTATTACTCATTTTACGTCAATATAGTCTTCCCAACGCTCGCTAGTTCGTTGATATTTAGCATAACTTCCATTGTAAAATCTAAGCTTAAATTATTTCTAATAAGCATTACATTAAATGGAAATATGAGCCAATTGATTTACTATTTGAGTAGAGTAATAAATGCAGTTGTAGCTAAATATAGTATATCAGAAGAGAATGTTACTTCAATGGTCGTTTTCAACAAGTTATCAGTAGTAATGTCATCCGTTAAACGGGATATATTAATAGACTTTAATGGGACATACCTCAGTTATGGTCAAAATATCGAACTATTTTATTGGATCCAATAATAGTTCTATCTCTTCTTCTTATGTATGTAAAATTTGAAATAATTCAAAAGGTTTTGTTTGGTCTACGGTCTATTTTTTCACTGCATGACGGCTAATAAGACCAGGACCTACTGCTTGCAGTCGGTTCAGAATGGTTACGAACATTCATATCACAGTAGGATTCGAACCCACGAACTCCGATATCGAAGATCAGTGCCCTGATCATTCGGCCGTAGTTTTGAGAAATAATTCAAAAGTTCACGTCATTTAATATTTCAAAAGTTTACGTAAATTATTCCACATATAAAGTCTTGCCGAATGATGGCCAAATGGCTAGGGTGCTGAACTTCGGAATCGGAGTTCGTGGGTTCGAATCCCACTACGGCTTGGATATTCGTAGCCGTTTGAAATTGGCTTTAAGCAGTAGGTCCCGGTCTCATTAGTCCTCGTATTTCAAAAATTAGACTGTTCCTAAACCAAACCATATCGTGTCTTCTTTTACTACATGAAAATTTAAACGGGTTTTTCTTCATGTTTGATTTTTTCTTGAATACCATGCATTAAAAATCTATGAAACTAATAGGCATGTGGAGCCAAAATCCCTGATGTTGGAATACCGTTGAGAGGAAAACAGTTGCAACTACCATCTGTAAACATTAGAGGCCGTTCACTATTTGCAACCATATGTGTTACAACGTGTGCGTAAATAATAGCCCTGTGCTTTAAATGTGAGTTATATGTATGAAATTGTTATGGTGTATGTTAAGTAAAAATTGATCAATGGTAAGAAAAATTTACCCTGTTCTTAAAATGTCTTTACTTTGTTGATTACGTGGCAATAATCTTACATGTGATGCTTTTATATTTTTTTTAATCATGATGTTTTAGAAACAGTTTTGTATTCAGTACTTAGTAATAATTATTGCCTGTATTGCTAGCTGCGTAGGGGGAAAAAAGTAATGATTATAAATTTTGACTGTGTTCCTCTTATCCCTTAACAATGTGCATTTACCCTGAAGGGTAACATAAACGTTTCTTACATTTACCGTTTTCAGATAAATTGTTTTGAAAAGCTAAAATATAAAACTAAAACTGACCAGGCTGGTCGCTCAGAAGCTTTTGTATTTCAGATACAATTGTTAACTTTTGTATAGGTTTTCTATAACGCATAGAATAAAACTGTACATGGGATTAACAAAACGTTGCTCGGTTCCTTTTTTCATACAAATGTGTAGAAGAAAATGTTAAACTTCATTGTTTTACACTGTGAAAAACATTTTATAGTTTGTCTGTGAGGGTCTTGTCCATTTTAGAGGTCATATGACTACACAAGGAAAGAGGGTCGCCATTGCCTGGAGAGGTTGGACTTTTAAGAGTGGATCCTCGTAATTTAGAAGGGGGTACCAAGTAGAAGTCCCCCACCTGCCACCTTCAGAGGTATCGTTTGAGAACAGCCGCGATTGACGGACACGGTAGATCACTGGCCGGCTAGAATCTGGATCCCCCTACCCTCCGGTTACGAAAAATCATTTTATCCCCTATATAATAATAACCTAAGTTATCTGTCAGTCTGTCCTCGAATTTATGAAGCGTTTGTACCTGGAATAGATAGAGGCATCCATATTGGACTCTTGATGAGTTAGGGTTAGCAACGTTCGAAATCCACTCCTTCCCCCCTTTTCGAGAGTTTAAGGCCATTATTACAAGCTCTATTTTCCGTGGTTAAGAGCAGGCGATTAAATTTATCAATTTATCACATAATAAGTAGATGAAAGTAACATTTCTTTTCTAGCATTATGATGTCATTCCTTTAAACATCTCATTTAATCATTTCTTATTTTAAATTATTTAAATACCGTCTGCATTATTTTCATACATTTTATCACTGAACTTAGATATTACGTAAATAATTTTCTTTTATATTTGGCTTAAATAATAGATTAGGTACATATGTGATAATTTTAAATTTAATCATCGATTAATTTTTGTTACAATGAAAATGTTATCACCGGTATTAACAACAAATTCTATCTACTGCCAGGGTGTAGAAGAAATGATATTTTCATTCCTTTACTTCTATTAATTACTATGAAGAAAAATGGGAAGAACTTAACGATAATTTCGACGTAGCTAAGAAAACTTTGGCTGCTACTCACAGGGACTCTAAACGATCGAAGTAGTCTATTTTTTCTACTGGCTACGTCATTATGACGAAAATACCCTCCAGAGTAGCATCTTCTCATCTTCGACATACTAAATGTACCGAAATGCAGTTCTAGATACGTCATTAGATAATCTAGAGTTATAGATTATTTCTGTGAGTAGCAGCCTTAGAATTATCTTTAACCCTCTACGCGGTTCTCACGTACAATTCCACCAAAGCGATGATGTCTTCAAATCGGTTGTTAAGTTCAATTGTCGACCTCCAAAATCGTTTCGAAAATGGATGCAATGTACATTTCTGCCAGGGTTTTCCCCTATGGAGTTTTGAGGTACGAGGGTCAGGTCGATTGTTTAGGAACTGCACATCTACTCCCTGAGGCACAAAGACGCTGATAGCTTTTCATGGCTTTGTAAATCTCTAGTTCGAAGTAATTCGTTTGCGGTAAGAGATGTATCTCTAATTGCACCACTTAAATAGCTTGGATGACTTTCGTAGAAGAGATAGAAACCATTCTCTTAAAGAATATTTTTATTTGTACTTTTAGAACCCATTATTTCTTATGGGATGATCTTCGAGACTTGATGAGCTTTATGTGCATTAAAAATTAACGATCTATAATGTCTATTTATATATCTATTTATAACCGGAAGTAAAGGGACAGTAACAAGTGTAGGTTTCCCATATTCCAATCTAGTCGACAAAGGGTGAAGTAAAAAATCATAGAACACTTTGGTCACTGACACAATAAAACTTTAGCGTATTTTTGGAGACTTTTTTTCCTCGGTGTGTTCCACTCGGAGGGTTAAAAATGAATTCAACTTAATTCTAAACTGCATTCACAGTATCGGGAGACTTTAGAGGAGTATGAAGATAAACAAATTATTGAGCGTGTACCAGATAATTCTCAGCCAAAAAACAAACCATTTTTTTACCTGTCTCATAGGGTACTTTTAGAATTCTGGAAAATTAAATGTTTTAATGATCCAGTCATATGACGGGCTATATGCTAGTAAAATATAATTTTAGATATATTTGAAAATCCAGGAACAATCTTTTGTAGAACCTCTTAACAGATTTTTAAAAAATCGGAGAAAAAATATTAATATTTGAAAAACTTTAAATTTAGGATTTAAAAAAATTTTTAAATTTTAAATTTATTTAATTTAACAGTTCAAAGAAACTTTTCTTCCCTGGATGTGTCTTAATAGGGATTCTAAAATTCAAAACAATTGCAATACTTACTATAATACTTAAAATAAACAATTTGAAAAAATACCCAAGTGTCTTTAAAAAATTTTCAAAAATTTCAATGTGTTTTTTGTGTATAAAGCTAAAATTTTATTCATACAAACCCTAAAGGAAATTTCTTTACTGGGTGGGTTAAAAGTTTCACTAATAAACTTTTTCTCTTGAGATCGAAAAAATACTTTACACCCCATAACACTTAACACAGTTTACAAAAATTGTAAATTTAAAACTTTTTAAGCTGTGAATAAGAAACTTCAGAGTTTTCTTACATGCTGTAAATCCTCCGAAATTTCTTGAGCCATTAATTTAAACTGAACGAAAAACACTGAATCTAGGATTTTTCAGAAAATAATCTTATCTTTTCTGATGCATTTATTTCTGCTAAACTTAATTCTTTGCATGAAAGGGGATCATCGTTCTTTACAAAGTATGATATTTATGGTCTTATTTTCCTACAATGAAAGATTTATTTGTCTGAGTATAGAAGTATATCATATCAGATTTGAGAAGCATAATGTAAAACATAATGTAATACTGGGGAAAAAATTGAGCGTAAAAGACAATAAATTTCATCTGAGAAAATTTATTTCCCCTTGAACTAAGATTATCGGAAAGGATATATTTGTTATCTGGAAATGCTACCGTAACTTAAATAATTTTATGGCTGTAGATACAGATATTCATGTAAGCATATTGCTTAATAAACGAAATAAATTGGGGGTAAGTACATAAAATTAAAAATGTTGCTGGTTTTTATGTTTTAAGAAAATAACCATAATTCAACGTTTTAAATATATATCAAATTTCCCATTCCTCATTAATTAGGATTCATTTACGATTCTAATAATAGCTAGAATCTTTCATAATTCGGCTTTTCATTATTGTTTATATTCATTTTATATTTAATCACTCACAATCTTAAAAGTAAATATAAAGTGCAATGTAATTTAACTTAAAATGTTGAGAAAAATTAATAGTATAAACTAACAAGTAAAATTTTAAAATTCAGATATACATCATAGTGTTTTTGTAGATGGCTGTGTAAAATATTGTATTACTCTAAAAAGTTCAAAGTTTTGGACGTTTGTCACTAGTAAGCGTTTTTGTCTGTACTTAAGTAACTGTCAGCACTTTCACTTGCTTATATATTCTACACATTTTATTAACCTATGAAGTTTTAATGTAAAATAAAATAAAAAATGTTTCGGTCAGCAGCTTAAAATGTGTGCATGCCTAATATTTAGTTTATACTTTTACTCTAATGGTTTTGTAGGACAATCGCTGAGTAGGTAGGAATTAAATAAGCACGAGATTCAGTAAAGAAGTCCACAAATTTGGACCCAGTGGTTGTCATGGATGTTTGTAGCTCTTCAGAATAGACTGTAGGTGGGTCTAATGCCACTTGGGCATACCAACCTCGAATGAGAGCTGCTCTTTCGAATTGAGGCAGAAGTGTATGCCTTTCGCTGTTAACAAGCACCGCTAAGGTGAAAGTACGACTTTGCTCGAACACACAGCCTTTTTAGGGACCGGTCGAACTCATTCATACACTCACTCATCCAAGTTAGAATTTATATCCAAATCAGATACCGACTCATAACTGATTCAGTACCCCCAGAGGTATAACTTGGTATGGGAACTTGGAGAACTTTGCAGTCACGACATATTTAACATGCCCCAACTGCCATTAGCAACACGGCGGTCTATGGCCAAGACGAGGACAGAACTCGCCATCTTTCGGTTACAAGACTGACATTCTACCAACCGGCTAACGCGGCCCTAGAATCGGCTGTAGATTGATAGATTTCGGCTTTTTTTTTTCAATCTAATTATCTATTGGCCGAACGATGGCTAAATGATTAGAACCCTGATCTTCTCTACCAGAGTTCGTTGACTCGAATCTTAGTGTGACATGGATATTTGTAGGCGTTCGGAATCGGCTTTAAGCAGTAGGTTCCACTCTCATTAACCCTCGTGTTGCAGAAAGGTAGACCGTAGCAGTCCAAACAAAACAAAACCTAATTATATGTTGTGTTGTAAATAAAATCAACTTAGCTCTTCAAGTGAACCAAATAATAATTTATTTAGTATACGTATTATACTTTCCTGTTCAGTAGAAAACTCTAATCACTTTAAAATGCACATTATCAAGTTATAAACAATTGATTCCTTGTTTTCTGCATTTTTATTACGTGCCAAAGAGTCTTATCAAAGTGGAAATTCTAAAGAAAGAACACTTTAAAGCCGATATAGTAAAGTAAGTTATATATATGTATATGTATGTGTGTGTGTGCGAGTAGTTTAAAAATGGGGTTAAGAATTAAGCAAATTATAATTAAAAATAGCAAGAAGTCATTAACGACAACGTAATAGGAGAAAGACACACCCTCGAGCGGAACTATAAGAAGCCAACGCGGAAGTAGACATAGAAATTTTGCTTAGGTAGCAACGTCAAAAGAGTCAGTTCTGAGCCGGAACTCGGGCTGATAACATCCTTGACACTTGTTGCTCCAAGATGAGAACAAAGGATATCTAAATGGCATAGCCATGAATTGAAGGATTATAATAAAGAAGTTTTTATATATGAAATCAAATGTGTCTTCCATGCCATAACCACTTGCCCATATCATATATATATATATATATATATATATATATATATATATATATATATATATATTTGTTTAGACTTTTATTCGTATTTATGTACTCTAAAATCACCGTATTTTGAAAAAAAATACTGGCTTCATTTATTCCTGTTAATAAATGTACTTCATTAATCACAAATATTATCTTTCCCGAAACTATCTTCATTTCTATTAAAATTCCTTAAAAGAAATCTAAATACATCCTTTGAAGTTTAAATTTAATTTTTTACTTCAAAATCGTGTTCATGTCAGCAGCAACAGCTGCTTTGTTGCATTAAATTACCATTGTGAGTAGAAAGAGATTTAAGCAATCCATTCATTATCTTGACTGGAAATTACTTTTTCTTTACATAAGATGACAACCACCAAAGCTGAGTCCTCCTCACTTTGCATAATTATTATGGATAGGGCAAATAATGAAATATTTAAATGAAAACAATCTTTTAAATTCATCAATCATTTAATTTTTTTATTATGACAATTACTTAAGGAATCAGCACAAAGGTTGTTACAGCATTAAAACAAAGGATTTTTATGACTAGCATAAATGGTAAAAATCTACACGTACTGTTTTTTTTTATTTGAAAAGAAAACCAATTTATTTCTTAACATCCCTTTGTTGAGGTTACGACATCTACTTTCCCATTTTATCTTTAGCATCAGAGGCCTCCCGGAATTATTCTGGATAGGACTATAAAACCCCACACAACCTATCTCTCCCGTTTAGACAGAATATTTTGCATTTATTTGCACGACAAAATTACACTCAAGGCAGAAAGAAAATACTAAAACTTTGTAGCTATAGTAAGTTCGACGCCTAGTGGAAGTAACTCAAAATAGCTTTTATAGACCTGCAGAAATGCGGAAGACTGCTGACTTCCCATCTGCATCTTGCGGTTAATTTACGATCAACACAGAGTTGGAACGGGTCCCACGAAAATGCACGCTTCCTTCCGACATACGGAGTAAAAATTATTCTCTAGACAAAATTTGTCTTAAGAAAATCGGATAAATTGAAGCTATCAATAATTTCCAGGACGGTGTGTTAGTATGACGATAAAAATAGGCTTCTCTTTTTATAACCGGATATTCGCGTGCCTTAACCGTTACATAATGCTTAGGAAAGTTATGTTTGCTTCATGTCTTGCAAGTGTTAAGTTCTTAAAGAACAGGCAAGATAAGCAAATGTTTAGCATTCAGGTTAAGTGAACTGCTAGCGCCAAGATGATGTAAAGAGAAACATTCTTAAGCAGTATGTCCTCACATAAGTTTGGTGCTCTTTGATAAATTACTCGTATTTATTTCTATGCACTTGTAAGGTAAATTCACATGTAAAGCACCTCTGTTTCTAGAAGGAAAATTGCCATTATAATAGTACTCTCTCTGAAACACATAAGACTCATAAATTAGTTATAATTCTATAGCAAAATTTTATAGTTGTCTCGTGCAAAATGTGATACTTATCAATTTTCTCGCAAATAAACGCAAACATATGTGTGTATGTGTCTGTATAACTGTTAATCTATTAAACTGACTTAACGACTTATAAGCTTCAAAAAAAATTATCTTCTTAAAGCTGCTTAATTTGTTGTATAAAAAGTAGATTCGTCATATTAAGTAGATTTACTCTGAGAGCTAATACCATGTTTTATCCTAACTTTCTTACATTTTTCTTACATGTCATTTCTTTTATGTCATTTTATATAATTCTGCTTCTTGTTGTGATAAATTAATATAGTATGTTTTATATCATCTAGTAGTCATCGAAGTGTCTTCGGGTAGCATTGCAGAGTAAAAATTTAAAAAATAAAACCTGTGTTTCTACAAGCGCTTAAAATCAAAGAGCTAAATCTCTTTAAAACTTATTAGTTCAGTGAATTGACTAAGTTAAGAAATGGGTTAGTATGTTTACAAAGCAAATAAAGAACACACTCACACACTTTCAAAAATTGACGTTCTGGTAGATATTGAGTTATGTGTTGACACTGTGGCGTAGGAGATATAAATGTAAACCAGTTTACAAACTGATTATTTTACTTTATATATCAGGGTGAAGAGATGGTAATAGTTCCTTTTACAACACTTTCTTTGAAATTAGAAATATTCCTGGGTGACAAGAATGCCACACAGAAATATACAGATATTTGAAGGTATTTTACAACTGCGCAGATATATTATAAATATCTCGTAGGTAATTACTGGGTTAAAAACTTTTAAAATACTAATTAATTTATTAACATTAGATATTCTTTTTAAAACTGTGTATTATCTAAGAAAATGTCTCAGATTTTCTTTGGATCTCTTCGGCCTATACTTATGCAACACGAGCGGTAATGACACCGATACCCACTGTTAAAGTCTGATTTCGAACGGCTACGAACATCCAGTATAGAAAGAGATCACTTTACCATTCCTTCAGCGTTTAACCATCTGATATGAACTAAAATATAATTAACTGTTTATTTACCTTAAGTTCATAGAATCCTTACAAATTTGTGAAAATAGGGGTTTTTTACAATTAATATACATAGTTATAAAAAATAATCCATAACTTCTTCCTAAATTACTCTCAATAGTTCTTGAGAATAACATATTAAACAATAATAAATTATGAAAAAATAATTAAAACTTTACTGATTAGAATATATGTTTACAATTCCTAAACTTATACCAATGTTGCCACTAATCTGCTTATTTTTTATTCCCAGTTGCCCAGTAATTATAAGCATTTATTTACTAAACATTTTCAGAATCTTTTCAGCCAAAGAAGTAGAAATCATTTAAAAGTCAAAGAAGTAGAAGGAATTTAATAGTCTTCATTTGCTAAACAGCAATACATGCTCATTCTATTTGATCATTCGTACTTCCTCATAACCACATTTAGCCAGTGAATACATCTTCTTAAGCTCTTGTTGTTGTTCTTAAATTTATTGATATATTAAATATTTCGAAAAAAACCCGTAATTTCATCAATGGACTTATTAAAATGATACCTGATTTGTTTTATAAGTTCTGTTTAAATATCAAAGTTTGATGTGTTTTTACCCAATTTTAATTTTAGCTTAACAGAAAACCGTATGCCTAACTTGAGTGTAGAATGTATTTTTAAATACCTACATAAACTAGTTTTCATGTAAATACAGTCTATTATTTTTGATAACTTTTCTTCTATCCCAAAAATTAAAAAAATTACTATGCCCAAAATATTTTGGATTTCTACACGTTAAAACAGGCAGAATGTTTTTATAGTAAAGAAGTCTGAAAGTGTGCTAAGCTTTGCTAACAATTTTATGCTTTACTCTTTGCACCTGTTCGTACGTCTGTAGCAATAAAAACTGTCAACTGTTAAATTTGGAGATTGCTGCCTGAAGTCAGACCTCTAAAGAAACAAATGTGAAACGCTTTGAGCTTAGATCAAGTTATTTCGTTTCCTTTTTTACTGTATTTTGTTAAAAACAGTTCAAATGTAATTTAGATAAAAGAATTTAATATGCTAAGAAGTTGTATGAGTGTTTATTCTGTTTTTATATAAATAAACTATTTCGTTATTTATGACATTAAAATAGCTATAACTTTGTTCATATTTAGAATACATAAAATAACTAATATTAAAACTCCTGATAGTTTAAAATGAAAGGAATAATACTATCCTCTGTTGTGATAAATTGATGTCATATAATCTTTTCAAAAATTATTTCAATATTTAAAACAGGTATAAAAATATATTTGCTATCTTTAATTCTATGATGTAAATAAGTAATATTCATTTGATACAAATACCTTCAATCGGCAGCGTGCAGATCGTTAGCCGTATGTGGCAGTACTATTGTGAAAAAGAAATGTTACAAACTAAGACTTTTCTTTATATAATACTAGCAAGTGTGTCCGTGCTTTGCTGCGGTGTACTTAATGTATTAGTTTTAAACACAGTTTTTTTTTGTGCATAACTCTCTAAATTCGTCACAGTACAGTTCGAGTCATTGGTATATTTATATATTTCTATTATAAGAATATTATAACAATATTCACTTTTTATACTACTGTATTACTACAGTGTATTACTACAGTACGTTGATTAGAAAAGTTAATAGATCTTGACATATTATGTAGTAGAATAGGAAGCAGAGGTTTTGACAACAGTTCTAATTTTGGTGGTATTAATAAATGTTGTCCAAAATTAAGGAAATTTATGACAAACCACATGGTTTTGTATGAAACAGAAACACACATTCATATAGATAACCATATGAATATAAAGATAACTATATAAAATGATAAGTTTTATTTGCCTATGAGTCACTGAAATTTGTACTTTTTGTGGTTAGACTATTGTTGATAAACATTTCATTGTAACGTAAAAATTAACCAAGAATTAAATTTAAAATGAGTTCTTATATAAAAATGCTATAATTTGCGTCACATAGAAATGAAAGTTCATCACTTGATATCTAAATTTCCAGGTCAAATCGAATTGATACTAAGCAGATGATGTTTAAATAATATAAAATAAGAGATGAATAAATGAGATATTTAAAGAAATGACGTCATACTGATAAAAAAAAATTTTCACCTATTTGTTATGTGATAAATTGAAAATTTTAATCTCCTTCTTTTAACCGAGGAAAACTGCGCTTAAAACAATTACATGGGATTAACGGAATGACGTCACATTGCAAGAAATATTGCTTCTTTCACTTAGTTATGATGCGATAAATTAAAAAGTTAATCTCTTGCGTTTAAACGGGGAAAATAATGCTTGGAATAATAACATGAAACTCTCGAAAAAGGGGGAAGGAATGGATTTCGAACGTTAAAAATTTACAAAAACCTTCCTAGGCATATAGCTAATAATTTCCCAAATGTTCACAGCTATTGGATGTATGGTTTTTGAATCTATCGAGTACAGACAGACACGAATTCATTTTTATATATACAGATATAATATTATATAATTATATGTAATTTTCTGTTTATAAAAGAAAATATTACAGTTTGTAATCGAATGATTCTTTCCTGATAACTTTGTATATACATACACTGTTTTGGAAACAAAAACATCTGTTCATAATCAGTTAAAATCCCTTTTCAAATGCATGGTAGACCAAAGAAGAAACAAATATGTTAACGTCAAAATATATATGCATTTATCAAAGTTCTTAACTCCCAACATTTGAAAAATTACAAGAAAAACTTTTACTTCACTCCATTTAATCTCCATTACTTTCGTGATCCCAACCCAAAGCATGTTAAACGACCTGCCTCGCTATGACGGAATATAAGTTATTAATCCTTTTACGCCAAGCAGCAAAAGAAGTTAAAGCATCCCAGATGAATACTGATGAACTACTTAACCACTTCTACAATTAATTACGAGCACTTCCATTAATATCCGGATTTTTCTTCGATAAACATCAGGAAGAAAATTGGCTGAACACCAATTCAATAATACTCGAAAAAACCCTGAAGAAAGACAAAAAAAATAAAGATAAGTAGTGATTACAAGAAAGACAAATAATTTCACTGTCATTGATCTTTACCTCCGAAGCAGACTCTTGATGACACAACGCGTCTTCGTTCGCTGTCTCAATATTTATATCCTACCGCCGTTGTAAGAGTGTTCTCATCTAGTACTTGCTACAATTACTGAGAGAACTAAAAATAATTTACTTAAGCGATTAAGGCTTCCGACGCTGTATGTTTTTTCTGCTGTTCTTGTTATGTTTGCAATAAATAATAACCAATTGATTCTTGACTAACAGAGAAAAATGGAAGTGTTTTCGCTAAATGAATTACGCCCATACTCTTTGTCAACTATTGTGCTTCCTTTGATAAAAGAAGCCATTTTACAAGAAATATAACTCAAGTTTTATGCTAGTTTTTGAAGAATATTATTATACTTCGGTGATAAATTAATAAATAATTCGAAGAGAAGGTGTAAATATGAAGTTTACAATTCAAGTGATTGAGTGGCAGTTTAATTTATTTGCTATTTGTAAAAACAAAACATTATAAAACAATTTAGGTTAATTGCATTACGCAAATAATAATTTATTTTTAAAATGAGTTACTAACATTCTTTTAACATACCTTCTTCATATTTTTATATATTCTAGTTTTCCCTTGATCAGACATTAAGGTGCTGAAAATATATTAGCAATAATTAATTACAATTAATTTGAGGAAAATTATGTATCTCAAATGGCTTGATTAAAACCACTTATTTATTTACAATGAATGTACTAATTTGTCTACTTATTGAAAGAATTTCTTGACATTAGTTACATAAGATTCACTTAATAATCAAAGGAAATTTGATGAAACTTTTTACTTGCGTTAAGAAAGAGGGTTTTGTTTTTAAATCAAACACATATCCCGTTTATTGAATATCCCTTTTATTGAAAAATATAAATTAAAGATTCTTTAAATATTTGCTAGTATAAGAGTTCAGCAGCAGCTATTTCTAAAATAGCTGCTGCAATACTCTTCTAAAGTAAGAAGTAATTTTCAGCTTGAAGAAGTCAGACACTTCCAAAATATGCTTTTTTTTATAAATTTAATGAACTTATTCTTTACCACTAAATGCCGTCGCAAGCAATAAACAAGTATACATACATTTAAACATGAGCTTACTGAATTCCATTTTTTGTAATTGGTTAAAAAATGACATTCTTTTTGCATTAAAAGGAAGAAACATTTTTTCTGCGCTCTTTGTCGTTTGATGTACAGTATTTTTTTTGGCTTGTCATCCACTTCCAGGACATAAAAGGATAAAAAGCTCTCATCACTAAATGTGCCTAAAAATAAATGAAAAATAGATAATGTAAGTATAAATGTTAGGACAAATGTGGATGAAATTTTGACATGGATAACAAAAGTATATTACATTATTATTAGCAAAATCTTCTACTTGCAAACAAATTTTAATTCAGTCATTTTGTCTAAAGAATATTTTTAATCGTCATTAGTTGTGTAATTAAAGATTTTAAAGCAATGGTTTTCATAGAAACGGTTGCATTATATGTTGATCATAACACACTAGGTATATTTTGCTAAGCTGCTATTTTGTCTATGAAAATAAATCAATAGCAGCATGTTTGAGTTCATGTAAGCAGCGATGTAATAGTATGAATACATTTCTAATATCGCAGTGTAGTACCTTGCTTGGATAGACAAAACAGCAGCTGAGCAAAAAATATCCAGTACCCAACCTTGCAAAAAAATTCCTTTCTTCCTAATTAGAGTTAGCTTCTAAAGATTTCTAATCTTTGAAAGTACTTTTATATTTTGTCAAACAGCTAAAACCATTCGCTGAATATTTTTCATGTGCATTAGTTTTGTATGATAATAGTAAGCATTTAATAAGGTTGTTCATATGAGGCTATTAACGAGCCTATATATTCGTGTTGAATATTTTTTATCTGACACAAGAGAATGTAGAAATATATCTGCAAGTTTGTTCTTAGATAGATGTAATAAAGTCTAACGTTCTAAGTATTCTTGGATAACAAAAATATATCCAGTACCCAACCTTGCAAAAAAATTCCTTTCTTCCTAATTAGAGTTAGCTTCTAAAGAACCTTTCCTAATCTTTGAAGTACATTTTATATTTGGTCAAACAGCTAAAACCATTCGCTGAATATGATTTCATGTGCAGCAGTCTTTGTATTACGAATCACATAGTAAGCATTTAATAATTTGTGTTGTTTACGGCATATGAGGCTATTAACGAGCCTAATATACTTCGTGTAGAATATTTTTATCTGAACACAAGAGAATTAACGTAGAAATATATCTGCAAGTTTGCTCTTTAGATAGATAGTACTCAAAGTCTAACGTTCTTTCTAAGTATTCAATGGATAAGCAAATGAACATCAGTTACTTTAGATGCATATTTTTAATGACGAAATGATCAAGCAACAAACTGACTCATCTCAATGTGTTCTTATGTGTAACAGCAAATGCATTACCAATTTCCATAGTAAACATTGTCATTTGTGTTTTTCTATCAAATTTAAGGTTCTTAGTACGCTTGAAGTATTTCAAGTAGAATATTTTTTTCTGAACACACGAGAATTAATTAGGTTGAAATTTATACTTAAGTTCATTTTGTAGATCGCTAGTGTACGTAAAGCTTATTATCTAAGTGTTCCTTCTAATTATTCATTGGAGAAGCTTTTCAACCTCAGTTACTTCTGATGCATATTTTTTAATGACGAAAAAGCAACAAAAGACTCACTTAAGTCAATGTATTTATAATGAAAGGAAATTGGAATAGAAATTCATTAAACATGTATTGCATCAGCATGGTATTAAATTAGGTTTAGTACGCTTAAGTATGAACAAAAGTATTTTTTTATTCTGAACACGAGAATTAATTAGGTTAAATTTATAATACTTAAGTTCATTTTGTCCATACCTATTGTTACCGTTTAGTTAATTACTTGAATTAGCAATTCTGTGGTTTTAAAGCTGGAAATGGGTATCAAGGTTAATACAGAAGTATGAAAATATAATAAAACAAAAGAAATAACATTTGTATTAGTATTATATTGAAAAGAATATAGAGAATAAAATGATTTAAACTGAGGTATTGTAAAGCTTATATATAAAACTTTTTTACATTAGTTATGTAACAAAACATAGTATATTATCATGTATTGTATTTTTGACAGTAAATTATTTTGATATAATTTCTAAGAGTTTTCTTTAGCATCATACATATGATTAGTAAAATTTTTAATTTTCCAGAATTGTATTTTGTTATTATCTAGTACAAGCTCAATAATTTGCAATTTCATGCTGGAAAGCTGATATGGGTATCAAGGTTAATACGTTGAATATGAAACATTACAGAAAACAAAAAGAAAAATTCTTAGTTTTCAATCATTACTTTAATATTTATTAGTCTGGCAATAGAATATAGAGGAAGGTTTTTTTCAACTCAATGCATTTTAAACCTCTAATGTGTATTTTTTTACATTATATGTACACTTTTTTATGCCAAATTTAAAAAAAAAAAGTATACATAATATCTAAGTTCAGCGATATTTGATAATGCAGACATATTTAAATAATTTAAGAGTTTTCTTTGGTTAGAAATACGTCATATGCTAGACAAAAAATTTTTATTTCCAGAATTGTAAACTTTTGTCTGAGGATACTTGAAATAATTTAATTCTTGTTCGAAAAGGAAGGTGATTTCGAAGTTTTAAAACTGTTGAATTTTGTACTAACATAAGTCAAACTTTTATTCAAAAAAAATCAAACTTCATTTCAAATAAATAAATTAGTTATTATTAGATTAAATTTAATATCATGAAAAGAATTGTTCTTTAACGGTT
This sequence comes from Pardosa pseudoannulata, assembly GCA_032207245.1. Classification (NCBI taxonomy): domain Eukaryota; kingdom Metazoa; phylum Arthropoda; class Arachnida; order Araneae; family Lycosidae; genus Pardosa; species Pardosa pseudoannulata. The sequence continues at coordinate 73,999,255 of CM063502.1, read as the reverse complement.
TTTTAAACAAAAAAATAAATTTAAATAAAATTTTTTATTAAATTTAAATTATTTATTAAAAATTTATTTTTACACAAAAATTAAGAAAGAAAATATTTAAAATAATATTAAACGAATTTAAATTATAATTTATGGTTAAAAAAAAATGACGTCATAATGCTAGACAAAAATGTTATTTTTACCTAGTTATAATATGAAAAAAATGCCTGCTCTTAACCGAAAATAGTGAAACATGTTTACGAGAAAAAGTCAAAGGCTAAAAATAAGAAATTTTCAAATTATTTTTAAAATTTGAATTTTACACCTATATTAATCAAGAATTTAAATATATCATCCTATTCATTAAACCGCTTATAATGTATATCAGACGGACAAATAAATTAGATTATTTATAAACATTAAATTTTTCTATTTTCTTATGCAAACTGTTTTTTATTAAAACAATTATAAATATTTAAGCGTAAAAATTTTTTATTAAACTTTCAAATTATTTATTAAGTTTAAGAGATTATCTTTTATACCACAAAAATTAAGAAAGAAACCATTTAAAATAATATCATCAAACGAAATTTAATTGGTTAACTTTATATACAAAAAAAATTGGAGTACGTTGGATAAACAATAGAATTTTTTTTTACTATTTCTCCTAGGAAAAAAAAAATGTTGTTTCGTAAATATACGAAAATAAGTGAAGACATGTTTACATGAGAAAAAGTCATTTGTAGGCTAAAAATATTTATTAAATTTTCAAATTATTTATTAAAATTAACAGAAAACTTTTACACCTCAAAAATTAATAAAGAAACAATTTAAAGTAATATCATCAAACTAAATTTAATCCTTATATTTTTGTATATAAACTACAAAAGAATTGGAGTAATTTGGATAAACAATAAAATTTTTTCCCTATTTGTCTTAGAAAAAAAAATGTTTCTTAAATATACGAAAATAAGTGAAAACATATTTAAACGAGAAAAAATCTTTTGTAAGTTAAAATTCTTTATTAAATTTTCAAATTATTTATTAAAATTAATAGAAAATTTTTATGCCTCAAAAATTATTACAGAAACAATTTAAAGTAATATCATCAAGCTAAATTTAATAAGTTAACTTTACATATAAACTACAAAAAAATTAGAGTAAGTTGGATAAACAATAGAATTTTTTTCACTTCTCCTAGGAAAAAAAATTTCGTTTCGTAAATATACGAAAATAAGTGAAAACATGCTTACATGAGAAAAAGTCATTTGTAAGTTAAAATAATGACTTTTTTAATCGTGATTAACAAAGAAAAAACGTTCAGATCACGAAATAAATTATAATTAATATTTTCTATGCAATAGTCAAAAATAAGTTTCAGTATGACTGATTAGAATCTTTTTCTTATTGAAGCTCCCAATAAGCAGATCCAACAGACAAATGTTTCTTGATTACCTCATCATGACCCCGTAGTATGTGCAATTGCCATTCTTATCCATGGTACTTAACAGTTCAAAAAGCTCTCTAAAGGATAACGGGAGCGTAACCTCAGGAAGTAAAGAATGATGAAAAATTCATAACTTAGTGTCTACCACGATAGATCCACGTTTTTATGAATAAGGAAAGTACTCAAGAAGCGCATTTTTCACTATTTTAAGTAAACAGATTCAACCGTACTCACGAAATACAAGACATAGTCACGGAGGAGAGCTTTTAGGACAGACAAAATTACTATCCTCGACCTTACAAGGAAATACTTTAAAAATCAATCAATAACCTTTAGAATTTTTTTTTTACTCTGGGTAGAACTTCTAATCAAACGAGTACTTACATGTAATATTATTATCTACGTAAGTATGATCAATAAGATGTTTTTCTTGCATCGAAAAGTAATTTCGTCATATGTGATTTAGAAGTTAAGTGGCATGAAATTACTGCATGAAATAAGCGTGAAATGAACCTGTAAAAATTTTGTTCATCCCATGCTGAAAAAAAGTGAAACATAAGGTGAGACCTCAACTTTGTTGAAAATAACAGTATACTTTCTATTTATCCTAAACCAAAGTAACCGACAACAAATTTCCTGGGAAATAATGAGGGATTCAAAGCTAAATCAATCGATGTCTGACACATATGAGCAGCTCAGTGCACACATTGACTAACTCAGTTTTTTGGATATTGATAAACTGGAATGTCAATGCACAAAATATGCCACGCAGTTCTCATTCAAGCCAATATTCCCCAATTTTAATTATCAGCATGGAGTAATGATAAATATTTGGGGTCAGTGAATAGGCTACTCTTGGCATCTTTTAAGAGCTTTTATAATATATTTGTAATTTTTAAAAAATGGAGTCAGTCAATTTGTGCACTGAGTGGCCCTAAGTGCTACTAAGCATGCATATAAAATGTTTAACATACTAAATTTAGTGAAAAGATACTCTTATATAAAGGTATTCGGTAGATTTTAACTGCTGCAAAATTCAATAAGTTTTCTTTATCCACTTTAAAACATAAAAGTCATATATATATATATATATATATATATATATATATATATATATATATATATATATATATATATATATATATATATATATATATATATATATATATATATATATATATATATATATATATAAGAAATTTTACTTGAATCTTGAAGTGTGTTTTTCTTTGATTGTATGGTACGAAAAGTATTATTAGATTAAACAGAAAAGTTTTTAAATGCATCAAAATTCCAATTACGGTTTTATTTTTAGTTACAAGATTGTTCACGAAGATGTACATTTATTCGTATGCATACAAATCCTTTTTTAATTGAAGTTAAAGAAATATCACATATCTTTGAAATAATACACTGTCATGCTATTTAATGAATGCATGGTCTACAAATGATTAATAAATGCATGATATACAAATGATTAATTCGCGTATGATGTTCAAAGGATAAATCTGGAAACTAAGACTTCCTTATGTTCACAACAATGTACTTTTATTCTTGTGAATAGAGATGTATTTTGATTGCAGTTAAAGTAATGTAAAGTGATAAGTAACTGAAAAAACAATCATTAAAGTTTTGATAACTTGAAAATTTCCTGTTCACTTTAGACATTTTATGTGTCTCAATAGAAACAAAGGAAGATAGCTGAACAAAAAAAAAAAAAATACATATTTCGAAATGAATAAATTGTAGGATAGACTGGCATATAGCCCGTCATATGACGGGATTAGTAAAATTTTAAGTTTTCCAGAATTGTAAAGTACCCTAGGTTTGGTTTGGTTTGGTTTGGAGCGCTACGGTCTACTGTTTTGCACACGAGGGCTTATGAGACTGGGACCTACTGCTTAAAGCCGATTCCGAACGGCTACGAACATCCATGCCATAGTGGGATTCGAACCCACGAACTCCGGATCCGAAGGCCAGCACCCTAACCAATCAAAGTACCCTAGGAGATAGGTAAAAAAGTGTTTGTATTTTGGCTGAGTATTATCTGGTACACGCTCAATAAGTTGTTTATCTTCATACTCCTCTAAAGTCCCCCGATACTGTGAATGCAATTTAGAATAATGTTGAATTCATTTAGTCTAACCGTGTAGTTATGTATAAAAACAAACATACAAAGAAACAAATTTCTTCAAAGATTTTCAAAGATACATAACTTAAACGTTAGACATTTATTAGTCCTTTACATAGGCTCCTAGACTTTCGTGAAAATAATATGTTGTTGATACTGATAAAATTTTCATTGCAACAAAAAATAATCGACGATTGCATTTAAAATTACCACATATGTACCTAATATATTATTTAAGCCGAATATAAAAGAAAATTGTTTATGTAATATCTAAGTTCAGTGATAAAAAGTATGAAAATGATACATACGATATTTGAATAATTTAAAATAAGAGATGATTAAATAAGATAGTTAAAGGGATGACTTCATAATGCTAGAAAAAATATTATGTTTACCTACTTTTAATGTGATAAATTGATAACTTTAAACGCCTTCTCTTAACCGGGGAAAATAGAGCTTGAAATAATGGCATCAAACGCACGAAAAGAGGGGAAAGGGCGATTTCGAACGTTTTAAAGACGACAGTATTTTTCCCTGTCACATGAAGATATTTAAACCAATTTATTTTAGAATCGGATTGATAGATTAGGTGAATATAAACTTTACTCGCTTTGAATTTTGCTAACCCTAACACATCAACAATCGAATATGGCTGCCTCTATCTATTCCAGATCCAACCGGTTCCTAAATTCGAGGACAGACGGACAGATATCTTAGGCTAATATTATGTAGAGGATATAACGTGAATATTTTTTTAATTATGATAAAAATTTGCCTAAATTAATAAGTGCAACTTCTAATACGATGCAACAGTTGAAATAGTACTTTAAAAGTTTACTTTTTCCAGTCTAATTATTTTAAATATTGCTTTAAATAATTTTATTCGATTTCCTAAAAGATTGCATTTTTGTTTAAACACCGTGTACTCGAAATTCAAAAATACTAGTTGTGTCCGAACTTTTAAATAATTCAATAATATTATTCCTGTAAATTAAATTTATCAGTATTTCGGAAATATATTTTGGGTATCATTATCCAAGAAATATTATTCAGTTGCAGTACCAAAAAATTCTAATATATATGTTATAAAGAGCTTTATCATCAGTAGAATATACGTAATCTATTATTTATATTATATGAGAAAACATGCATATTTGGCATTGTGAAGTAAGAAAATGATCCTGTTACATAATGCTTGCAGCAAATTTATTTTGTAGGGAATGATGCATATGTCTTGTATGGATACATAAATCTCCGTTACCATTTAAGTCATGAATTTAGTAAATAAAACATTGTAACGAACAAACTTCTTAATTTTCAATATAACTTAAACGCAAAATATTTTCTGGTACGTGAAATAGACTTAATATAAAATTTTCATTGCAACAAAGAATAATCAACGATTAAACTTAAAATCCTCACATATGTACCTAATCTATTATTTAAGCTAAATATAAAAGAAAATTATTTGTGTAATATTAAAGTTCAGTGATAAAGTGTATGAAGATAATACAGACGATATTTAAATAATTTAAAATAGGTTGGTTGGTTGGTTGGTTGGTTGAAGTTTTACGGCGCAAGGTCCTGTTTAGGACATAAGCGCCAAGCATAAGGTGTTTTCATAAAACCAAGACCTAACTGATAAAAGAGCCCTAGCCTAATAACAAGGTAAAACCGTACCAGTTTAATAAAGTTATAAAAACGTCTGCAAAGTAAAAACTCAATTACACCAGATAGGTATGTAAAAGGTAAAAAGATGAAACATTAAAAAGCTAAAAGCACAATAAATTTTAATTAAAAGATGTAAAAAAAATAAAACACTTAATAGAAAAAAGTTAAATAGACCAAAATAAGCCTATAAAACGTAAAAAAGATAAAAGACAGGGATGCGGGGGTTCACCTAGTAACTCCGTTAAGGTAGGATGCCGAGTACTAAAAAATAAGACATACGCAGGCTGTAACTGACTACAAGATGTAAGTAAATGTAAAATTGTTAGTGTAGCCTGACAGAAAGAACATTGGGGTTTGGGGTCATTAGAAAGATAGTAATTATGTGTGAGACGAGTGTGCCCAATACGCAAACGAATAAATAAAACGTCGTGCTTACGACTAACATTATCCGGGAAAGATCGAATGTCCTCAGTAATGTTGTGTAGCTTATTGAGGACACACAAGTCCCACTCGTTCTTCCACACAATATGCAGCTGGCGTTTAATTTCACACTTCAAGTCAGAAAGGGGTATTTTCGATGACATTAAAGTACTGGCATTCTTCGCTGCATCATCCGCAAGCTCGTTCCCGAGGATCCCCGCATGCGCTGGAACCCAGCAGAATAAGACTGTAAAGCCCCGTTTATATAGCGAGGTATACAACTTCTGTATGTCATTGATAACAGGGCGCAGCGTCTCATCCGAGTTCAGAGAATCTAGTACACTGATTGAGTCTATGCATATTATAAAGTGCCGGTTCTTCCTGTGCGAAATGTGCTTTAGAGCTTGGTACACCGCTTTACATTCAGCTGTAAAATTAGAGCATTGTTGAGGCAATCTCCAACACCTCCTAACAGAGTTATATACAAAGCTGCAGCCAACATATTCGTCAGTCCTAGAACCATCGGTAAAAACAAGATCATGCCCAGAATATTTAGCTATGTGGGCATAAAAGAGCCGTTGATAAACGATATCACTAGTCTCACTTTTTAAGTAGCCTGGACAAGGATGGGTATATGATATCCGATAATTTTCCCAGGGAGGACAGTTGAATAGTTGTTGGGTTTCCACTGTTAAATCTGCAAGACTACTCCCCTGTAGCAAACGACGAGTCTGCAGGCCAAACGGAGGTATACATGATGGACGATGTTTATACCAATTATCCAATGTAGTATCCAAAAGGTGACTTCTGAGCGGATGGTACGGATGGGCCAAAATGCGGTAGTATAATATAGTAGACAATCTGTCACGTATAGAGTTCAGACATGGTTCATTGCAGTATACGTATAGGCTTTGAACAGGTGACGTCCGGAAGGCACCGGAGCAGATTCGCATCCCAGTATGATGTACGGTGTCTAGATACCGTAGGACAGAGGGGCGAGCAGAGCCATAAACCGGACAACCATAGTCCAGTTTCGAACGGACAAAAGAGCGGTAGATCCGTATCAAGGAACTACGATCCGCACCCCAACTGGTGTTAGATAGTACTTTCAGTAGATTTAAGGCACGCTCGCACTTCCTTCTCAGGTGTAAAACATGAGGCAAGAAGGTTAGGTGGTTATCCAGATAAATACCAAGAAAGCAGGTAACGGGCTCGACACGTAACTTTGAAGTACCAATATAAATTTCGGGGTCACCGTGGAGGCGACGCGAGCGACAAAAGTGAACGCAGCAGGATTTATCTGAAGAGAAGGTAAAACCATTTTCCTCATTCCAAGATACCATACGATTAATCGCAGTTTGTATCTGATTGATAATAAATGCCATGTCACTATTTGCGCAAGAAATCTGCAGATCATCCACATAGAGATACCCATGTACGGCAGATGGAAGTTGAAGCAGGATATTGTTTATCTTAATTGAGAACAGAGTTACACTTAGCACACTTCCTTGTGTTACACCTTCATCTTGAGTGTAGGTACGAGACAGTGTACCCCCAATGCGAACATTGAAGTACCGGGTATGCAAAAAATTCTTTATAAAAATTGGAAGATTCCCAACGTGGTGCCGGTTGTGTAAATCTCTTAAAATGCCGTACCTCCAGGTACGATCATAAGCTTTCTCGATGTCGAGGAACACAGATACCAAGTGTTGACGTCTCAGGAAAGCGTTCCTTATTTACGTCTCAAGAGCTATAAGATTGTCCATTGTTGACCTTCCTCGGCGGAAGCCACTTTGAAAGGGGGAGATATAGCTCTTCTCCTCAAGAAGGAAAACCAGTCGGGTGTTCACCATCTTTTCTAGGAGCTTGCTTAAGCAACTTATAAGGGCAATAGGACGATAATGCTAGGGATTTGTTTGATCTTTCCCAGGTTTTGGAAAGGGAACAAGAATAGCATACCTCCAAGCAGTAGGGAAAACGTGTTCCAACCAGATACGATTATATAAACACATGAGTTGTTGTAGAGACTCTGCAGAAAGATGTGACAAGATGTAGGTTATCCTGTCAGGGCCTGGTGATGAGTTGCGACTCCTTTTGAGACACCGAAGCATCTCATGCATTGTAAATGGGCTATTATATGCCATTTGGGTGTCAGAGTGAAAGTTCAAGTTCTGCATTTCTGCTTGATGTTTGTAGATGAGAAACGGTTCGGAATAAACACTACCGTTTGAAACAGCAGCAAAGTGGCGACCGATGACATCAGCGACCTCCGCCGAAGTAGCGAGTAGCTGCCCATTTTCTCTAATACAGGCTACTTGACGGTCAGGGGAAATTCCCATTGACCTTTTTACCCGGGTCCAAAGCTGACGACCATCAGTAGAGCCACTGATGCCCGACACATACTGTATCCAAGATTCTTTTTGACTACGTCTACGAATCCTCCTGGCAGCAGCACGTGCACGCTTAAAGGCAATTAGATTTTCACTTGTGGGGGATCGTCGAAAGACGTTCCAAGCTTTTCGCTGTATCCTAATAGAAGTTTGGCACTCCTCATTCCACCAAGATTTCCGATGACGGCCACGGAAGGGGGAACTTTTAGGAATAGTCAAATCGGCCGTATTCAAAATGGTACGAGTGACGGTATCAACAGCATCATCAATGTCGCCTGCAACCATGTTTGAGGTTATAACAGCCTGAGACTTAAACGTTGGCCAATCAGCTCGGTCATAGATATAGTATGATGGCTTGAAGATGCCATTTTCGTTATCAGCGGGCGAAACAAAAATCGGGTAGTGATCACTGTGAAATAGCTCAGAACCCACAAAGAAATTGAAGTGTGGGAAAAGTGAAGGCGTACAGAGGGCAAGGTCCAGACAATGGAAGGTCCTACTGGGTTCGTGAAAATATGTATTCTCCCCATTATTTAGAAGACAGAGGTTGTGATCTGCAATAAGTTTTTCTACTTGTTGACCCCGGGAATTGGTATCTTTATTACCCCATATCGGGCTATGTGCGTTAAAATCGCCAAGTAAAATATAAGGTTCAGGGAGTTGCTGCACTAGATCATCAAGTTCATGCTGGTCAATAGAGAAGGAAGGTGGTATGTAAATATTACAAATAGTGATTAGCCGCTGGGTATGTACCCGTATGGCAACAGCTTGCAGTGAAGTTTGAAGAGATATGGCTGTGGACAGATAACACAGGCCTGCGAAATTGAAATTTTTGAAAAATACAAGAGAAGTTTTTCCTTCTTAAGTTATTTGGTATGCTGATTTCGAAAATGACTTTCATTTTTTTCCATCACATCAGGATTCTTTGTAAAATTGATATACATATTACTGGTAATGTCCTATATGGAAAAAGTGCTCTTTAACTGTTTGCTCGTACTGACTGGAAACAGTGGGTTTTTATCTATTCACGTGAGTTTATTTAATCTTTTTTTGATGAGGCATATTAATTTTTAAACAACAATTAAAATTAAAAATGTATACATTTTGTATACAAAAAATAAAAACCATCGCAACCAGAATGCATGAGCCGCACTAGGGCGAGACAAAAAGTTCTCTCGTTATTAAATTTTTTACATTAATTTTATAAGAAAAACACTCCTAGAAAAACCCTAATGACCTGTTTTTGCGTTTTATTAAGGTTTATACGTGAAATAAATGTAAGTTTGAAATATATTTGAAATTTAATACGAAACAAAGACATTTAAATTTAGTTACGTACAATTTTTTTTCCTTGAAAATTTCTTTTTGACGTTCTTCTCTTATGTTCAATCTTATCTTCATCTCTTGCTAACATCCATCAACAATCGGCAAGCATATTAGTATTCCACCTACCTTGATATTTTCTCTCTATATCCTTGATGTTTTGGTGGAACCTTTCTCCCTGTTCTTCGCTGACGGATTCTAAATTTTCGGGGAAAAAGTCCAAATGCGATTGGAGGAAATGCAATTTTACACTCATGGAGCAGCCCAACACTTGAAATTTGTCTAGCATGTTGCCAACAATTGTTTTAAATTGGGATCTTTGTGATTGCCCAGAATTTTTCCCACATCTTTGAAGGCAACCCAAGCTTCTCTTTCCTTTAATGTCACAGATGTCTCAAATGTGTTATCCCTAATAAGTTTTCGGATGTCTGGTCCTACGAAGACTCCCCCTTTCAATTTGGCTTCAGATAATCCAGGAAACTTTTTGCACATATATTTAAAGCAATCACCATCTTTTGGAAGAGCCTTAACAAACTGATTCATAACACCTAATTTTAAGTGCAGGGGGTAATAATATTTTTTATGGATCAACCAAGCTTTCTCGAATTACATGTATGGTGCCTGGCACAAGATTCTGCCTTTTGGGCCAATCTTTTCTGACCCAATGTTGTGTTTTGTCACTGCTGTCCCACTCACAAATAAAACACGGAATATTTGTATACCCGTGTTGTTGACCAAGAAGTATGGTGATGATTTTTAAATCACCACAAATGATCCAGCCGTGGTTGTCATATTTTATTTTGTTGTGAACTAGAGCTAGGTTTTCATACCTTTCTTTTAAGTGCACCTAGTGTTCAACTGGCACAGACACCCATTGGTTTCCTTGATGAAGTAGGACGGCTTTAAGGCTCCTTTTTGACGAATCTATAAAAAGTCTCCATTCATCTTTATTGTGGGGAATCTTAAATTTTCTCATCAATCCAGGAACATGTATGGAATAAACAAGGTTCTCGTCTTCATCACAATACTGAATAAATTCCTTTTCACGATTCCTGTACCAATAAAAAGTGATTCCTTTGGCCAATAAATTTTTTATTTCAATCTGGAGCCTAATAATTGAGCTGCCTCTTTAGAAAGGCCCATATCTCTAGTCAAATCATTAAGTTCAACCTGAGAGAAAAGCCTAAGGGAGTCGTCTTCAAAGTGGTTATATTCTGTATCGGATTCTTTAACTTCGGGATGTTCAGAAACATAAGATTCGGAAGAAAAAACTGGTAATTCTGTAGGAGACAAAGGCACTGGCACATCAGGTCCATGAGGAACGGGGCGTATGGCCGAAGGAATGTTTGTAGGGTACGATATTAGCTTGAAATTTTTTTCTATTATATCCACGGGTATGGCAAGAACAAAAGTAACAGTCATCAAAGTGGATTTTTTTGCTCCCTCCATTGGAATTCAAAATCGTAAGGCAGTCGTCTTTCCTTTGAACCATGAACTTAAATCATTTCATTGACACACTGTATACAAACTTTATGAGGAGCCCAAGATTTGTCTTGGTATCCAAGTTTTATGCCAAAATATACAAAATAAAGCCGTAATAAGTACCCTGTGATGTTCTTCTTGCGATTTTTAATGACATTATATTCGCTGCAAATGTAGCAAAAGTCATCAGCTTCTCGAACTTGAAGCCATTTTCACAGAGTAAGTACTGGTGTTTACATGAGGTCACTAATAAGGATTCGAGAGTCGCTATAGGTTGACAGCGATTGCGACGGGAGGGAGGGATGATGAAGAGGGACATTGAGCATTTCCAAGCTCGCGCTCTTCCAGGAATCTGTCTAATCGGTGATCTGGATCAACATTGAAGCTTTAAAAGCCCTAAAATCCTAACTGCGCTTTTGTAATTTACCACAGAAGGGTATTTAGAGGGTTTCACCATGGTAAAATGTCAAAACACGAAGGAAAATATCAAAGCAAAATAAGTGAGAAATATTCATAAAAAACACATAAAATTGATTTTTTTAAAAAGATGTGACGTGATAGACATTTTTAATGATTCTTTTCAAAATCAGTACTAAAAAATACGTTAAGTTTAGTTGTCATAAAAAATACATTCCTTGTATTTTTTTCATCGCAGGCCTGTGTAATCATTCGAAATGAAAAGAGCAACACCGCCAGATGCTCTACCACCGCTGTCATTATCCTTACGAGAACAAGTGTAACGGCGAATTTTAAAATGATCAGCAGGCTTCAGGTAGGTTTCCTGAAGTGCGAAACACACAGGATTGAAGTCCCAGATAAGGGATTTAACATCGGCCCAATTAGGACGAAGGCCACGGCAGTTCCAGGAGATAAAGGAAGCTATTGCGAATTGGATGACAAGCAAGACCCAGGAGCAGAGGGGGGTAAAAGTGGTGGCTCCATGCCAATGTCCTCGCTTGAAGGATAGAGTCTAAGCTCCATCTCAGAAGTAGCAAATTTCCGGAGATTTTCCGGATTTTTTAAAAATTTTGGGTCTCTCTGCTTTCGAGCAAAGGCCACGGCAGTTCCAGGAGATAAAGGAAGCTATTGCGAATTGGATGACAAGCAAGACCCAGGAGCAGAGGGGGGTAAAAGTGGTGGCTCCATGCCAATGTCCTCGCTTGAAGGATAGAGTGTAAGCTCCATCTCAGAAGTAGCAAATTTCCGGAGATTTTCCGGATTTTTTAAAAATTTTGGGTCTCTCTGCTTTCGAGAGCCCCCTAAGGATTTCTTCTGCTTAGCAATTGTTTTCATGCTAAGCTTTGGAGAGGAGATCACAGGAGTAGCACGAGCAGTTTTTAAAAGGGGTATTTTAGGAGTTTTACTGGATTTTGACGATTCTGTTTTGGATGGTCTGGTTGATGACTTGGGTTTTGAAGTACCTTTTGACTGACTTCTAACAGGGGAACTCGGTAATGAGTGTTTATGTCCAAAAGATACATCGGTTTGGATGCCTATATGTTTCACATATTTAGCAGCGGTACTAGCGTATGATATCCCGACTTTCGGGGATCGAGATTCAACCAATTTCCTAGCCTCTAAAAACGAAATATTTTTATTAACCTTTACGACTTGGACTTCTTTCTCATATAAACACTTCGGGCATTTTCGAGAGTATGCTGGATGACTGCCTTTGCAGTTAGCGCAGTGTGGATCTTTTTCACAGGCATCTTTATCGTGTCCAACATCAGAGCATTGCGCACATACTGTTTGGTTCTTTCGACAGTATGTCTGTGAATGTCCATACGACTGGCATTTAAAGCAACGCAGAGGGTTAGGAACAAAGGGTCTAACATTGCAGTTTAGATATCCAGCTTTGATACTATACGGAAGTGCTGGAGTGTCGAAAGTAAGTACCAAATGTTTTGTAGGAATATTTTCGCCATTTTTACGCAAAATGATACGACGAACGCCACATACTCGTTGATCTCTGAGGTTTTCAAGTATCTCGTCTTCTGAGGTTCTAATCAGTTCTTGCTCAGATATAACACCTCGGGAAGTATTCAGTGATCCGTGAGGTTTCACAGTAACTTTGAAGGGACCAAGAGATGTACACTTAATGCATAGGCTTGTTTTTCCCCCACCAGCTTCGACCAGAAGGTCTCCTGACCGGAGCTTTTTGATAGCCTTTAGAGTACCTATAGAGGTCTCTAGTGTTTTCGATATCAGGAATGGCGAGACAGTTTCAAATGACCCATCACATTTTTGGATAAGGAAGTACCTTTTGTAGTAATCTTTGACAGCAGAGGACAGAGAGCGTTTCATAAACCATGATGAAAGAAAGAAATTCAGACCCCGACGGCACCACCCACCACGGAGCCCAACAAGGGGATGCAGAAAACGCACCAGTGCTAGCCGGGGCCTATACGCACACCAAGTATCCCTAAAGCGCCTACCACCCTTAACGCAGGGCCTAGGTAACACCAAGCGCACTTGACACTAAGCCGGACCACAAAAGGTGACGACCAGCCGATTGATGCATACGGGCCAATATGCACCTCCCGTTTACCCGAAGCAGGGGCCAAAGTAATGTGTTGGTTTCCCTCAATTACCAGGATCCCCTTTTCCGGGGACACGGGTCTCCACGCACGGCAAACACGTGGGCGGTAAACAGTCCTCGAGAGGCTATGCTCAGTATAGAGCATAGCATCACGAGGAAAGCCCTCACCTCCGAGAAGGATACCGCAACGAGGGGGAACAAAGGAAAAAAGTAGCAGACAAGAGGAGGGGAAATAAAGAAAGGTGAGGAGATCGCTGGGGTACCTCGGGGCTGCGACACCCGTGTTTACCTAAAGAAGGCAAACCCCCTGAGGGGTAATTTAAAATAGGAAAGGATTAAATGAGATGGTTAAAGGAATGACATTTCAGTGAGTGGTGCAGGTATCAAGGCAGAAAAGGTGACAAATTACATTAACAATAACAATTTATTTAAATAACAAAACTTAAATAATGAATAAACAAGAATATGCATGCAAAAGTATGCATGTACAGGTAACACTCTTCGTGTGCCGAAATATATATAGTGAAGAAACATTTGCATAAAGATCGAAGATCATCAGCACGGTTACGGTTCACGAGGAAGCCTGTGGAGACTGATTTACGACTGCTACGCTATTCATCCCCACAGTACTCCCCCGCAAGTCCGAAGGACGTCTAGGTCTTTAACAGCTGAAAACGAACTTTGCTTTCGGACTTTCTTCGTACTTTTGGAGGACTGTCGTCGCGATCTTGATCTGAAAAAATAAAGGCTGGTTTTAACCTGTCTATGCAAACAGTTTACTTTTTTTCCATTTATTTCAATTTGGAAAAACTTCGGTTCTCGTTTAAGGACTTTAAATGGTCCTTGATAAGGTTGTTGTAACGGACATCTCACCTTGAAATCCATCCTTCAAGAAATGTCCGGCCAACCGTCTCAGCAGTCTGGTTCTGCATGGGGAAAGCCTCTGGCCACCTAGTATAACGATCCACACATGTTAATAAAAATTATCATTTGATGGGGGTAGTGGTCCCACCACATCTAAGTGAACCTGACTAAACCTACTGTTAGGGACAGCAAACGTTCCTAGTGATGACTTAGTATGTCGTGTAATTTTAGACTTTTGACATTGAAAGCAAGTTCGACACCAATTTTTACAATCCACAGCTAAAGAGTTCCATACGAATCTCTTAACATGCTTTGTGGTGGCTTTAATTCCAGGTTGGGAAAGATCGGAAATGGAGTTAAAAATTTGTCTACGAAAGCCTTTTTGGGACATACGGACGATTTTTTTCTGTAGAAGTATCACACAGCAAAGATTTTTTTTTACTTCTTGAAAGTTTTATAGGTTTTAATTTCAATCCCGTGTCAGATCGAAGTAACGATTGTAACTCGTCATCAACACTCTGCGAATGAGCCATGGCATCGTAATCAATACCGGTAAGCTCAACACCTTCAACACGCGATAGGGCGTCAGCTACAGAATTAAATTCGCCTTTAACATACCGGATGTCTGTTGTGTACTGTCCTATATATTCCAAATGACGAATTTGTCTGGGCGTTCCACTATCACTCTTTTCAGAGAAAGCGTACGTCAGAGGTCTATGGTCGGTGAGAGTGACAAATTGTCTTCCTCCGACCATGTGACGAAAATGCTTAACAGCAGAATAAAAGTTGACGGTCGTAAGTTTTAATCACAGTATCATGTGCAGCATGCAAAAATATATTACCTAATGTTAAATTCTTACATTTAACTAGTTTCCTCGGAAAACAGCTCACAGTTGCACCTGTATCAATCAAAAATCCGATACCAGAACTTTTACCGATGATAAATAAGCGACTATATGGCTTACCTGCATCAACCGCCGCTGAGTTTGATGCAGCTATTAGTTTTCCGAATAACTACATGGTTTTTTACATTTAAGCGCTTTATCAGCAAACCTATAGTGATACCAACAAAGTCTTTTTTGAAGTTTACGTGCTTTTGATTTACTACGAGAGCGTGAACGACCTTCCAAGTACTGTGAAACATGTTTACGTATGTGAGAAAACCTCTGCACTTGTTTAAGTCCCGAAATTTCACGTTTCAAGTTTTCTACTGACTGTACATTACTAGAAACAATATTAAGCGTGTCAGAAATTTCTGAAATTTTATCAGCTATTTCAGCTAAGATTTTCAACGGTTCCTTACAATTAGACAAAATTTGTTGAATGTGCGTCGGTAACCTTTGCGACCAACGTGTACGCACTACATCTTCAGTAATTTTGCTAAATGCTAGATTTTGCATTCCTAATAAGAATTGGGAAGGCTTTTTATCACCTAACGTAAGATCTTGCAATAAAAGTCGTAGTTTTGAGCTTTCAGATTGTGCAAAACTACTTAAAATAACATTTTTAACTGCACTATATTATCTTTATCTGGAGGTGAACTGACAATATCTTTAACATGCATTAAAAATTTTCGTATCGATACTAGATACAACACTGTGAAACATAGTTTCGTCAGCTGAAATGCCAGCTAATTTAAACTGAGATTCAAGTTGTAAAAGCCATAACTCAGGGTCAGTTTCCCAGAAGGGGGAAGGCTTAAATGCAACGCGAGCAATTTCAGTTTCCCCTGATTTTTGATCCAATACCTTAGCTTCGGATTCCTCTATAAGAATGAAAGTTCACAAAACTACTTAACTTTTAGTAAAATACAGTCAAGTTAAATGTATAAACATGTGTAACAATAAATAATTAAAAATATATCTCAAAGCATAAATATATAAACAACATTTAGTTAAGCTAAGTTATACCAATAGAATGTTTCAAAACGAGTTACTCAATTGACACGGTCGCTTGCAGAGTGTTGATAAAAAGTTACTTACCAACACTTCTAAAGCGTATACTTATCCCACTCAAGGCAAAAAATGATTCACGTAAAATGGATACTTATTCCAGTACCGGTCACATAAAATACCACCATGAAAACACCTTTAAGGTAAAGAAACTTCACTACTAATGGATATAAACATCGCTTTCCATTTGCCGCGTTACTTGAAAAATTGTGCACGTCCGGGTCATCACTTTAGTGAGTGGCGCAGGTATCAAGGCAGTAAAGGTGACGAATTACATTAACAATAACAATTTACTTAAATAACAAAACTTAAATAATGAATAAACAAGAATATGCATGTACAGGTAACACTTTTCGTGTGCCGAAGTATATATAGTGAAGAAACATTTGCATAAAGATCAAAGATCATCAGTACGGTTACGGTTCACGAGGAAGCCTGTGGAGATTGCGATTTGCGACTGCTACGCTATTCATCCCCACAACATCATAATACTAGAAAAGAAATGTTATTGTCATCTACTTATTATATGATAAATTGATAAATTTAATTGCCTGTTCTCAACTGGGGAAATTAGGGCTTGCAATGATGGCATTAAACACTCGAAAGGGGTAGAAGGGGTGGATTTCAAATGTTTTAAAGATTCGCTTTGAATTTTGCTGACCATAACTCATCAAGAATCCAATATGGATTCTTGGATCCAATATCCATTCCAGGTCCAACCGCTTCAAAAATTCGAGGACAGACGGACAGATATTATTATATAGGGGATTATTATTAGGCTATTATTATATAGGGGATGCGATTCAACGTATGATTTATTTGGTTAGATTTTACAGCAGTTAAAATATGACATACTTTAAGCCTAATAGAAAAAACATATATTTTTCATTAATGTTTAATTTATATAAGATGAAGTTAAAAATTGTAATTTATTTATAAAAAAGTTAAAAATCAAAACTCTTGAATATTGAATATTCTTGCGATCTTTTATAAGAAAAGTGTGACGTTGTAAGAAATCTTAAAATATTTAGCAAAGTAAATATTTTCACAGTCTTTGAAAGAAAAGTGTTACAAAAAAAAAATAATAGAATGTTCTGTATGCGTTGATATTGTTAAAACAGTCTCACATGAATTTTTTCTCAAAACAGTTATACTCTATTTGGAAATAAACAGCATTGTGAATTTTTTCAGGAATATACACTTTTTTGTCAAAGACTGGTTTCAATTTCTTACTTTTAATATTGAGCTTTCTATTTAACAGTGGAACAAAGCGATTAAAATAGTAAATAGTTTTCCAACTACTTAATGAATTTAAATCCATAATTACGTGCTTCTACGTTGAGCATTATTTTGATCATGAGGAAAAATTTCGTGAAACAGAGATGATATTTAAGTGTGAAATTTTGGTAGTAATTTGTCTTTTGCTTCATTTAAGTAAGCGTTTCATGTATTTGGTTGCACTTCTTTTATTTTTATTCCATAAAAATTATATTCATTACTCTTTTCAAAATAAGGAAAACAGTTAAATTAAGAGAAGGAATGTATTACTGTACAGTATTTTGTAAATTAATAGGTTTCTTGAATGGTGAACTATAAAAAATTAAACATATCATTTACTTGATTTTTGAAGAAGTTAAAAGGTATAAGGTCCTTTAACCCTCTAAGCGGTTCGCGCGTACAATTCCGGCAAACCGATGATGCCATAAAAGCGGTTGTAACGTACAATTTTCGACCACCGAAAATTCTCCGAAAATGGATGTAGTGTACATTTCTCCAGTGTTCTCCCCCATAGAGTTTTGTGGTAGGAGAATCAGGTCGATTGTTTAGGAACTGCACCCCTCTTTGACTGACATTTATTGATAGATGCACCCCTATCTCCTGAGGCACAAAGACACTGATAGCTTTTCATGGCTTTGTAAATCTTTAATTCGAAGTATTTCGTTTGCGGTAACAGATGTATCTCTAATTCCACCACTTAAATATCTTGGATGACATTCGTAAAAAATATAAATAAGTCTCTCAAAGAATATTTTTATTTGTTGTTTTAGAATCTATTAATTCTTATGGGATGATCTTCGAAACTGGACGAGCTTTATGTATATTAAAAATTAACAATCTATAATATCTATTTATATATCTATTTATAACCGGAAGTAAAGGAACAATAACGAGGGTGGGTTTCCCGTATTCCATTCTAGTCGACTAAGGGTCAAGTAAAAAATCATAGAACGACTTGACCACTGACAGGGTAAACCTTTAGCGTATTTTTGGAGACTTCTTTTCCTCGATGTGTTCCACTCGGAGGGTTAATGCTAATACAAAAAAAAAAAAAAAAAAAAAAAAAAAAAAAAAAAAAAAAAATCTGACATATATATTTAATGCATGTATGATGCAAAACTGCTACATTTAGAGATTAAGATTTCGTTGAGTCTTAAATTATGCAAATTTTGTATAATGCACGTTTGGAAAAGTGTACGTAAACTGCACCTATATCATGTAAACTATGCTGACATAGTCATTCATCCCATTTAATCCTCTTTTATCCTAACCTATCTTTTGCTTATTCCTCTTTCCCATCCGAACTGCACTTTCCTAGCCGGTGTTACCGGATTTTACACTGGCTGGAAAAGCCGGCCACAATTTTCTGTTTAAAATAGAAAGAATTAGATTTTTTATTTACGGATACAAGTGACACTGGGTTATTTTAAAAAAGGACAGCATGTTACACTTGAAAACATATAGCATTTCTGAAAAGTTAAAAGAGTATGCAACAAACAACACACGCTATATATACTACAAATATTGCATCCCTTTTCTTTTAAAAAATAAATAATTAAATAAAAAAGTGAAATAATATTAATTTTTCAAATAATGTTAGTTTGAAATCTTGCAGCTCAACTCAATTTAATCCCTTATCCTTATCACAGCGATCTAAAAGTTTCAATACATGCATTTTCTCTATGACATCACTTATCTTAATTTTCAGTTTTTCTAAAAAAAATTTGAGAATTTTTCTTATACTGTATGTCTATTTAATAATTATATAAATCTTAATAATAGCGTAGTGTACCGTTTCCAAATAAAATGCTAATAATGAAGTAATGCAATAATCTCAGTGAGAATATCCTGTATCTAATTTTTAAATTAGCCAAATTTAATTTTACCAAAATTTGCCAGAATGGGTGAGATTAGTTAAATTGGGTAACCCCATAAGAAACTTAATTCAGGGACTTAAGATATGAGAGTATTGTTAACCATCGTAAAGAACTGTCAAAGTACAAAGACGTTTCTACTTCCAGAAAGGCAGTTTACATGCAGATGATACATGTCAAAGCAGTTTACATATGCAATTTTTGAATTAGTTACAACAAACATTTTAAAAATTATTACTAAGTGACTGTAATTTCACCTTGTAATAAATTAAATATTTGAAAAAAGATTGACTTAAAGTTTCAAACAATAATTTCAAATAAAAATAAACATTTTCGCTTAGTACTCACTATATATATATATATATATATATATATATATATATATATATATATATATATATATATATATATATATATATATATATATATATATATATATATATATTTAATCCAGGAAACTATAAGAAAGCCTAAAATAAGCGACAAAAGAAATATTTTCTGAATCCTTGTACTAAAAGAAACAAAAGTGTTACCAAAATAATAGATGGTTCTGTATGCGTTGTTATTGTCAAAGAAGTTTTAGGGTTCTAAAAGATTTTTTTTCCCAAGATGTTTTTTTTTCCTGGAAACAAACAACAGTGTGGCTTTTTTAATCAATATATAAAATTTCTACCCTATGAGGTAATTTAAGTTTCTTATTTACAGCTTGCAGTTTTCTATTTAACTGCGGTACAAAGATATTCAAGTAATCAATATATATATATTATTCAACTATAAAAGATTGAGCTCCTAATTTACTTGATTTTTGCAAAAGTTGAAAGATACAAAACCATTTGAGGCTAATAGAAAAAACATATGGCATATATAATATTATTATTATTATTTCCAATACAATGCTTTTTGCTTTTATAGCATTCGCCTTTACCAAGCCTCAAATATTAGTTGGTAGTTTTATTATCGAAATACCATATAAGCGGCCAACACTACTCCCTGGGATAATAAAAGTAAAGAAAGTAGGCCCTATTAATGTTGAAGCAGGGACCAAGTAGAAGACCCCCAGGATTGGACTGTCACATCCACAAGTACCGTTTGTGTGACCATGCATGCCTCAGCTGTTATTAATAAACACGGTGGATCTTTTAAGGTCGAGCTACGAACTCGTAACCTACCAGACACCCATATATACCATATGTTTTTTCTGTTAGCCTCAAATGGTTTTGTATCTTTTAACTTTTGCAAAAATCAAGTAAATTAGGTACTCAATCTTTTATAGCTGAATAATAGAAATATTCATTATTTTAATATCTTTGTACCCCAGTTAAATAGAAAACTGAATGATGAAAATAAGAAACTGAAATTACTTCTTTGGGTATATTGCTGACTGGGTATTTTATGTAGAATATTATATATTATGGTATATTATTGAGAAGTCCATTACTGGGTATATTATTGGGTATATTATACCTATTACTGGGTATATTATTGGGTATATTATATCTATTACTGGATATATTATTGGGTATTTTATATATTGCTGAAAAAAAAGCCACACTGTTGTTTGCTTCCAGAAAAAAAAAGCATTTTGTGAAAAAAAAAATTTTCTTTTAGACCACTACAACTTCTTTGACAATAACAAAGCATACAGAACCAACCATCTATTATTTTGGTAACACTTTTGTTTCTCTCAATACAAGAATTGACAAAATATTTCTTTTATAGCTTATTTTAGGCTTTCTTGTAGTTTCCTGGATTTTTTAAAAAATATATAGTGAATACTAAGAGAAAATATTTATTTTCATTTCGAATTATTTTTTGAAGCTTTAAGTTAATCTTTTTTCAAATAATTAGTATATTACAAGGTGAAATTACAGTCACTTTGTAAGCTGACTGACGCCTTTGGTACTGCACGGCACTGCAATGCATGATATAAATATAGTAAAGAAAATAAGATTTTGTTAAGTCTTAATCAATACAAATTTCTTAAAGTACAGAATTTGGATTGGTTGCAACGAACTTTTTATACAGCATTACAAAGTGACTGTAATTTCACCATGCAATGAGAAATTTATTAAAAAATATATATTGATTTGAACTTTCGAAGAATAATTCAAAATAAAAACAACCGTTTTCGCTTCACGTTCCCAGTACATTTAAAAGAAATCCAGGAAATTGTAAGAAAACCCAAAATAAGCAGCAAAAGTAAATATTTTGTCAATATTTGTATTGAGGGAGAAAAAAAGTGTTGCCGAAATAATGGAAGGTTCTGTATGCACTGTAGTTGTCAGGAAAGTTGTAGTGCTCTGAAAGAAGATTTTTTTTTTACCAAATGTTTCTTTTTTCTAGAAACAAACAACAGTGTGACTTTTCCTGAGAAATATCTAAAATTTCTATCTAAAGGACTGGTTTCAAATTCTTACTTTTAATATCCAGTTATCTGTTTTAAGAAGGTATAATACACTTTTAAAAAAATTTTAGTTAAAGTTCTATAGCAAACATTTTATTTGTTTTGTATGTTAGATTCCAATTTAAAGGTTATTAGGTTATTTAAGAAAGTAAAATCTTTATGAACTGTGCCTTTAATTAAAATTTTTAAAATTTTATAATTTTTTCAAATATTAATATATTTGCATGATTTTTTAAAAAATATTTATTAAGGCTTTCCGCATAAGACTGTTCATGGAGTTTTAGATATCTTTAAAGTTAAATTTTGTAAAAAAAAAAAATCCCATTTACAGTAATTAACACATTGTATGCTCGACACGTTCTAGTACTTTTTCTGACGATTAGTACTTGAGCGCGGGACACGTACTAGTACGGTTTCTGGCGATTGATACTTGAGCACGGGTCACGTACTAGTAAGAGTTAGTGTAACAACATGGTTTGTTTGTGGGTACAAAAATAACGGTATATACAGGAAAACGAAGCCGAATGTCTTTCATTTTTTTATAATGTAAAAATGCTTATATATAACATAATTCGAAAAAATTAAAACTGTATACTACTATCTCTATTTGATTTTTCATATTTATGATACTATTATAAATTTATAATAATATTATATTATATATTTTTTTACAAAAATCTTATGGTTGATATTTATATATTTCTATTTATATATTTGTTTATACATTTCAATATAAAATACGAAAAGTTGGTTAAAAAATTAAATAATTTTTTATCTATTGAGATTTAACTGGATAACTAAATTTACGAGCAAAACACCTGCTCCCGGTACTATTCCGCTGTGAAATGTACCAGCCCACTATGTTTTAATAAGGAAGTACAGTTTCTTCTACATAGTTGTAAATAAAAAATGAAATAATTAACTGGTTGTTAATTTCATGCACAAAAGCTGTTTAAAAAGTTTAACATTTATACCCTAAATACAAAAAAAAGCCATCATTATCATTTTTAATATATGTAATACGGTAAAATCAAGCATGGAGAAAAAGCCATTTAAAGTTTTCATTTCTTAAAGAAAGCCATTTTAAATAAAAACGTATATGTAAATAACTTTTGAAATTATGAATATTGAGATTTAAACCTTGCAAGTGTAAAAATATTGGATCAATAATTTGAAGAATTAAAACAATTATTCGCTTTAAGAGTGAAAAACAAGGAAATACAATTTTTTCTATATATTTGCATATAAAAAATAAAATAAGCAACTGATTGCTAATTCTATGCCCAGAATTATTCAACACATTATAGGAAACCTGTATAAAAATTTAACACCTGCACCTTAAATACTAAAAAAAAATACCCTTATCCTTTTTAATGCTTGGAATAGGGTAAAAACAAGTTTGGAGAAAAAGACATTTAAAGCTTTTATTTCTTAAAGAAAGCCATTACAAATAAAAAGATATATGTAAATAACTTTTGAAATTATGAATATTGAGATTTAAATTTTGCGTGCAAGTGTAAAAATATTGAATCAATAATTTAAAGTTTTAAAACCATTATTCGCATTAAGAGTGAAAAACAAGGAAATATAATTTTTTTTTTTATATTTGCATATAAAAAATAAAATATGCAACTGATTGTTAATTCTATGCCCAGAATTATTCAACATTATAAAACACCTGTATAAAAAATTTAACAGCTGTACCTTATATACTAAAAAAAATACCCTTATCATTTTTAATGCATGGAATAGGGTAAAAACAAGCATGGAGAAAAAGACATTGAAAGATTTCATTTCTTAAAGAAAGCCATTACAAATGAAAACATATAGGTAAATGACTTTTGAAATATTGAGATTTAAATATTGAGTGCAAGTGTAAAAATATTAGATCAATAATTTAAAGTATTAAAAAATGGTTCGATAATCTGACATATTTTGGGTATCGTGTACCCTTAATTGCAGTACAAAGAGATTAAAATACATGTCTGAAATTGCACTACGTAATTATATACCATTTCTTATATATAAACATGAATTAAGTATTTTGAAGATTTAATTTTCAACTGCACAAATCAAATATACTGCACAATAATGAATAAGTGAGTTGCATCAATTATTCATTCTACTACTTTTCAAGTATCTGAAATTGTTTAGTTTATTGGTAAGAAAGCTGCAACAAATAGAAAGTTCTATAAAAAATTCTGAACGGGAACAAGTAATGACTATGAATAGTTAGCACGCGATCGTTAAGAGACATAAAAAAATTCCCAATTATTTTCCTTTTTTATTAAGCTTTCAGTCCTATGCCAATATTTGGGTGTGTCACAAAAATTTTCAGAAAATAATCTCTCTTTTCATTGTTTCTAAAACTGATACCAATATATTTCTTAAAAAATATTAAACTCTTCATTTCTCTTGTTATAATTTTAGCTATTATAATTTTAACATAACTGTCTTAATAGTTATTCAGCTTTCGTAATTATTTTAATCTAAAATGTAATCTTTGCATTATATAAGCAATACAAGAAGCTTAAGCAAAAAGATAAAATTGTATTTTGAGAAATTCATCCAAAAATTTATTTATCGACTGTGCAAAGAAATATTTCTGCTCAAGATTGAATAACTTTTCAATAGTACGAATTATATTCATTCTCTTGCTACTCAGTTAACCAAAATTAAGTATACTACTAAGAAATTTGTTACCATCTAAGGAAGAAGGTGTAGGGAAAATTTGAGGAGCAGTAAGAAATGACTATTAATTGTTAGCACGTGATGAAAAAACGTAAACATTTTCCAGGGGTTTTTTATACTAATTTATTTATTTATTTTCATTTACCAATACTTGGCAGCATCACTTACGTTTACCGAAAAATAAACTTATTGATTCCCACCTTTCATTGTTTTTGTAAAACGATACTTACATTGTACATTAAATATTGAATTGCTCATTTTTATTTTATACGTATAGTAAGGAAAATATTGTAATCATCGAAAAAACTCAACCTGGAGACCCAAATTATACCCATTATAGAAAGGAATCTCTGAAAAGAGAGGTTTCCTAAGGGGATTCATATTTCTGTAGCAAATGTGGAAAATCGGAAAATCCTCATACTCTAAAACGTTACTGATAAAATTTACATTCCTTATGCAGAAAAAGCTGTACATAAATGACATGTTACTCAGATAACAAACACGTAGTAATTCAAATGTAGCCAGCAGAAATCCCATTTCAAACTTACCCTATTTGAGAAACAGAAAAAAAATGTTACTTTTCCTTATATTAAAAATATAAATTATAATTATAATCTTTATACTTTTTCTAATGTGAATATTGAGAGGGGCAATTCTGTAATAATCTCCATAAATATATATTTAACACTTAAGAACTTTTTAAATAATTAAATGAATATAATGAAATTATATAAATGAATTAATTAAATGAATATATATTATTAATAATAATGTATATAATATAATAATAGTATACATGATATAATAATAAATACAATTAATGAATAATAAATGAATGTGTATAATAAAATTTAAATAATTATAAACTGATTTTCTAAAGTTCTTTAAAAAAGCAGATATACTAGACAATATTGAAAATCAATGTACAGGTATTTTATTTTTATTTTGGAATTCAAACTACAAGATACTTTCAAAACAAATAATTTTGTGAACCAAAAAAAATCCATTAAGAGTTAAACTATTGCTAAGATGTCTCATAGTACTTTGTTTATTTAGAAAATAGGGATATAATTACATTATACCATGCTTAAATTGGTTTAATAGGGTACACCAACTAGCCTCTCAATAAAAGAGGCTTATTTTGAATGTACTAAGAAGTCTTGTCCAAACTTATTTTCATTAGTGTTTCAAACACAATACGTATTTTTCAGCAGTTCTTTTATTCTAGTTACTTTCTTGAAGTATAGGATGCATAATAGTTAACGATTTTAATCTTACGTTTGCTGTTTAATAAACTCAAATTTGAAAAAGACTTTATCTAATATATATTAATAGAGAAGTGTTTGTGTGTCTGTCTCTGTGTGTTAGTGTCTGTCTATAAATACGATTACAATTAAACGGCGAGATCTACATGCATGAAAATCAGTAGAAGTATTCTTTGTAATGCCTCTCGAAGCCTTTTTTTCAGTTCAATTTTATTTTTAAGTTATTTCAATGGGTTAGTTCTTTTGATTTCAAACATTACTTTCAAAATCAGCAGCAGTCGATAAATTTGTGATCATTTTGTATAAGCAGCTTTTTTGTCACCTAGTCATTATCAATATCGTATAAATTGTGTAGAACTTGAATTTTGTAAAATATAAATTGAAAATCAATACAATATTGTAGGTAACGGGAACTTTGCACATCCAAAAACTATCGATAAATCTACGCAGAAATTTTTAATTCTGCCCAGTTTGCATCCTTAATATAATTTCTAGAAATAAATTATTGAACCTTTAGGGGCACACGTCCTTTAGGTTTGTACGGGCTCCATATACAAGAACTACTTAAGTTATCATCTCTGTGATCTACCTGGTAGTCTCGAGTTTACCTCTGTAGTCTACGTGCCTTACAGGTTTTGACTAGATTAAATCGGACTATGAAGAGCCTCTTGCATGTTAGCGGTGGCCCTGTGTCGGTGGACTCTTGCCGTCGAGGAGCTACTAGAAAATGAAGATATCGCTCGAATAGATTGGCCAGAGTACTACCCTGATTTAAATCCCATGGAACATGTGTGGAATGCGTTGCGGAGGAACATTGCAGCACGCTTAGATCCTCCAAAGAACACCCAACAACTCAAACAGATGCAGATTGCGGAATGAGCACTCCTACCGCAAGAAATGTTGGACCAGCTGGTTCTGAGTACGGAGACGGTGCGAAGCAACCATTGCAGTTAGGGGAGGTCATATCCCATATTATGGAACATCTGCTTGTTGTTCTTCCTCTTGGATAGACAATCATGAGTCACGATACTATGCGTTCAATAAAGCTTGTTTTTGTTTGATTCCATACCGTATGCATTGTATTCCTTTTTCAGTGCCGATGCTTTCGTCATCCTTTACGTGCATAATACTCTCCCTCATTTCTGAATTTCATGTCTCTCAGATGATTTCTCTTGGAGTTATGGCAAAAAACTCAGATGTTGCTTAAGTTTTGCACACCAGTGTAGAAATCTCTATAAAGATGAGTATTATACTACAAATTAATACTATATATATTTTATTTTCCTGTTAGAATTCAAAACAAATGTAACTTCAAAACAGTATCATTTGAGATTGAACAACACTTATTAAGAGATTAGTGTATTGCTAAAGTAACAGCTCTAGTTATAACGTACTTTGTTAAATGGGAAAAGAGTAAAGCAATCGAATAGTCACCTGGTTTAAATTTTCTTAACACTGTAAGCTATCTTTTCAGAAAAGTGTTTATTGTGAAAATATTGAGAATGACTATTTTCGATGGAGGGTTTTTTTTTTTTTCAATAAAAATATACTCTTTCTTTTCCGTTAAAAAGCATTAAGTAGTTTGCAGCTATTCCTCTCTCCAAATTACTTTTTTAAAATATAGCAAGTACAGAAGATTGTTCACACTTTATGAAAATGATTTTGTTTACGTATTTAATTTTAACATTTTGAGATAAAGAATTGATATTTTCGCCGTAAACGTGTGTTATTGCTTTGTTTTAACTGAAATTCAAAATAAAACTTGAATTTTTAAAATGGTTCCTAAGATTGACAGATTTTTAAAGGTTAAGTAACTGAATATTCTGAGGAAAATATTCGTATCCAGAAATTATAAAGCGATGTAAAAACTGCAGTTATAGCATTTAAAAAAATGCATTCATAATGTAAAAAAAAATATTTAAAAGGAAAACCTCGTCTAAATGAAGCTAAAACTGAAAACCTTATCACGAATTCTCGTCTATAAGACTTTTCTAACGTACGTAAACATAAAGAAATTGAAATCCCTGATCTTAAAAAAAAATACGCTGACTCAAATCTCTATTTCATAGGAACTAGGAATGTCTTCTGCCACTGTAAGTAAATGTAGTGTAAATAAAGATTTCAAGTTAGAAATATGTTTAAAGTTCATCTGCTTTTAGTATAAAACACATTTCAGAAAGAAAAATAAAGTTAATATGCTTTATGTAATTATGTAGAATATTATACATAAACACTTAGCTGTTGGATTCTAGTAGTAACACTCGATGGGGCATGCCTATATTTAAATAAATATTACAAAGTAACTTTCTTAATGCTCAACTAACAAAAATGGCCTTGCCAAACTGCTTCATTAATGTACAGAAAAGTTCCAGAAGTGACGAATGATAGTTATGGGATTTTATTACGATGTGATACTGATAATCTAAAAATTCTGAAATGAATCCAAATTTAATGCACTCAACTCTCAGTATAATTTTAAAACCAATTTTTCGAAGAAGTAATTCCTGATTTATATGACAAAGACATCAGTATAATCAAGGGTATATGAACAAGGCCTCTCGCCACACTATATACCAGATGTGGCTAACCTGCGGTTCGAGAGCTACATGCGGCTCTTCGAAGGATTATTTGTAGCTCTCGATAAATGTACCCGAGTTCCCTTTTCAGTTTTGTGTTATTATATTTTAAAAAATTATTACAGCTGATGGAGTTCCGGCAATGCTCGGTAAAAAAAATCGGTCTTATTTTGCTTTTAAGAGATGATCATCAAATTCCACAATTCATACCAATTCATTTCATAAGTCACCGAGACCATCTCGTTACAAAATATTTAAAATATCCTGATGTTATGAAAACAATGTAACACATTGTACATTACATTCGCATCAAAGCAAAAAGTCATCGACAATTCAAAAATTTCCTTGAAAAATTAAAGGACGGAGAACTTCTAAATGACATTCAATAAATATAATTTCTGTTAAAAAAATAAAAATAAAAATAAAAAAATTTTAAATTTTTAAAAATGGCTCGGACTATCAAGGAGCTTGGCCATCCCTGCTATATACCAATAAAATTTTTATACTCGTTAAAGCACTTAAAAATTCTTGGAGCAATAACCAATGGAGACAGTGGCCTATGTCCCATTTAAGATAAACATTCGTTAGTTTCATATTTTTTCGTTTGGGATAAGAATAAAGATAATGCCCGTGCGTTTTCTTGTTTTATTAATTTGCTTATAAGGTTATCTTTAAAGCTGTTGTAATAAAAAAATACAGTAAAGAAAATTCTTTAGAAGTCTTTTTATCAGCTATTAATACGGAAATAGTTGATTGATTTTTACAAATGCCCATTCATTAATGAATAACCTGATGCTTTAAGAAGGAGCAGAATATTTTAAACATGATACACCGAGTAATTTTCCTGTTTTGTGTTAACAGTTATGATGCTGTCTTCCTCACATGCTTAAAGGTCTTATCATACATCAATATGTACGCGTCAGTTTACGATTCCTTTTTTCTGGTGAAGATTAAGCAAATTTCTTATGTTACAGCTAAAAGTTTTCAACCTATTTATTTAGTTCAAGGAATCAGAACAATTAATCAAACAAGACCTGAGCTTAATGTTTAGAACGTTTTACTCAATGTATATCGTTAAGAGATGAATGCTTTTGATTTATAATACAGGATTTCATACTAAGGAGTTGGATATCATCAATATATAAATTGACTTCAGATTTGTTGAGTTTACCTTTCGCTAACTTCTCAGACATTTTTACTAGTTAATTTTTGTATTTAATAAATACTTAACTATTTAAACTTAAGCTCCTTTGCACAACAGCCCAATTTGAGGGTATGGTCCACGGTGTCAAACTCTGTTTTCGAGATCAGAGACATGGAGTGGGAAGCATATGCTAAGGTTAGGTGGTAAACTTTACGTGGAACTCCCAGTTTTAAGTTCCCAAGTACGCTTGGTCCTCAGTTTATCTGCACACTGAATTGCTGAAACAACTCTGAGTCAACCTTGCCCAGCCTGAGGATCAAACCTCAGACCAGTGACTTGACAGAGGAGCCCCAATGCAATTTGCACTCTTTAAACTCCTTAGGGTAATATAATACATAGCTTTCAAAAATGCGCAATTTCAAATTATTTACTTCCATAGCTCATATCTAACCAAATATTGAATACATTCAATTCACATTTTAGTATCATGTCTCTGATTTTTTTCGATATTTCTATAAGTTTCAAAAATTTGGGTTCAACACTGAGAAAATGAAACAAGAGACCAGGACATGCTTGCCGAAAACGCACAGTAAGCATGTGCTTCTCTTGAAATTTTTAAGGGGCATAACAAAATGACTGAAAATGAGTCTCCACCTTCTTATTTTTGTGAAAAAAATATTGTTATATGAGCTTTCTTTCTAAACTTTTACATCCCTACATAATATGAAAACTTATGATTTTATAAGTGGAAGGAGCCCCCCAAAATGGTACACTGTCCTTTTTAACTTCAGAGGTTTATCGGGTGCTGTTGAACTTATTGTTGAATAATCCTGTTATCCTGTTGAATAATCTTATCAACTTCAAGGGATCCACAGCTTTTTCTATACAACGAACTGTGCATACTCATATCTCATTCTAAAATTGTAACATTTAACTACAGGCAGGACCGTGGCATGATATGGTACAGAGAGGCGGCACCATAAAGAAGCGGCATAAGCCTCGAAATCAAAATGCAATTTGAAGCATTCATCAATAATTAAAAATCGTTCGATACAATTTTCTATATTAGTCGCTTATTTGATACTGATATTCGCAGAGTCGATTCAAGTGAGGAACAAGATTGTGCACAATACATGGTTAGCCTAATTGAAGAGAAGCAAAATGATTATCAACCAGCTTATAACCAAGTGGAGTTTTTGACTCCACAACAAACGAATAAGAATACATAGTAATTACTGAATGAGATATGAGAATGAGTATGATTGATATGAGAAAGGTAATTACTTACCTCCTCCCATATTCCGGCTGGCAAACTTTCAGCTCAACACACAAAATCCATTAAATAATATGACTACGGTATTTTAACATAGATTTAATTAAGAATAACATAACAAATAATAACAGAAATTATCGAATACAAATATTTTAGTATTAAGCTTCCGGTTCGTATGGAAGCGACGAATAGTTCTAATACGAATAAAAGTTTTTTTTTTCTGGACGCCACGCTTCCCACAGCTTGGCGTTTTTATTCTGTTGCCACTGGAGATTCAACATCCTCCCGCGCGGCCATGGACCCGGGCAGGATGCAAATTTGAGATATAGGCCGAGTCATTGTCCCTGTTGATATGAGTAGCTTGACCACTCTTGTAAGTTCATCTGGACCTGGGTACGTCTGAAGGATTCTACCCAAGCTCCATTTCAATGGTGGCAGGCTGACATCTTTGATGATGACCAGGTCTCCCACTCTAATGTCTCTCTGAGTTTTCCACTTTGGGCGAGACTGCAAGGAATTTAGGTAGTCTCTATTCCAACGTCTCCAGAAGGTTTCCTTAATCTGCAATAGGAGTTTGTACCTGGAAGAAATACTTAAAACAGAAGAATTAAATTCTGACTTCTCGGGTAACTCTAATAAAGGAGTTCCGATTAAAAAATGACCAGGGGTCAGGGCCCGGAAATCTGAAGGATCGGAGGACAAAGGAACTAAAGGTCTCGAATTAATGCAGGCTTCCACCTGGCACAAAATGGTGGAGAGTTCCTCAAATGTAAGGAGAGTTCCCTTTGTTGATTTGGCGATATGAGTTTTTGCGAGTTTAATGGATGCCTCCCATAAGCCTCCGAAGTTCGGGGCATATGGAGGAATAAAATGCCATCTAATCGATGGGGCGAATGCATCTTGGACTTGAGAGTCAGCAACAATGTGGAACAGTTTCTTGAGATAAGAATTTGCCCCAATGAAGTTTTTCCCGTTGTCTGAGAAGACCTCACTGGGCAGACCTCGACGAGCCACAAAACGTCTCATGGCGGCAATAAAGGCAGCAGTGGATAAATCTGAAACTGCCTCAAGGTGTACAGCCTTTGTGCACATGCAAATAAACAGGCAAATGTAGTATTTAAAAGTACTTGATTTTCTCTTATGTTCCCACTTGGTGGGAATCGGACCCGCGAAATCTGTTCCCACTCTTTCGAAGGGTCGAGCTCTGTGAATTCTTGAGGGAGGTAAATCTCCCATCAACTGTTGTGTAGGTTTGGCATTTAATCGAAAACATGCAATACAGTTTCTAAGTTCTTTGCGTACTGTGGATCTTCCATCTGGGATCCAAAACTTTTGTCGAATCAATGAAAGAGTAAGGTTCGTACCAGAGTGCATACTCCTTTTATGATATTCTCTAATAATTAAAGCAGTTACAAAATGGTTCTTAGGAAGGAGTATCGGAAATTTCTGGTCATAAGCTAATGATTCATGTCTACTCAGTCTGCCGCCTACACGCAAAATTCCGTTGGAATCTAAGAAAGGATTTAGTGATATGCACTTGTTATTTCTTGGTAGTACCTTCCCCTTTAATAACAACGCAATTTCTTCTTGGAAATTAGAATTTTGAATAAGTTTAACGACACATAAAGTTGCGTCTTCTATTTCAGCGGAGTTCAAAGGTCCCTTTACCTTTGTTAATTTCTTGATTCATTTAATAAATCGTTGTACCCAAGCTACAACTCTGATTAATTTCGCGAACGTAGAAAATTTCGTTAAGAGGTTGCACATTTCATTCATTTGAGTAACAAGACTAATTTGTTGTATTTCTTCTGGCTCCTTCGCTACATGTGAGTCTATTTGACTAACTGGTAATTTGCTTGAGTGAAATTCCGTTCTTTCATAAAGCCAGTCTGGTCCGTACCACCACTCTTGATTTCTTTCTAATTGCTCCGGGTAAAGACCTCTAGTGGCACAATCAGCGGGATTTGCTTTTCCTGGGACATGTCGCCAGGATTCGACTGATGATAAGACTAAAATCTTTTGAACTCGATGGGTGACGAATTGATTTCCTTTAGCTGGAGGATTATTCAGCCAGCTGAGAGCAATTGTGGAATCCGTCCACAGAAAAATATTTTCTATATTACGGTTAAGAGCTTGAATTATGGCATGAGTTAATTCAGCCAACAATAGTGCACCACAAAGTTCTAATCTTGGTAACGTGACTGATTTGACAGGGGCAACACATCTCTTTGCAGCTATCAAATGTAATTCTATAGGATCTGACAAGATTCGTAAATAAACAACTGCTGCATAGGCTTTACACGAGGCATCGCAAAAGCCATGTAATTCAAATTTAGTGTTCGATGTTAAACCTAGATGGCGAGGAAGCTTTACTTTTTTAAAATGATGAATTTCCCTTTTGAATCTGTTACATTTATCTTTAATCTCTTCCGGCAGGTGATCATCCCATTCTAATTTTGCTTGCCACAGTTCTTGTAGGAGAAATTTTAAAATAATAGTTGCAGGCGATAGGATGCCTAACGGATCGAATGTTCGGGCTATGAATGACAATAATTTTCTTTTAGTGTCCGTATCTTCTCCCTCGACGATTCTTACTTGTAATAAATCATTTTGGACATTCCAGACTACCCCTAATACCTTTTGAAATGAATCTTTGAATAAATGCTCCGAGTTTTGCACTTTCAACGAATCTGGCAGTTGTGCCAACGCTTCGGCATCATTTGAACACCACTTTCGAAGTTCAAATCCTCCGGATTGCATTAAATTTTGCATTTCCTTAACTAATTCTTGTGCTTCGGTCACCGAATCTGCACCCGCGAGTAGATCATCCATATAGAAATGATTCTTTGCCACCTCATACGCGATTGGAAAATTTTCTTTCTCATCGTCACATAACTGTTTTACTGTCCTGAGAGCCAAATATGGCGCGCACGAGGTTCCGTAAGTAACAGTATTAAGCTCAAAAATTTGTATACTATCCCTGGGATTTTTTCTCCAGACAATCCGCTGATATTTCCTGTCTTCATTGGTTACATTAATCTGTCGATACATTTTTGCTATATCAGCTGAAAATGCAATCGAATGACATCTAAATTTAACCAGAATTGTAAATATGTTAGCCTGCAGTTTAGGACACTTTAACAATACATCATTTAATGAATTACCATTAGATGTTTTGGCTGAGGCGTCGAACACCACACGAAGTCTCGTGGTGGAACTATTTTCGTTTATTACTGCATGATGAGGTAAGTAATAATAATTTTGTTTTCTCGATTCTTCTGATCTTACAGGAGACATGTGACCTAGTTTAGCGTATTCCTCCTTAAAACTTATGTACGGCTCTCTTAATAATTTATCTTTTTTAAGCTTTTCTTCTAGTAAATAAAACTTTTTATGTGCTTGAATTTTACTTTCACCTAAACTGACTGTACTTTTGAAAGGTAACTTGACAGTGTATCTACCCGAAGTTTTATCTCTAGTCACTGTCTCTGCGTAAATAGTTTCTACTTCATGGTCTTCTGACTTAAGAATTTCAGATTCTGTAACTGATTCTAATTCAAAGAATTTCTTTAAGGTATCATTTATGTTCACCGTTGAAACGCATGATACTACACTTTGTTCCTGTGCTGCATAGTTAATAGGACCTGAAAGCACCCAACCTAATTTTGTTGGTAATGCAACAGGTGTTCCAGGCAGACCCACAATTGGAGCTCCTTCAATCAGTAAAGCGAAAATATCGGCTCCTAATAAAATATCAATTTCCTTTTTAATGTAAAATTGAGGGTCTGCAAGCAACAGATATTTTGTGTGTGGCCAATTGTGTTGCCTTAAATGGAAATTAGGGAGAGGAGAAGTAACCCTTTCTACTACGAAAGCTTTTACCGAATGCGAATCCTCAGAAAAATGTGGGGTAAAATAGAATTTTGTTCTACACAAAGAGGTTTCCGCCATAATACAATTGATGCCTACTAAACTGTGCGATGTTCTACGCGACGGTAAATCCAATCGTGCCGCGCACTCCCTTGTAATTAGCGAATTTTGGCTAGCATTATCAATCAATGCCCTACATTGAATAACTTTACCATCCCTGTTCTTTACATTAATTAGAGCTGTTGATAATAAAACATTACTTGATAAACATTGAGCACTATTTGAAACCAACATTTCTGGACTCGAGCTACCGCACACTTCACTAGTCCCTTTATTCACCGAATACACATGCAATAGCGTATGATGTCTCTCATCGCAATTTTTACAACTAAAATTTATGCGACAGTTTTCAAGCTTATGATTTTTACGTAAACAATTTTGACATAACTTATTAAGTTCTACAATTTTCCATCTCTCCATAACAGGCATAGAATTAAATTTGAGACATTTATACAAAGCATGCGTCTGAGAGCATATTATGCATACATTATTTGTCACTACATCATTATTAGATTTTTTAACCAACGCACTATTTGTTAGATGTTTCTTTCCTACATTATTATCCAGTACTTTATACGCTGGGCGGAATTTTGTATCTAATTTCGTAGTTTTGTTTTCACTCATACTTCTCGCTTCCCTTTCTATGAATTTTTTAAATAAGTCCAAATTTGGAATTTTATCATTTTCCTGCATTAATTCCCATCTTTGTTTAAGAGGCTCATCTAACTTTGAAATCATACAATTTATAATCATTAAATCACTTAAACTATTAGATTCTAATCCTAATGTTTGTAAATTCCTTACCGCTTCATTACATGTATCTATCAACTCGAGTAACGTTTTCGAATTATTCGCTTTAACTATTTTCGTATTAAATATTTTATTTATTTGGCATATCGCCAACTGACGCTTATTTTCGTATCTTTCGCACAGAATTTCCCAACAATTTTTTAAATTTTCTTCTCTTAATGAAAATCCTCTAATTAATTTTGACGCATTTCCACGAACTGCCGAATGCAAATATTGCAATTTTTCAATTTCTGACAACTGCTCATTTTGTACAATTGTCGATTCGAATAATTCTTTGAACGAAATCCAGTGTTCCGAATCCCCGTAAAAGTGCGGGAGATCAAATTTCGGAAGCTTAACCGATATCGGTTTTGATTTAGAACCGGTATCATTCTCAGAGTTTTTTTTTTTAACTTAGTTTTTTCTTCAAGACTAATTAACAAATTCAAAACTTTATCTTGATATCTCAAATATTTATCTACGTTATCATCATTCTCTTTCTGAGAAAAATTTGCAAATATTTCTGAAATGCGATGTTCATAATCCTTTAATTTCGTTTTCAAAACCGAAATTCTGACCTGCTGTTCTACACTGCATTTATTAACATTCTCACTGAATACATCTATTTCTTTACATATTGAATCAAACCTTAGTTCGGTTTTCGAAATTTTAGGTGCCATTTTCACGAATTTAAATCTTTTAATCAATGAATAATAAGCAATACTAAATTGAACATACTCAAATTAAACTTAAAACCAAAACAATAAATTTCGAATTAATACGACTTAAATGAGAATAATTAGAATTCTGGACTCCCTATATTTAAGAATTCAAACAAACAAATAATTGCTATCAAACCCATAGGGCTCCAGCTCGAACGGACCAAAAACTATGGAGATTTTGACTCCACAACAAACGAATAAGAATACATAGTAATTACTGAATGAGATATGAGAATGAGTATGATTGATATGAGAAAGGTAATTACTTACCTCCTCCCATATTCCGGCTGGCAAACTTTCAGCTCAACACACAAAATCCATTAAATAATATGACTACGGTATTTTAACATAGATTTAATTAAGAATAACATAACAAATAATAACAGAAATTATCGAATACAAATATTTTAGTATTAAGCTTCCGGTTCGTATGGAAGCGACGAATAGTTCTAATACGAATAAAAGTTTTTTTTCTGGACGCCACGCTTCCCACAGCTTGGCGTTTTTATTCTGTTGCCACTGGAGATTCAACACCAAGCAATATAAGGTCTAATTTAAATTCGCACGTGAGTAACTGACAGTCTAGGATCTGTAAGGGATGTACGCGATTTAGGATTTATCACCCTCCTCTGTTTAAACGCTTTTGGTACCCATAGATTTAGGTTTCTGATTTTGAGGTGCTACGATTGGAAGACTTGCATAATACAGTGAAAATATACTGTACAGTTCAGGGTACAGTAACATTTGTTACTTATAATAAGTTATTTAATTGAAATATTTACACCACTATATGCTATAGAAAAGTATGGTAAAATTTTGTTTAATACTCTATTGACTATAATCTTTAGTATACAGTCATGAGCATGAAGTTTTCAATTATTTCTGAGATCTAGAATGAAAAAAACAAATTAGATACTGTACTCGTCAAGAATACACAATATATTAGAATAACTGTACTCATCAAGAATACACAATATATTAGAATAACTAAACTACCAAATCCAAGTTCACAAAAATCTGTCTGTGCAAAAAAACACTGCGTAAGTTGAAACAACTCTTTGGTAGCGACATCTATTATCTTAAATAAAAACTAAAACTGTATTGAAAAATTTTAATAGATAATTTGTTCTTGAGAATTAGTAAGTTATCCGAAAGTCAGAAAATAAAAATCCAATACACTACCTTTGATTAGATTAGATTTATTTAATTCTAATGGAATATGAAAGGTTGCCTTCAATTAATAATGAAAATTAATTTTTAATACCTTTATTTAATACTATGTCCTTTTGATGGCGCCACTTGATAGACAAAATGGAACGATCTTCTGTTTATTCCTATATATGAATTAAAATGTTAACACATACCCTGAAATAATTACGTTTTATATACTTTTTCATGAATTTACATTAAAGTTAATGAAATAAATTCATGAGTTTATGCTAAGAAATCTTATTTTTTTAATTTTAATTTTAATATATATTTTTAGAGTAATAATTATATCTTTTTAATAAGTAAAATATAGGGATGAGATTGAGATCACTCAAAAACCTGAACGTAAGGTCGCATAGCTTTAAACCGTCCCATGCAAATATAAAACATTGTTGCCCATGAAACTACATTATTAGAATAATACAAAAAAAAAAAAAATATATATATATATATATATATATATATATATATATATATATATATATATATATATATATATATATATATATATATATATATATATTTATATATATATATATATATATATATGTATATATATATATATGTATATATATATATATTATATATATATATATATATATATATATATATATATATATATATATATATATATATATATATATATATATATATATATATATATATATATATATATAAGGTCTTTTTATATAACTTAGTGTAAATTCTAAAAACCAACTGTAACTTAATCATTGACACGAATGCTTATATAAGCCTCTAATCATATTTTTCAAGAATTATCAAAAAGTTTCAAATTACCTAGGTCAGAAAATAACTAAGGGAATGTTTATTTAATCATTTTTCAAATAACTTCATTATTAAATAAAATAAGTTCTGGAAAAATAAAATCTTTCATCAAACATATATGTCTGTATATAGGTATATAATAAGTTATTATTGATTATTTATTTGTTCTTGAGTTAAATGTTTATTTTTAATTTAAAGTATTTCCAAAATTATAAAACCTTGAAATGCAAAAATATTAATAAAAATTGTTGACAAAATGCCAAAAGAGGCATACAGATATGTCCTTTAAATATTATATTCTTTTTTATTATAACTTAAATTTATGCAGATAAAGCTTTGAAAACATGAAATTTATAAGATTTTTATACATTATTCATACACAGAAAATGAAAGATTTAGAGAACTAAAAGTATCGAACGTTATTAACAGATGCCGCCACCATATAAACAAGTCTGTATTTTATACAGCTTAGGTCAGACCCCTGTAAAATTCACTAAATTCATAATGAAGACTCATGTCACAATGATCATAATAAATATATTACGCATATTGTTTTAACAATTGATATTATTGTAATCATTTAGTTACATTTTACAGTTATACAAATGTCTAACTGTTTCATTGTCCATTTATAAATTATAGTACCGTATTTGCATCACTCTTGCATTTTTCCCCAAATAAGAACCTCCAATTTTATTTTTATTTTTTTTTTATTTTTATATATTTGTTTTTGTACATAAAAATTGAAAAAATTTATTTTACTCTAGAAATAATTTAATATTACAAAATTAAAACTTTCCTCTTGGAATTTCACCTCACTGCCCAACCCTTTTTTTTATTTTCGATGTAAAAACAATATATGCGAGGGCTGTTCAATAAGTAATATCACTACATTTATGCAGAAATCGGGTTATCTTTCATTGTCATTATTTACGTGGTCTTTGGCAAGGCCGTAACTAAGGCTTGGCATGAGCATCTCAATCATAGGGGCTCAGTACCATAATGGAAATGGGGTCCGAAAGAGGACAATTTGCCCCTAGTAGCAATGCGGGAACCACTTTGTGTACCCAAAACTCATTTTATGCCTTCCACGGGACGTTATGATTAATATCCACATTTCGATATTTTCGATTTCTATGCTCAGGGTACATTTAAGAAAAAGGGGAAATGAAAAAAATCAAATGAAAGGGCCTTTTTATTAAGTAAAAGTGATCTTTGGTATTACTTATCATTAAAGTATATATAATGTGTAAAATCGGATTATGCCAAATCTCTCTGAAAAAATACATTGAGCAATGTAAATGTATTCGGAGAAGGGCAGGGTAAGGCTCCTCTTACCTCACGTCTTTCTACATTATTAACAATACTGTCAAATGAAACGACTCCCAAGTAGTTCTCTTATACGTTTTGGTCCCAATGGTTTAACATCTTTGAAAAATGGAATAATAACTGTACAAATTCCTTGTTAAATGGATTTTGACATTGATCGATGGGAGTAACAATTTGTAGATGAATGAAGATTTAGGGAGGGATAAACAGTGCATCCTACCAGCAATACAGATTTATATACGAAAAACATACAGAAACTGGACACTGCGCAAAGACGAAATTGACCGGAAAGAAAGATAAATTGACACATTATGAGTTGGGCTGATCATAAGATTCATTCATTAGAAGCAAAATTGATTAAAGAACCATTTACCCCAAATAACCAATCTTGTCTTGAATCGATCTTTTTTTCTTTGAAGAAGGAATTGCACATCTGGTCGGTAAAAGTATCGTAACCCAAAGCTCTATTATTCTTGGACTGTGCTATTTTAACTGAGTCATTAAATAAGCGTCTAATAACCTTAAACGTTTATTTTTATCCTAATAATGCCATCTCTTCTTAAAATAATAAAAGTGTGTGACAAATCAAGGACGCATTGCATAACAGTTGATTAGAAATAACCGTAGATTAAACTCTATGCAATTAAACACCGTGAGATTTTAACACTGATTTTACGATTACCTCTAATTCGCTATAATTAAATGAGTAGTTAATCTTGGTAAGATAAGACCTTAGTTCTATTTTTTATAAGATGAAATTTTTTTCCAGTTCTTTGCACTAATGTTGATATTGGTTATCTCTAATTTTTTTTTGTTGAAAAGGGGAATATACTTGTGTGCAAGCTCTAAACAACTCATTTGTTGCCACACTTCTCGACTTGTCCTCGTCTCAGGAGTGAACTGAAAATGGTACAGAAAAATATAAGTTTAGTGGCATTAAAGGTTGAAAAACGATTGAATTTGATGTTTAATTCTTTAATGGTTGAATGAGTGTCTTTTGGTAGCCTATGGCGTCATGATTTTACTGCCGCAATCACTTATTAGATCGTCGATAGCTTTTTCAGAGTCATAACTACGGGCTTCTCTGGCTTCGAAACACGATGAATTCAATCGTAAACTATCAGACGGGCACTTAAGGTAAATACCGGGTGGCCATAATTAAACTGACAGTTCTCACAGTGTTCTGTAGCGCGATCTATTTGCGAGAATGACGTCACATTTTATAGGAAGATTAAACAAGACGGGGGACAAAGGATTCCGCAAAAAAAACAAATTAGTTCCAAAAGTCACCGATAAGGGAATTTTGGCGCTGTGTAGTAGAAAATAGAGTGTTCACAAATGCTAATTAGTACGGAATAAAATTACCTTTTATTATGCACATTTTCTGATTTAGTTCAAGTGCAATATGGCAACACTTTTAAAAAAAGCGTAAAATCTACATAAACACCGATAAAGTCTCGGGATCTGCAATACCTCGTACGCTGAGCAGAAGAAGAAGTTCTTTATTCAAATTTCACGTTACATCCATTGGCACAGTGCCGGCTGCTTGGGTTTTAAAAGGCAAAGTGTTACGTTTTGGATCAATCGGATTGAAAGTTTATGTGCAATGTCTCCTTCTTCAGTCGAGCGTTCGTTACTGGTCAAATTCTTTTACCTCAACCAGTGCAACGCATCAGCAGCTCTTCGTGCTTGTAGAACGCACAAAAAAAATGCGTAAAGGTGATGGTCCTGATAAATATAATTTTTTATACTTTTAGTTTGTGTCTACGAAATATATTTCATCACTTGTTCTATATATAGCCTTTCAGATTTAATATTTAATTGCTATTTGGGAAGTAATTTTTAGTAGGTTTTTTTTCTTTGGTAAAATTATGTGAATGATTCCTTTACTGGAAAGTGATTGATAACAAATTACATAAGTTTTCTATTATTCAGAAAGTTTGAGTTTGAGGGAGGTTTCTAGCAATATGTTCTGATACATAAGTTACTTGATTATGCTAAATTATATCATGTAAAAGATTGAGAAAGTACCAAGGTTTTGTTATTCCTATGTAACATAAAAACATTCTTATGTACTAAAATGAAATATTTGAATATGTTTATGTTACATATTGAAATATTTTACAAAGGTTCTACGACATTTAACATAAAAACATTTAATATTTCATTCTGAAATATTCACTATAACTAAAAATTTGTTGCAAAAATCCTATTTTACAAAATTGTTAATCAAAAATAATTTTTTATATGAATTTTTCTAATTTTGTTTTCAATTTCTATTTTTAAAGATAAAATGATCTTCTATTTGATTCAGCGAAAGACATTCTGAAGTTTATCTTTTGATGGCTTTCATCATCAATATGATTCAGTTAAATTTTTAAATTTTGAGTTCTTTTTTATCATAATTTATATTTCAAACTTAGATAGTCATAACATAGGGAATAAAAGAATTGAATTATCCCATTTTAAAGACCATTATAAAAATTTTCTTATTTATTCGGTAGGCCTTTTGTTGTGGTGACTGATACTCACGCATTGTACTGGTTAGCAGGACTGAAAGATCCGTCAGGAAGGCTTGCTAGATGGGCATTAAGTCTACAAGAATACGATGTCTCTATATCCTATAAGAGCTGAAAAAATCATAAGGACGCAGACTATCTTTCGAAAAATCCCATTGAATTTGACTCTTCTGGAGAGGCAGGACTCATTGCTGCATTTACGGATATCGCTGCCGATCAAAGGAATGATCCGAAGTTGGCAGAATTAATTCATGCTCTAGAAAAGTCTGAGCATGTCAAGGGAGAATTCACACTCATAAGTGGCATCCTTTGTAAGAAGAATTACGATCCATCCGAGAAAAAGTGGTTACCTGTAATCCCTCGGCACCTGCGACTAGACGTTCTTCGACATTTCCATGACGCACCTACTGCGGGTCACTTAGGGTTAGCTAAAACTTACGACAGAATCAGGAAACGATTCTTTTGTCCGAGACAGTACCGTACCGTGAGACATTATGTTGATCATTGCCGTGAGTGACAAAGAAGAAAACATAGACTTCAAAAACCACCTGGTCGCCTTATCTCCATCCCTCCAACTGTAGCCCCTTTCCACCGAATTGGTATAGACTTGCTTGGTCCATTTCCTAAATGCCACAGCGGAAATAAATGGATTGTTGTCTGTACTGATTATTTAACACGGTATGCTATAACTAAAGCTCTGCCAAAAGCCGATGCCAGAAAAATAGCCAGATTCCTGGTTTCAGAAATTTTATTGAAACATGGAGCGACGAGGGTTCTTATCACTGATCGTGGAAAAGTCTTCCAATCAAGACTGGTATTCGAACTTATCAGATGTTGCCAGGAAAAGCATAGCATGACGAATGCTACCATCAGCAAACTAATGGACTGACCGAACAATTTAACAAAACGTTGACAGATATGATGTCCATGTATGTTGATGTTGAACAAAGAGACTGGGATTTGGTATTGCCATTTGTAGCTTTCGCATATAATATTGCAAAGCAGGATGTTACGGGATTTACGCCGTTCTTCCAACTTCACGGGCGTGAAGCCAAGACTACCATGGACACCTTATTTCCATATCAACACGGAGATCAAACGGACGATTACCTTAAGCACCTGGTGACGACAGCCGAGGAATCGAGACAATTAGCTCGCCTAAGAATAACCTTCTTAGATTACGCAACAGAGCCTTCGTAAGTGCGCAACAGAAGGACCGAGAACATTATGACGCCACGCATAGAAGAATATCCTATCAACCTGGCGATCTTGTATGGATTTTTACTCCTATACGTAAAGTGGGGTTTCCGAAAAGCTCCTGAGACGTTATTTTGGCCCATATAAGGTCCTGAAACGACTATCTGACGAAACGTACGAAGTTGAAGATTTTTACCCCAGGTCGAAACGGAGAAAAACCAGGGATATCGTTCATGTCCTTCGGATGAAACTTTATTGTGACTCAGAAA
Organism: Pardosa pseudoannulata; assembly: GCA_032207245.1. Lineage (NCBI taxonomy): Eukaryota > Metazoa > Arthropoda > Arachnida > Araneae > Lycosidae > Pardosa > Pardosa pseudoannulata. The sequence goes on along the minus strand of CM063502.1, from coordinate 73,955,802 downwards.
ATCAAGGCGTTGACGTCACCTCTAATGATGCCCCTCATTGATCAGACGCCGAACCTGCTGGATCAGCGATACCCGAAAGAAAACCCTTGAAAATGACCGAAAGAACAAATATCCCTGTGACGCGGTCTAGAACTAGGGAAGAAGCGGTCGGACGGCAGCGGAACGCTGTCGCCTAAGGGAGGAGTATAATGCCACATTTCAAACGAAATCTACCGACCTCCATGGCACAATGGTTAAAGTCGTGGGCTACGAACCGAAAGGTCTCCGGTTCCATCCTGAGTCAGGACAAATTTGCTTCCGTAACTTTATGTTCGATTTGTTAAGTAGCAAGAAGACTTCTAAATTATGCAAATTTTCTGTGATCTTATAAAAGCCTCGGTTAAAACTGAGAGCGGCAGTTGTTTGAGTACGAGCTACGTAGCTTAGCATTTAATAAACGGTGTTATTTCTTAAAATTGACTCTTTATTGTGTACCACCTGTACTTGTATCCATGTGACAATATTGTCACATGCTTCTCAAAATTCGTATACCCTCTTAAATACTTCCTTCTTTCCTTAAATTGAAGTGCAAACTTCCACAATTGAGACTAAGACCCATAAAATATTTCATATCTATAAGTAATTCAGTACAACCATCCACTTCTCAATTTCATATACTATTGATTCAGAAAGCTTCATATACTTTGAATGGAAAAATTTGCCACAGTGTGATTTTTTTTTTCTGTAATGCTTTTTATTTTGCTCTTTGGGTGTCTTCTTGTGTGTACACATCACTGAGCTAGATTTAAATACTTCTAATAATATTACTCTAATATGATACATTTTACGATTAAAATATGAGGTCTTATTACAGGATTCTTGCTCAGAACACAGTACAAAAAGTCAGTACCATACGTGTTTGGACCCATAACATTTTCTACCAATTCATCTATTTGATGAAGATTTATTACAGGTCAATTAGGATATTTTATAAATCTTTTGTTTTCTAAAAGAAAAGTTTGATGATGAAACCTCTTGGAATAATTTTGTCCAAGCATATATTTCATACCTTTTATGGATTTTTTTATTATCTGCCTGCTCCACGTGTATTTTCAGAAAAAGAACTGAAATAAGTAGGCTCCAGAAATTTAAATTAAATGAAAAATAAAATTTTAGCAAAGCAAAGAATAGATTGAATTTTTATAGTTATTCATCATTCTTATTTTGTTACTAAAAACATAAAAAAAGTAAAAAGAAACAGAACCAGGATATGTTATTTTATAATACAGATGTCTGAAGGTATAAAAATAAATTTAAAGAAGGAGTGTTTGTGAGGTCATAAAAAATCCCTAGAAAATTTTGTGCCCTTTTAAGGGAAAATGGATGCAAAATCAAGTAGTAGCAACCAACATTTTGGATGGAATTAAATCATTTCTATTAAACTAATAAAAAAAATCTTTTAAAGATATGAAAAAGTATGCTAAACACGTTTAAAAGTGTTAAATTTTACTCAGAAAAAAAATTAAATAAATAAAAGCAGATTTATAAAAAAAATTCCACGTCTACATCTTTAAATAAACACAAGTATTTAATTTTTAATAAAACTAATATGACAAGCATCCTCTCCTGAGCATTACCTGAAGTTTCGTCCACATTCAATGAGTATCTTTTATATTTTTAACCTTTTAATTGCAGTTATGTGGTCTCCCACACTCAATGACTTCCATTCCGAAGCAATTCTACCCTTCAAAATAATAAATGACCCTTGTCTTTTTCAGTTCAGTACCTTTTGGCAGTAAGCTGATAAAGGTTCAATCTATTATTTTATTTGAAAGTAGCAGATTTCATTACAATAATTTAGGAATTATTTAAGAGTCACAGAGAATGTCTTTCATTCACTTTCAAAGTAAACAAAAAGGAGTAAGAGAAAATAATTTGTTATTTGATTCACCAAAAATCCAGAGATCATTAGAGCAAAATCTCGGAAATTCCAGGGTTTCCATAGCAAAGTCATCCATGGATTTACAAAGTTTAATAGGTAAATAGAATTTGATAATCTATAAGTCTCAATGTTTTGCAAGTTATTAAAATCCTGATATGGAACTGATACTTGACAACATTAATAATTAAATGACTCTAATTTTAAAAAAATTAGATAATTTCAAGAGATTTCCATATTATGGCCAAATTACTTAATTTGCAGTATTCGTTTATTTATTTATTTATTAATTTCGGGGGGGTGGGGGAGGGAGTTAAACAAGGTCTAATATGTTGGAATTCTAGTAATTTGAACCTGCAAAGAACGGTATTGAGAGTCAGAATCCTGCCACTTTGGCCACTGTCTAACTGATAATATATGAGAATATAATATATAAAACAAAAATCAGAAGCAAAAATAAAAATTAATGTGCTTTTGCAGTATCACTCCTACATTAATTTATGTTTTAAATTAGCACACTTTAAATATATGTTATAGGTGAATACTGCTAAAAGCTGCTTTGGAGTATTAATTAGAGAACGACGCTAGTAATGAATCTGCAGCTACAATTTACCGTAGTTGAAGAAAGCAGATAAATTAAAAATTTAGGAGTTTCGTCATAAAATTAAACATCTGAATTGTACTTAAAGTATTTGACTTTGCTAGTTTTGTGTACTTCTGCACCATTTATATGAATTTCATAGCCCCCCTCCAAATAGAAACGTTTTTGTTTACATGCTGATTCAGAAAGCTTCAAATAGATATAATAAAACTGTGGCCTTTTTTGGTTTTGGGGTTAGAGCACAAAACTTCATATGAAGAGTCTGCAGTTGCAGGAAATGTATAAATCTATGGATTGCAAACCCAAGAATCAAAGAAAAATAAAAATTAAGCTTAGATTTTTTGAAATCACAGTAAGCTACATTAAAATATTCTTAGAACATTTTAGTTTGAACTTCATCCCCACCATATAAGTATGCTATTTTTACAACCTCTTCAAAACCAGAAGTTTTTGTTTGGACATTGATTTAGCAAGTTTCAAAGAGAACTAATATCACTGCATTTCTGTATCCTCCTTTGGCTAAGTGATAAGAGGCCCCAAGTACTGAGTCTACAAGTTCAATTCTCTGCAGCTGCATAAAAACCTTACCCAAGAACTGTTCTTTCAAAAAAGAAAAGGATGAATACAGAATCTGATAAAGATTTATAATATGAAATACAACCTTTTTTCAACTTTATGCAATATAAGCTCTTGGCAAACATACTGTTCCATGGCTTTCAATTTGGTTGCTTTAGAGCAAATAATAATTTGTTCCAAAATTAAGAACTTGCGTGAAAATTAGGGGCTCAAACTGTACTTTTTTAAGGAGTTTTTAAAAAGTGTGCAAACTTTGTTTCAAAGAGGAATAAAAATGAAAACAAGAGATGGTTATGCTGATTCAGGTGTTGTAAAGTTTAAATTGCTAAGGAAGATGCGATAGTGAAAGAACAAGGCAATTCATGTGCACTGAATGATGTTAAGATTACTCTGGAAAAAAACCAGAGCAAGAGTTAAAATAATATTATGAGGAATAAATTCCTATCCCAAAGATACACAAAGAGTATTTTTTATTTTAAATGGGGATGGCATTAAGTAGACACAGCTATGAGCTGGCTTCAAAATAAATACATTGTAGGGTGGAGGAGAATATTTATTTTGAAACAAACTAGTTGATATCACCAAATATGAAATCATTGCTTCAAACAGGAATACCAAGAGAGTCTTTTATTCCCCATTGCCTGAAATTTGATCATTTTTGCCTCCTACTTGGATGAGGACATCATTGCAGGATTGAACTCCAACTGACCATCAATGAATTTTTAAATCCCCCTTCCTCTTTGTTTACTCAAATAGTAGATTGGCAAACAAAATGAAAAATGACCAGCAAATTTTGATTACTAGGATTGTTGCTACAACAGATGAGAAAATGATTTTTTGAGTAAATGAATATATTTAGTTTTAGAGCAATCTGGCTAAATTTACGTAAAAAATGATAGTTTTGGAGCACAATGGCATATTTTGGCACAGCTTGGAGCAATTGGTACAGCTGTTCCACCACTTGTGATTGAACTAAATCATTTTTGATAGTTCTTTTTTCTCTTTGTATGATACTCCATTAATACTAATTTACAGTAATTCTTCAGTTATATATCAATCAATCTTAGTATGTATATATAATTAAAGAATATAATGAAATTGTATGAAGAATATTCAGTTAATTATTCTTTACATTACATTAATTTCATATAAAGGTTTTTCTTGCAGGTTTGGGAGTAAAAAAAAAAAAATACCCACAA
>CM063502.1:73914049-73951408 GCA_032207245.1 Pardosa pseudoannulata | reverse complement strand
GTAGAAAATTTTTAACCATAAACATATTTCACTCAATTGTTCTTAATTTCTTAACTCGTGTAATTGTCTTCTTCCCGTTTGCAGAAAATATCTATACCTGAATCATGTACACATTATAACTGGTGTTTTGAACGTCATTGAAAATCAAACACTTAAAACACTTATGTAATTTGAGAACCAAATTCATATTACCTTCTAGATTCAGCAGTAAAAGCATTATCAGCAATATTATTACAGATCTTTATAAATTTATATATAAAATTACATTTAACTGCTCTGTGTCCACTAAGCATTCAATTGTTGGAGAATTAAATTAACCCCTTCCGGTAAAATGACGAGTCTAGCTCGTCATTAGTTTTTCATTCCATACCTCACAATGACGAGCTACACTCGTCATGCGATTAAAATTACTGTTAAATATGATAATTAATTTAGTTTAAAATTTCTAGTGTACTGAATTTGGCAACACTTTTATCACTTGTGAAAGTCACAAGTCACTATTGCATATTGTTTACTTAGAATTTCTTGGTACAAGTCATTGCCAAATTAATGAGTCAGAATAAAAGAAAACCTACTAAGAAATGCTTTGTGTGTTACAGAAATCAAATTAAAAGTGAGACTACTTGGCGGTGTAAACAATTAAGAATTCCTTTGCACTTTGTTTTGAAAAGTACCACTAACTTGAAGACTATTATCTGTATACCTTATTAATGTTTTGCTTTGATATTTTCTTAATTTTACTGTTTCTGATATTATTTAATACTATGTAAAAAGTGGATTTTAATTAAGAATATGTAAGAATTATAAAATGAAACAAGTTTTTTCATAAAAATTAAATTATTTCATGCACAGTTTTTCATTATTAAATCATACCGGAAGGGGTTAATAGAGTGAGTTAAGCTATATCTTCTTTCTGCTAACGTAAAGTTTATAGCAAGTGATACGAGGTACCTAAAAAATGTAATAAAATATTTAAAGGAAAAATATGTTATCACATAGATAGATAAAGTAGCTAATAACTCTGGTATAATCTGTAAAAAAAAAAATTATGCTAAATGCTTACAGAATCAAATAAATAATAATAATTTTTAAACCTATCAAAATGACTACTAACATTTTAATTAAGAAAGTAATGCAATGCAAACTGTTAACTTTTAAAGTAGATAGCTTTCACTTCCCATAAGTTATTTTGACTCCAAAATTTTATAAAAAACCTATCACTTTTCAGAGTTGTCAATTGTGGTCATGACTATTATACAACTAAGCTAGGACATTGTTACTATGTTATTTTAAATACCTTTATTCAGTAATTTTTACTTTTGAGAGTGCTACAATAGATAATAGTTACAGTTTAATTAATAAGGTTAGCACTATGTCGAACAGTAAAACAAAAGAAACTTATGATTTTAAAGATCTATTTAAATAGCGTAGATATTAAACATCGAAAAATGCTGATTGAAAATTGAGTTAATAATATAAAATTGTCTAGACATTTCAAAGCTCTTTTCTATAAAGTATTAAATTTTATCTTACTACATAATTCCTGCACAACAATCAATCTTAATTGCAAATTGTAAGTGTAATTCAGGGTAGCAATGCCTCTAGTATGTTTGCTAATTTATATCTATTTTTATTATTATGAGTTGAATAATGTAAGTAATGAACATTACGAATTATTCTGGTATATATATGATATGTTGTTGCTGTCTTATGCCATGTGGTCAAACCAAGCACGATTTGAGCCGAAGGCTCAACTACGGCCGTAACTACATCCTTTAGCACCCGTGACAAAAAACTGGTCTGCCCCCCTACCAGAAAATATAATAAACATGAATAAAGAAACTATATAAACATGTTTTTTTTTCCTATATCATATATTCAGAATAAACTCAAAATATTTTGTTAATTCTTAAAGTGTTCCTAGTATATTAATTTTTAGTTTTTTTATTCTATTTTTACCGTATTAATACTGAGAACTATTTAAATAGTTTTGAACATTTTTGGGGTATTTTGCTGTTAAACTGAATAGTTTACTTCAGGGGAATATTTTTACTTAAACGTTGAATTTTTATAAAGAATTGGCAATTTTCTAAATTTAAATTTACTTTTATTAACTCTAATATATTAAAAATATTAAGAGTTTAAAATGAATACCCGAATTTATATTAAAGTATATTAGAGATGTTTGGTGAACATTTTGTAAGAATCTATAACAAATTCAATCTCTATAAACATTTTAAAAAGAAGAAAATTAAAAAAAAAAAAAAGCAATAATTTTTAAGCTTATTGGATTTTATAGCTAAAAATTTAGTTTTCAACTTTTCCTTATTTCTACTCGGATTAATCGTCCTCTTTCGTCACCCCCAGACGTATTGATTGAGAACTTGGAGGACATTATGACCACGAATATATTTTACGTGCCCCAGTCACCTTTAACGATCACGGCGGATCTTAGGCCGACTCGGGCTCCGAGCCCGCAATCCTCCAGTTACGAGAGCGTTGTCTTTGCCGACTGAGCTAGCGCTGCTCTATACAGATGATATAATAATATTCAACAAAAGCTATGACATAACAGATTTAAACTTTTATTCCAAAACTTCAGAAATATTATCTAGTAGCACCAATCTTTTATGTGTATACTTCTTACATTTTAATATTAAAATAAATAATTAGCAGCATTTTTACTTTTGATTTGTTTGATATAAGGTCTGATTACAACTTCGAAACTGTTAAATTTCAGGACTTCAGTTCCTGTTATCCCAAGTCTATCTTTAAAAACAAATAACAATCAACTTGTTAGAATAAATTAGTGAGTCTCAGCCTTTTTTATGCTACCGTCTCCCTACGGAGCAGAAATGTATTCAACGACCCACCCCCCTTTGTAAAATCCCGCAATTTAAATTGTAGGGTAGGAGAAGTACTCAACGCAAAGTGTTTAAGTTATTTTCTTCAATAGAGTTACAAATCAAGTTTTGTAACTGAGACACGCTGAAGCAACACTCAAATGAATACTATGGACGAATAGTTAGGTCGGTGACCTTCTGGCCGGAGTTTGTAGGTTAGATTCCTACTGGGGCATAGATGCTCGTAGCCGTTTGGAATCAGCTTTCAGTAGTAGGTCCCGGTCTCAATAGCCGTAGTGTTGCAAAAGAGTACACTGTAGCTCTCTAAACCAAACCAAATGAATGCTGTTGATTAAATATATTTTTCTGACTGTCGGCCCAATTTCACACAGAAGATAGGAAATGAAAATGACTGGTTCTGGTACCACCGCTTAAGTTTGTTTTATTACTGGTAAAAATCGTGTAAATTCTTAATTAATGTAATAAATTTACTTAACATTTTTAAAATTAAGTTTGAAAACCAAAACCTGCTCACATCGCTGCCCTACCACTCGAAACAAGTTCACTGCCCACCAGCATAGTCCACTGGAATAAATTGACTATGCTTGATAACAAAATGCACCCAGAAACTGCCCTGTTTTTGCTTTCTTATTTAACGGTTCACCAGGAACCTCTGATAATTCTGAATTATCACAATTATTTTTCAATTACAAATATTCCTATCTGATAAGATAGTGGGATATTAAGTGCAATTTGATTTTAAAAGTGTTTTCTTGTTTTCATATAACAAATATTCACGTATACGAAGTATTGTCTCTTCTTCCTGGTCTTCGTATCCACCGTATAGATAAAAATACGTTTGTTCTGGGTTACCTGGCGGTAATAACATTGTTAAAATGAGGTATTTGCATCCTCTGTTTAAAAAGGATAGAAATGCGAGATTCTGATATTTCGTGAATTTTGTCAGGACGGTGAAGCTGAATATACGGACCTACTTTATTATACAGAAGTAAGGTGGCTCTCTCGCGGAAATGTACTAAATCGAGTATGGACTCTCAAAACTGAAGTCGAAATTTTTATGGTTGATCAAAAAAATATTCTGGCAGATAAGTTTAAAAACTCTTCCTGGGTTGCATATCTCGCATATTTAGCGGACATTTTTGAGGGTGTAAATATATTAAACAAAGAATTGCAAGGAAAGAATATCAATATCATTTCAGCGAGAGAAATAGTGTCAGCGTTTGGATTAAAGTTGCAATATTGGAGACAGAAAGTAGAACAGAACAAGATAGCTTCTTTTTGAAGGTTAGCTTTGTTTTTGGAAGTTTGCGAAAATATTACTTTAGTTGACATCAAGGATACAATTGTAAGTCCTCTTATCAAACTCAGAAAGCGGTTTTCAGATTACTTTTCAGACCTTGATACACGTACTATCAGTTGGATTGTATATACTTTTAAATATGATATTGCTATGATACCAGAAGAACCTTCAGGTTTGGCAGAAGCAATTCTTGAACTTCGATCTAATACTGAAGCACGTATTCAATTTGAGAGTAAATCAAATGTGACGTCTTTTTGGATTCCAAAAGCTGCAAAGGCTTTCAAAATTGCACATGAAGAGGCGGTTAAAAAATTGCTGCCATTTGGAACAACATATTTGTGCGAACAAGGCTTTTCCACTCTAATGAACATAAAAACGAAGAACAGAAATCGATTAAACGCCGAAGACTGCATTCAAATCGCTCTTACATCAAAAAGTCCTAATTTTGAAGCAATTGTATCGAACATAAAACAACACCATTTCTCCAAAACGTGAAAAAAAATTTTCAATTATTCTTTTTTTTTTTAATTTTTTCAATTCTAATTATTGTTTGTTTTTGTTTTATTATTATTATTATAATTTGTTACAATACCGTTATGGATTACTAGGTATTACATTGATAAATTGAATAAATGAAGTTTAAATAAAATTTTTAGTTGTTTTCTTTTCAAAATTATCATGGGGGGCTATAATATGAAAGATGCTAAAAAAAGGCAATTTCGTTTTTTTTTTCTTTTTCCGCTATGGGGTAATATCAACTTACACAAAAATATTTTGGGGTAATGATTAAGAAAGTTCCCCGACCGATGACGTAGATGATCAAGTCACGCAAAGCATCTTGAGGCCTTTTTCAGAATTCGGACTTAAACTCTGTGTCCTAAATAAATATGCTTTCTTTAGAATTTAACGTTCCCTCTATTGTTAAGAAGACTACAAATATTAGTTGCGTAAATTGAATAGACTATCAAAATAGACAATAAATACATACACCATTAATGACTATGTTTTGTCATTTTATACACCCTGATATTACAAAAATGTGTAAAGAAATCATGTATTGCAATTTCCACCATTACCTTTTTACCATTACTACTTAAAAAAAAAATGACAATCCAATAAAAACCTTTCCTAATATACATTCTCCCCTCCGAGGCAAATGCCAATCTAAATCTCTCCCTCATGTTCTTTCTGTCTATATATATATATATATATATATATATATATATATATATATATATATATATATATATATATATATATATATATATATATATATATATATATATATATATATATATATATATATATATATATATATATATATATATGTATGTATGTATGTATGTATATAACTTTATTTTCTCCAAAGCTGCCTTTTTCATGTTATTATTACATGCTATTTTGACCAAAGAGAGACAAGGAAAAACATTCTTCTGAAAGACTAGAAAGAACGACATTTTTACAATAACAATAACAATTATAAAAAAATTAGAATATTTTGAACACACTGCTTATCAGACATAGCAACTGCAACGTTTTATACTGGGTGGGCATGCTCCCCTACTTCCGCGTCGAGATCTTCCGCGTTTGAAGGTCACGACATTGTCTGTCCTCGCAGCAATAAACCAATTCTCGAGTTAAATCTTTCTTTACCCACTACATTCTAGTACCCTCAACGTAAGAATGTGGGAGTAACAAAGGTTACAGTAGCGCCCGCCTGCAAGCCATAAAATATATAGCAGGCAATGCAAGGTATCCCCTTCCCCTTAATTCCTTCTAGGGTGGAAAGGAAAAACGCATTAACTCCACTTCAGAGAAGAAAACGCATACAAAAATTACAGCTTTGTACTAAGTCTTTCTTTCAAATTTTCCCATATCCATTCTTCTAGTCCATCAATTTATTTAAATAGCTTTAAATTCCTAGATCACAAAAGAATTAAAATCATAAAATTTTTTTTAATGTTGTCTGGAAGATTGTGACATTTAAGGTATCCAGGTAAATATTATATGGAGAAGAAGGACAAATATTGATTTTACAGAATTTATAAAAACCCAGATATAGTGAATTTCATCAGAATTCAAAGGTTGATATGGGTTGGACATATCAGATTAAATGAATACAGATCTACCAAAAAAGTTTTCATGGTTAATAATCCAATAGGCAACCGGAAAAGAGGACGACCAAAATTCAGATAGTTAAACTCCTCTGAGAACGACTTAAAGACTTTAAAAATTATTAATTGGAAATCCAGGCTCAAAAGATAGGGCTGACTGGTATCGAATTTTGGAGAAGGTTACGGCCCATCCAGGGTTGTCATGCCACTGATGAAGAAGAAGGAGGAAGACTCTGATAACGCATACTACAGTGTGGTTTCCAAAATTTATTTTCGCATGTTAGACCTTTAGTAGAGGATAAATTTTTCGAGCTGTCTATACCAGTGGTGCAGCCTACGTTTTTGCCAGCCGGGACAGAAGCTAAATTAGCAGGCCTGCATTTATACAAAATATTATTATTACAACAGTAGCGGCCCTAGGACCAACAATCCATACCCCTTGTCTTGGATGGGAAATTTCAAGGGAGGGATAGATGCCCAATTTGTTATTAATACTCTCTTGTTTGGAATTTTTTTTTTATGAAAATATCTTAGAAATATAATTCTTTATATATTGGAAGTCTGAAACGTAATTATCTCATATTATTCTTTATTAATTTAATTGAAATGCCAACCAGTACATATACTCTATATTTTACAATAAATGAAATGGCTTGGATTCATTTGCTTTGGGACGCCATAGTCTACTGTTTTGCTAACGAGCGCTAATGAGACCGGGATCTACTGCTTAAAGCCGATTCCGAACGTCGCTGAACATGCATGCCAGCAGCTTGATTCGAACCCGCGAAATCCGGTATCGAAGAGCAGCACTCTACCATACGGCCATCGTTCATCTAATAAAGGGAAGAATTGCCTTCGAATATAGATTTGATTTAATGAATACCAAAAGGACAAAAATATAAAATAAAATGCCGTAAGTCGATGATCAAGAGATAATATTTTCTACTTATTAAATTAAAAATATTAAGTGTAATCAATTTATACTATTATTTTAGATTAAGACATATAATTATTTATTATTGATAATAGCAATGAAAATAGTGATTATTATATTATTAGTACTAACCATTTTTTTTTAATATTCTTTTGGTAATCACATTTACTTAAAAAAAATTAAATTCAGAAAATATTCTCCACATATAATTTGGACCCATCCCTAATTATTTCCTGTGTATGGCCATACAGGCATTTCATTTAGTTGCAACGAGTTTTTATTTGAAAGCGACTTCTTTCGAGGGGGGAATCCATTTTCGAGGAATACATCAGAGCTTATCATCTGGTTTGAGACTTATTCAAAATTTGACAGAATTTGAGATTCGTTTAATGACAATAAAAATTAGAGAATCATTTAATATACCTCGACCAAGATATACGAGCCACCAAGAGGATCTTCGAAGCCAAACCATCGGGAGTTCCCAGGATCCGATGGAAATGACTGCCTTAAACAGACTTAAAAGTTCTTAAAGTGAAAAACTGGAGGAATCTATCCTTGAAAAGGGCAACCTGGAACACGATTCTCGGAGGGTTATGGCCCATCCTGGGCTGGCGAAAAATGTATGATGACGAAGAAGATGATGATGATGAAAACATTTTCGGCAAAAGATAAGTATTCCCTTGCATGATACCGATCGATAGCCGAATAGTTAGTAAGCTGATCTTTGGTACCAGAGTTCATGGGCTCGAATCCCACAGTGGCATGGATGTTCGAAGCCGTTCGGAATCGGCTTTAAGCAATAGACCCGGTCTCATTAGTTCATGTATTGCAAAAAATGTTGACCGTAGAGCTCCAAACGAACCTAAACAGAGGTAGATATAAAGGTGGCACCGATTTCTGGGGGGGGGGGTCATAAAACGCCAACTTTAAACGTTTTAATAATATTCCATCAACAGTAAAACCCGATAGTATTGTTTACTTTCATTAATAACCAAATTCCAAATACAATCTCAAACAATTATCGAATACTACAAACGGATACACTGGCAAGGATATTAGCTGAATAGCTTTGAAATAGCTAGAGGTAGCAGAGGTAAGTAGGGTTGAAACAGCTTTTAAACTTTTAAAATGGAAGACAAGCCACCAATTAATAGTATGTTCCCAAAAAGAAGGAAACGAAAGCCCCTTTTCCAAATTCGAAAATTATTTTGAAAATTTTTTAACAATTTCAGTTTTAACCACATGAGTGGAAATCTTAGTTTCTGGCATCAAAAGAGTAAAACATTACCTTAGAAAGATCATATTGTGTCAGATGAAATATTAATTAATAGCTATTGTATATTAACAAAGCAATTTACTTAAAAGTATTGATTGTGAAAAGAGCATTAATAAGTTTTAAAAACTAAAAGCTAGAAAAAAAATTTATATCAATATTTTTTATATTTTGATTTCATTTATATTATATTAAAATAGTTGTCGGAATAAAATATAAATAATACAAAGTATGCTTTATTTTAAAATGTGGTTAAAATGTATTTTTTTCCCTTTGATTCCCTTTTTTTAAGGTGCCTAATATTTCTTTTCTGTTCCTTTTCAGAGCTTCGGGCAGTCTTAAACCACTTCTACTCCTAACAGCTTACTCCTCCTAGGTGAATTTACAATGATAACCGAAGTTTCATTGTTAAAATTAATTTCGCGATTTATGAAAATGTACAGTGATCGTTATCCATTCCAATGATTTTAATATTATTAAAATTTATTTACATAATTCTTATCCCCTAAAATGCATTTATTTTTACCTAATCCAGCTCTATCCACTACATTCCTATGCAAAGAGCTAACGACCGCATCTGTGTAACACCTGTTTTAAAAAACAGAGTGAAAAAATCAGTGAAGGAAAAGAAAATCAGAGTGACTTTATTCAACTTAATTTCACAGTTGGGGAAAATATATACTGATCAACAACTTCATTCATTCCAATGTTTTTTTATATTTATTGAAATTTGTAGGCTAAATTATTGTCATCTAAATTTCTTTTATTTTTACCTAATCTACTATTTTTGCCCTTTTCATTTTCCTTTTCCATCCTATTTAATCTTAATTGTTGTAACATTTATAAAATCATTTATGTCTTTAGTTGCTTTTCCTCTTTGAATTTACTAAACAATCTTAAATCGAAATTTAATGCACTAAATAATTTGCTTTCAAAAGCAACAGTATGGGATAAATAAACATATTGCTATTGCAGCTGAGAAACTTAATATAAATAATAATAATGGCATCAAGGTCAAATAATAATAATAGCAATTAAAGCTCACATAATAATAATAGAAAATCTACATTAAATTTTTATTTTATGATCAAGCTTTAAAACTTTAATCTAATACTGCTGTGAAATCAAGCGAGACATTAAAATCCTAACAATAAAATCTTAAAATCTGAGCAGAATGTGTAAATTCAATGCATAAGAAATCTAAGCATTTAAATATTACATTAATAATGAATTTTAAAATAAAGTCGTGTAAGTAACAACTGTAATACAAAAAGTATCAATTATTAATCCAAAACAAACAAATCGTGTAGCGAGATCTCTAAAAACGTCGGACTGATTCAAAAGGAATAGCTCGTGCTGAACGACAAAACTGCCTGATAAAAGATATCAGCCATTCAAGGACGACAAAATTGTCTCTGAATTGGTTGGTGGGAAAGCGGGTAAAACTCTGTGCGTTTTATGTGTGCCGATGCTGGACAAAGACAACCGTTTACAATTTATCACTATCACGTTGGTAAGAGGGAAAGTGCTCTTCCGGGAAAAAGAAAACTTCGTAAAAGAAAGGGGGCGGGGTGGATGTAACTGGGTAGCCTAAATTTATAGCTCTGTCCACTTCATTCCCATACTATGAGCTAACGGCCTCATCTGTGTAACATCTGTTTAAAAATCAGGTTACGGACAGTTCTGTAACGGTCCGTAACCAGAACGTAAGTTTGATAAGAACTAGTATTTTTTTCTTTTTTACTTTGTTCCTCTCCCTGTTCTCAAAATGTGAAGCCCCATAGTGAAGGCATCCTATGAGCATTTCTTTCTCACTATATAAATAGTCTCGGAAGAAAAAATCCTTTTTTAAAAATTAGCTGTTTGTAGAAGGATAAAGAAGGGGATTAAATTTTGTTGATGCGTTCTCAAAAACATTTGAGTAACCAGGTGAGGGTACAGTTTTTCTGCTTTACAGTTACTATTTTATTTTATACGTGTTTTAATTATATTTTCTGTGTAAAAAATAGATTAAAAAACGTAAAAAAGCGTTTAATGTTATAAGAAAAATTCTGAAATTGTTAATACGAAATTTTCAAAGAACGGCACTCCATGCAAAATAAATGTGTATTTTTTCTAGTTAAAAGAGTGACATCAAAAAGTTGAAATTACAAAATTATCTCCAGTTTCACATCTACTAAAAATATAATATACAATGTGAAGCAAAAACAAGCATTTGTGAAGAGTATTTTTAAACGGAAAAAAATTACTTGAATAATAGTGCTATGAAACACATATACTAAATTTTCTTCATGATTTCTAATTGAAATAAATTTTTATTTTCGAATAATTTACTCTCAGTTGTCTATTTGTCTTATCTTTCGATCTGGATGTATATATTTATGCTCACTTCAGAGGTGGAATGCGAATTACTAATAAAATTTAAATTAAAATATTTTTATAACACATTTTTCCAGTTTTCTCGTTTACGAAGTAGTTTTCCCGCTTAAGAATTTTTATTGTCTTGTGCCCTTGTAAAACTTCTTAAGCAGGTTTCACGGTATACACATATATACCGTGATATATATATATATATATATATATATATATATATATATGTATATATATATATATATATATATATATATATATATATATAAGGAAAATTCTCAGGGGTTTTCAAAACTTAAATCAAGGGCTAAAAATTCCCTCGTCATTTTGCATTCCCTTTTTTTAACCCCTAACCTAAATTAACCACTGGGCTACAGTTTACACCCTCAGAGAAGGGGCCTGACCCAATTATAACTCTACATGGCTCTATCGGACAATTTAGGAAATTTCCAAATAAAAAGGAGATACACGCTGTCGGATGTAGGTATTTTCCCACAGATGTTGACCCAGGTGTTACGTGTCTTGTACATATAACTCATGCTAGCTAACCCTTCAGTTTGTCCTGTCCCTATGATGAAGTGGGATCCCATCCTCCAACGTTATCTTAATAAAGGTTTTTAGCTAAAACGGTGTCATTTTATGGCCATGACTGCAACCACCCATCGAGAAGTCCGTCTTATTACACACACACACACACATATATATATATATATATATATATATATATATATATATATATATATATATATATATATAACTTCCAGTTTCCGGGTGTTAGCCACATATGTGTGTTTCTATATAGTATTATAATAAAACAAGGCACAGAAGTTTATTATGTTTACGTATCCTCAATATAACTACCACAGCTCTAGACATGCCATTGTACTGTCTTAAGTGCCGCCATGGTGGCAATGCCCTACTATTACCACATTTCCTGTTTGCTTAGAATAAAACCTTTAGCCTCGAAGAGAAGACAGTGAATGACCTCGGTCCTTTTCCAACTGAATGGAATACTGGTACACGTGTTTGAGACAAGAACAGCTTTCAGAATTAGCGAAATGTTTCCATGTTTAAAGAAAAGAACAGAGAGTATTAGTTAAACACAAGCTAAAGTCGGCCATGATTACTCACAGATTCGAAAGGCTGAAAAGAAAAAGTAACAGATTTTTTTTCTAAATTTTCTCTTTACAAAACAAGAAACACTTTATTTACCATACCTCAAAATAAGAAAACCTCCCTGCAGTCCCCATAGTTTTATCTACACTCTGTATTGAAAAAGTTTTAATTATAATAAGGTTTCTCAAAGTGTGTTTCCACGGACCTCTAGAGTTCTACAACTACCCTCCTGGCTTCTAACCTGATGACTTTCATGGAATTCCCCAGGAAATTTTTTAAACACCGTGGGATTTGTAAGAAAAGCCGTAAATTCCTTCTTTAATTTTTTCCCAAATCTATTACATAGGATAGTAGCTATTACGCCAGATACGTAACAAAAGGGAACTGAAAACCAATGCGACATTGGCTCATTAAAACCACACGCGACAATTATCTAGAGACGCTGTTGTAGAATCATTCTCAGCATTAAATTTTCTGCTTTTTCAAAATGGTTTAGACATTTGAAATCCTCCTTATTGCAAAGTATGTACTGTTACTCCTTTCTTAAAAGCAAGAGATGTAAAAGTAAAAAAAATCCATCGCCAGATTAAAGAACTGTCTGAAAAAACCTCTATGTGCAATGGTTTGGTTAGGTTTGTTTGGAGCGCTACGGTCTACTATTTTAAACACGACGGCTAATGAGACGGGGACCTTTTGCTTAAAGTCCATTCAGAACCCCTACGAACATCATTGCTTGGCTGATGCCACTTGGTCAAACCAAGCACGATTGAGCCTTAAGCTACTTGTTTTAATGCAAAGGGGTTCACCTTTCGTTTTAGCGAGCATCTCAAATGTGAAAGTAAGACTTTTGCGCAAATGGGTCCTCATAATTTTGGAGCAAGGACCAAGAAAACCCATAGCCTTGGCTCGCAGGGTATTGATTGAGAACTTGGAGGACATTATGACCACCAACATATTTTACGTGCCTGAGTCACCTTTAACGAACACGGCGGATCTTAGGCCAGCTCCAGCAACCTTCCAGTTACGAGAGCGTTGCCTTTGCCGACTAAGCTACCGTAGTTCACATGTATTATACATGTATAAATGTGTGTGTATATATATATATATGTAATATATCAAAATTATTTAACTTTAATATTTCTTCAAAAACCTCCTCTCTCCCATTTTAACTCATCTAAATATCTTTATCAGCCTCTGAATGGTTTAATCAACTAAGTATTTTCCACTTAACATTCCTTTCTGTCCTAAAGCTGTAAAGTTTCTGTCGTCTATACAGCAATTTACCAGGTGTTGGCGGAACATGTTTTCGCGTTTTGCTGATATTGCAGTTAATTCGCCTATTAAGCTGTTTTTGTTGTAAAAAAATTCTTGTTGTCAGCGCTCTTGGGTGTACTTGTGTGAGAACAGAGTGAACTCTGTGGCTTTTGATTGTGTTTTGTCCAGAAGGACAGATGTGCCGTGTTGCCGCTCTGAAATAAAGTTTTAAATTAGACTTCTGAGTTCTCTTAAATATGAGACCAGACTGCATCTTTGTACTTTATGAATGCTAGCTGGTGAACTTTCTCCTTATAAAGGAGTTATATAAAAAAATGGATTACATATATATATATATATATATATATATATATATATATATATATATATATATATATATCTGTCAGGTTTAAAAATGGGGGTTTAGAATTAAGATAATTATAATCAAAAATAGTTAGAATTCATGAACGACAACGTAATAGGAGAAAAACACACCATCGAGCGGAAGTATGCAGAGTAAAAGAGTTGACATGTAAGTAGACATTTTGCTTAGGTGGCACGCCAAAAAAGACAGTTCTGAGCGGGAACTCGGGCTGATAGCATCCTCCACACTTGTCGTGGTAAATTATGAGAACAAAGGATATCTAAATGTCATAGCTATGGACATAAGGATTACAATAAAGAAGTTTTTATATATTAAATGAAATGTGTTTTCCATGCCTTAACCACTTGTCCATGTCATATATATATATATATATATATATATATATATATCAATAATTTGTTTTCATTTGGAGCGTAACGATCAATTTTTTAAACACATGGGCTAATTACACTAGGACATACTGTTTAAATCCAGTTTCGAACATTTGTGAATATAAAAGCCAGTTTTGGTGTTCTAACACACGTACATCTTCTGGAACCCTATGAGCTTGACCATCCCCCAGCTTCAATAAAATTGGAATTGATCACTTATGCTTTATTTGCTTTCATGTTCTAAGAAAAGTGAAATTAACTAATTGAATCGCTTATTACCTGTTTCAACTTTGCATAAAATATACAGTGTTGAAAAGAAGTATTTTATACGAAATAGTTACTATGGATAAAACGTCGTTACATCGAAATAAAAACAGAGTAAATGAATTACAGTCAATACTGACTGCTATTGGGAAACAAATCTGTGTCGTGCAATCCAAAGCAAAAGCGTGGCATGCTCCGTACATCAATATAGGTTCTCAACAATGATCGTCTTTTCGTGACTGATCCAACCCAAAATTTCACTGCATCATTTAGTAAAAAATAACTTGGTCATCCTCCATATTTTGAGATAAAACCAAACGATTATCACTTAATCATTATCTTGATCCCTTCTTTAATCTTTTTTTTTTTGTTCTGTTTTTTAATTTCCTACGGAAAAAGAAAAAATCCTGATAACCATGATAATAAATAACTTATTCTAAATTTGAAAATGCCAGCTATGTTGTCAGTAACAACTTTTTCTGTTTTAACTGTCTCCCGATCATAAATATGATAGAACGCTTACTGATAGGCTAGCTTTCTGTGCCATTCACTAACATATCTTACCCCCGTGCCCGTGGAATATATTTGAAAAAAAAAAAAAAAGTGCCAAAAAGTGTAAAAAATTTTTTTTCTTTAATTTTGTACGTTATTATCATCAAAATATTATAAATAAATTATTAAAACAAAAATTTAAACGACAAAAACTAGTATTTTTAATATTTTCACATATATGGGGAATGTTAATAGATTGCAGTAATTTTTGCTCAGATTACAGCAAAATAAATCAAATGACATAATTTTCTGGATAAATGTAATAAATTAATACAGCAATATCATTATCTACATCAACTGTCATCAATTCTATGTTCTCAAATTCTTTTGAATTTCACAAATCTTTTACAGTATCCGAGAAATAGTGATAAATGGCGTGAAACTGCCGAACTTTTCTCTGTTGTAAGTATCTCTATTGTCTATAAAATAGCAAATTAAATATTGTGCACTGGACAAACCGATTTCGGGCTTCATGGAATTGAAATACCGTTTTTCTCTTGCCCGAACACAGGTCGGGCATTCCAAAATTGGAGAATTTGTCGCGCTTCACAGGCAAGTTGTTAAAATTTGGATAAAACATCTCTTTAATTTGCATCATTTTTATTCTTCTTACAAAGATACATATTTTCATAAGTTTATTAAACTCTGGTCAAGGTTGACTCCTCCTTTCATCCCTTTAATGGGTAGACAAACTGAGGACCAAGCATGCTTAGGAACTAAACACTGGGGGTTTCGCCTAAGGTTGACCACCTAACCGGAACATATGCCTCACACCCCAGAGCAATTGGTTTGAAAAACGGAGATTGGCTCTGTAGACCCTGGCACCACGAGGGCTGTAGCGCCGAGGAGTTTAGAGTTTAGGAGTGCACACACACACACACACACACACACACACACACACATATATATATATATATATATATGTGTGTGTGTATGTGTGTGTGTGTGTGCGTGTGTGTGTGTAAGGAAAATTCTCAGGGGTTTTCAAAACTTAGTCAAGGACTAAAAATTCCCTCGTCCTTTTACATTCCCCTTTTTAACCCCTAATCTAAATTGGCTACTGAGGCTACAGTTTAATCCCTTAGAGAAGGGGTCTGATCAATTATAACTCTACATTACCCTAGCGAACAATGTAGGTAATTTTTTTAACAAAAAGGAGATGCACGCCGTCGGAGGCAGATTTTCCCCAAAGGTTTTGACTGAGATGTTGACCCAGGTGTTAAGGGTCTTTTACACATAACTTCATGCTAGCTGACTCCTCAGTTTGTACTGTCCCTATGATGAAGTGGTAACCGTCCTCCAACGTTAAATAATAAAGGTCTTTAACTGAAACGGTGTCATTTTTATGGGCCATGACTATAACCACCCATCGTGAAGTCCGTCTTATTACACACACACACACATATGTGTATGTATATATATATATATATATATATATATATATATATATATATATATATATATATATATATATATATATATATATATATCAGTGGCGTGCGGTCCATATGTGCAGGGTGTGCACTGCACACCCTGGCAAAATTATGAGGGACAATAATTTTCTGCACCTATGTCTACCTCTTTTTACATGTATATAATAAATATTATTTATAATATATTCAAATATTATGTTGATTTGCGTGCTTGTATTTCTGCAGTGCTTTCGGTACTAGGTGCTGCACCACGTAGCGCGCAAACGAACATAGGAAGTTCTGATGTGTAAGCATTGAGCACTAAATTGAAACATATAAACTAATTTACATATAAATGAAGTATTTCATCAATATAAAGTGAAATGTTTTAGAGTGGTAAAGTAATTTCGGTGATGCATTCTATTTATTGAAATAATTAGCTGAAAAACAATGTTGTTTTGTTTTAAAGAAATGAATTTTAACAGAACAGTCCAAATTTTACCATTCATTGTGTCTTACAGACAGTATATAAGTTATATCTGTAACACCATATCCCTGGTTTTGTTTTTAAAAATTGTCAAGATGTTTTTCGCAGAATATGATTTCCAAATGTTAAAAACAATAAATATAATTTAATCCACTGACCGAACAAGAAACAGTTCGCTCTATTGTGCCAGCGTGCAGTGAAATCCTCTGCACGTGGAATAGACGTTCGGTTTGTCGGCACCAATGAGCATCCGGATGAGGCACCACAGCGGCGGGCGCCATGTGGTGCTACGTTTGCTGAACATATAAGTGTTTCTTTTGAGCCCGAAGCTTTGCTTTTTTGACGCCGATATGACACCATACAACAAAAGACATAATTTTTGCTTCAGTGCTAGTAGAATTCTCGTAAGTTTAGCTGTTTTTATAGTTATAATTCGAATACTCGAAGGTAAATATTTTATAAATTGTAATCTTTAAATTTATATTTATAATAAATAACCCGTTTCAGAATGGAGAACTCAGATGTCTCAATAATTAAAGATTTATTGGAAAATCCATGTTCTCTGCACACCCTGCATGAAAACCTATCGCACGCCACTGATATATATATATATATATTATGTGTGTGTGTGTGTGTGTGTGTGTGTGTATATAACCTGGACCGGTTCTGGGCTCTTAGCCGCTTGCACGCAAGGTAGTATTTGGCAGCCCTATATTCCTGCAAGATCAAGATAGTATTTGACCGTCCTCTATTAATGCGTATGCCTACTTAATACTCTATCTACCGCTCTAGAAATGTGGTCACCTGCGTGCATGCGGAAAATGAGCTATTCAAAGATCAGAGGGAAGAGATAATACTTTCCGTGTATTAAGAAAAATTTAAATAAAATATTGAATGTTAAGTGAATTAGAAAACACGAATTTAAAGCTCTTAGCATTTATTAAAGAATAATACAAAATTTCTGTAAGTAAAACGAAGAATGTAGGGAGTTGTTAATATGCAACATTTAAGTGTGTTTCTGAAACATTTTTTTTCCTTTCGTATAAATGAATAAAATTTACGTAGTTGATCAAATATTCCTCGTGAAGCGAATGTTTCATATAATTGGATATTCGCATAAGTGAATATTTTATTGCATAGGTGTTAAGAGAGTTTCGCCGGAGAACTTAACCCGTATAATTGAATATTTCGTATAAATGAATTTCCATTATATACACAAACACATACACACGCACACACACATATAAATATATATACACAAACACACACACACACACAGTCCATATTTAAATCCACGGCCGACCTTTTACTGGGCAACCGCTGGTCGTAAACAAGTACTTCCAAATTTCCTCAATTAAGAAAGGCTTTGTGGTAATTTTTAACTTAATTCAAGTTTTTGAAAATTATAATATTTGAATTTTTATACATTCCCTCGTTTCTTATTATTATATTGGCGAATGACTGAAGAATGAGTAAGACGCTGCTCTTTGGTACCAGAGTTCATGGGTTGGAATCCCATTGCTTACATATGTCCCGGTCTCAATAGTATTGTTGCAGCAAAAAATTAATTTTTGTGTTATTGTTTAATTCATTTATATTTTTAAAACATGCCTAAATTTTAACAAATGTTTTGAAAGTGGGACCATTGACCAGTCTTCAGTGGTGAATTTTTGTGTTATTAGTTCGATATACTGCTTTAGTGTGATTTCGAAAGGGCTCCAGAGTAAAATGGAAACTGAAACCAACATAAACATCCAATTAACTAAAAGCAAGTTTAACAACTCAATATTTTAGATAAAAATAAAGTTGAAGTCAAACGGTGCCTAGGATAATGAAGTATGTATGCATGTCTGAAATAAATTATTACGAAAAAAAGCTATTCTAATGGACATTATGCAATATATATACAAGCTATATTTTAGCTACAATATATATATATATATATATATATATATATATATATATATATATATATATATATATATATATATATATATATATATATATATATATATATATATATATATATATATATATACTAGCCATACAATACCCTACTCAAGAACCCTCCATCCAAATTTAAATTAGCTCACTGAACACGTAGAACTATCGAACAAATCATTTAGACGACCCTAATCCACAGGCAGTTTAAAAGAATACAAAAAATTAATATTTGAACCCAACAAAAAACCTAGTCTGCGATTTTAACCTACAAAACATTTTATTCCTGTTTTCCTTTCATCGAAGACGTAGATGACTATGAGAAATAAGCAAGTGCCTGATTGGCTAGAATATTATCATCCTAACCAACCTCAAGCTGAAAAGGATGCTCCACTGGCTAATCACTCATCCACACTCAAAAGTACCTCCTACTGAATGTCCTCCCCCCTCCTCCACTCTTACACACACACCACCTTCCAGAAAAAGGGAAAGAACCAGATTCCGTTCAGTCACTACTGTGGTTAGACGTTACCGTCGAGAGACAGTCTCTCTCGAAGACCCAGTCTCTCTCGAAGGTACCGGGTTAGAGCGTTTGCTATTATCAGTGCCGTCGTGAAATCAACGAGCCTACAGAGTCGTCTTTATCACTGGAATCGGTGTTTATCCCTCAGTTGCAAACTGTGTTTTAACCTTCTCTTGTCTACTGTCTTGTCTCTTATCTACTGTGGTTAGAGTTTACTATTATCAGTACCTTCGTGAAATCAACGAGCCTACAGAGTCGTCTTTAGCTCTGTAATCGATGTTTTATCCTTCAATTGCAAACTGTGTTTCAACCTTCTCCTGCAAACTGTGTTTTATCCTTCTTTTGCAAACTGTGTTTTATCCTTCTCTTGCAAACTGTGTTTTATCCTTTTCTTGCCTGTCCCGTCGTGAAATCAACCAGTCTACACAGTTCTCCTTAGCTCTGTAATTGGTGTTTTATCTTCTCTTGAAGCAACAATCCCGTGACTTTCGTCCGGTAAGTAAAAATTCTCTTTTGTCTTCTCTCTCTGTTTTATGTTTTAACTGCTGTTAGTGCCATGTATTTTTGCGGCGTCAATTTAATGATCGAGTCCTTTCTTCCCAGTATATGTTGGTAATAATCTTAAATCTAAGCTTTTATGGACTGAGTAAAACAAATATAAAAATTAAACAATTTTGAGGACTACAGCTGTACGCATTAGTGATCAGATGTCATTTTGAATATGATAGGATGCTATTTATAAAAAAAAAGAAAACTTTTTGATTTATTCCTTATTACTTGACAATATAGTACTGTAAAGTAGCCTCATTATAGATAAAGTTATGGTCTTTTTTGTCGATGTACCTAATGAGAAACTTAAGTTTTTTTTTTTTTTGGGGGGGGGGGAGGTTAAAAAATAAAATGTCCATCCAAATAGAAGGATTATATATAAAAGGAGATATTTCAAAATTTGGTGAATTGTTTGTAGGAATGTTATCTATCTCCTGGTATGGGAAAACTCGTTCCCAGAAAAAGTAAAATTTATACAAAATGATTTTTAGCTGTCCCTAATATGGGACAGTAATCAGTAATTGGTTCAGTGCCTAAAGGAGTCAGGGCCGACCCTAGCGATTTTGCCGGAGTAGAAAAACATTAAACCTTCCAAACCAACTTTCGAAAATTTAATTAATACAAAAAAATTTAAAAAGGGATAATAAAATGACATATCGTTGATTTCAGACAGTAGCAGAAATACAGATTTATGTAAAATTATTTTAGGAGAAAAAAAATTACATTTTTAACTGATTAAAGACATCAAACTTACTAAAACTAGTACCTATCGATTGAGAATTTAAAAAAAAAAATTAATTTAAATTTTAAATGTTTCAAAATATTCCTATTCAAGAAAATTGAAAAAAAATTAAACAATCTGTTTATGTTTCTTATTTGATTGTGTGAAATGTAATTTGAGATAATAATGGGTTTACTTAAAAAGTGGATTTTTAATTCAGATTTAGATAATGGGTTAATAGAGAAAATTGTTAAATAAAAATAAATTTAGTCTAAATTTTAAACATTTTCCTTAATATCAATAGTAATAGTTTTCTGCTATTTTAAACTGTTTGTTCAAACATTATTTGGTATTTAATTTATTTGCTGAAAATTTAAGGCTACACAAGATTATAAATTTTGTTCCATTCTTTTTGTAGAATTTGTAATAATACTCAATACAATAATAAAAATAGAGATTTACAGAAAATTATTTTATTAAAAAAAATTACTTTTTTAACTGATTAAAGACACCAAACTTACTAAAACTTGTACCTATTGATTGCAAATTTTGAAAAAAAAATTCATTTAAATTTTAAATATTTCAAAATATCCCTATATAAAATTAAACAATCTGTATGTTTCTTATTTGATTGTGTGAAATGTAATTTGGGATAGCAATGGGTTTACTTAAAAATTGGATTTTTAATTCAGATTTAGATAATGGTCTAATAGAGAAAATTGTTAAATGAAAATAAATTTAGTCTAAATTTTAAACATTTTAATTAATATTAATAGTAATAGTTTTCTGCTAATTAAAACTGTTTGTTCAAACATTATTTGATATTGAATTTGTTTGTTGAAAACTTAAGGGTCCATTCTTTTCGTAGAATGTGTAATAATACTCAATACAATAAATAAAAAAGTAAGTTAATTTTAATTGCCTGTACAATAGGCTGACATGATCTTATTGATAAGTAGTGAAGCTTTAAAGAAAAAAAAGCACTCATAGTTTATGGCTTTTCTAAAAATTATAATTTTATTACACAAGATGATTAGTTTGGAGTGCTACAGTTTATTTTTTGCTAAATGTGAACTAATGAGACCAGGATGTACTGTTAAAATTGATTCTGAATGGCTATGAAAATCCATGCCAGTAGTTGGATTCAAAATCCCATACTCAGAGCAGCACTTCCCTCCTAAAAAAGTTTAATAAAACTTCCTTAGCTTCCTTAGCTGAATGTATACAATAAATCTTAATTTTATACATACCTTATTTCTACATATCACGTATCACACACACACATATATGTATGTGTCTTATGTAAATTAAACTGAAACAGAAATTTAAATACATTAATATATAATTAAGATTTTATTATGATTTATATTTTAATTAATAATTATTTATAAATTCAATTAATATTATTTTAATATAAATTATATAACATTCATATAATTACTTAAAAGAATAAAGGAACATAGATATATGTCTTATTAAAATTAAATAGAAAATGAAATAAATTAATGAATAATTATAAATATATAATTTTTTGTGTTTTAATTTATAACTTATAAAGTTATAAAGGTAATATAATTATTAAAAATTATAAATGAACGAACAATATCTGAATGGATAGTGTGTTGATCTTCAGTGCTGGTGTTCATAGATTCGAGTCCTACTGCTGGCATTGATGTTCTCAGCCATTCAGACTGGAACATAGCACTCTGAACCAACCCCATCCATTTCCAAGCTGTTCTTGGCAAAGGCTATAGTTTCACTTGCACACAGTTGTATGAAAAGATTCTTTTAAATAAAATCACCTGATAATGTAGGACAGGCACCACTATACAGGCACTGACAGCAAAGTTAAGACATCAGTTAGTTTTCCTCTCTTATTTTGAGCAGAAATTTGCATAACTAAATGTGATGTATTTGTATTGTTGAGGCAACACAATAATCAGTTATCCCTATTTTATAAATTTTTTAAAATATATGAGCATCCTTAGCTGCATATATGTAGTATATGTTAATTCTATATATAATACCTTTATTCTACATATAAAATCTTACACTTATACACACACACACACACACACACACATATATATATATATATATATATATATATATATATATATATATATATATATGTGTATATATATAGATATGTCTTATATAAATTAAAATTGTATAAATTTAAAATAAATTAATCAATAATTATCAATTTATAATTATGCATAAATTTAAATAATATATGTTTTAATATAAATTATTTAAAGTACAGATAATTACTTTAAATTATAAATGAACGAACAGTGTCCAAATGAAAACAGTACGGATTTTCAGTACTGGTGTTCATAGAGTCAAATCCTACTGTTGGCATGGATATTCATATCTGTTCAGAATAGACCCTACCACTCTGAGCCAACCTACCATCCCTAAACCACTACTGGTTTCCAAGCTTGTTTACACAATTGTATAAAAGTTTTGAGAATCTTGTCAATGAAATCACCTAATAATGTGAGACTGGTACCAATGCATACATACTAACAGCAGTTAAGACATTAATTAGTTTGCCTCTTGTTTGTATTGTGATCTTGTCTAACATCTTTCTTCTTGTTTATCCTTGTCTTAGTTTGTATTGAGGAAAAAACTAGCATAACTAAAAGTGAAATATTTTTATCATTGGGGCAACACAGTAATCCATCATTCTCATTTTATAAAAAAGTTTAGAATAAAATATATGAGCTTCCTTAACTGCATGTATATAGTATATCTTAATTCTATGTATAATACTTTAATTCTATGCATGACATATTTTGCAGAGATATATGAGAATGTCTAATAAAAATTAAATGGAAAATTTATTTAAGTATTAAAAATTTAATATTATTTATAGATTTAAATAATATGTATCCTAATATAAATTATGCAAAATTAAAGTTAATATAATTATTTAAAATTATATATGAAAGAACGATGTCTGAATGGATAGAGTACTGGTCTTCAATACTTGTGTTCATAGATTCGAATCCTATTGTTTTCATGGATGTTTCTAGCCCAGGACCATAACTAGGGTGTGGCAAAGGTGGCATTTTCCACAGCGCATCAGTCGTAGGGGCGTCGTACCGAGAAGAAAATCCGAATCGAGAGAGTCCAAATGAGGACGGCTCGCCCCGAGTAGAAATAAGGAAAATCTAAAAAATAGTTTTTTTAATTATAAAATTCCATGTGTTTAAAAATTACTTTTTTTATGAATTTTTTATTTTTTAAAATGCTTCTAGAAACTAAACTTGTTATAGATTCTTACATAATGTTTACCAAACACCACTAATATGCTTTAATATAAATCTGGAATTCGTTTTAAATTTTGAATTTATTAAAGTTATTAAAACTAAATTTAAATTTAGAAATTCGCTAATTTTTTTTTATGAAAATTCAACGTTTAAAAAATATTCTCCAAACTATTCCCTTTATCAGCAAAATAATATCCCCAAAATGTTCAAAAATATCTTTTAAGTATTAATATGGTAAAAATAGAACAAAAAGTTAAAAATTTATACACATTTATAATTTTACACATTAATAAATTGATACACATTTATGCGCATTAAAAATTAATACATCAATTTAAGAATTAACAAATTATTTTATTAGAGTTCATATATTTATATCATTAGTTATAATTATTAGAGTTCATTCTGAATATATGTGGTATAAAAAAACATGCTTATATATTTTTCTCACTATATTTGGTGATTGAGGAGTAGACCAGTTTGCCACGGGCGCTAAAGGGCCTATTTACGGCCCCGACTAGCCATACGGAGTAGATCGTAGCAATATCAAACAAATACAATTAATAAATTATGCTGATCTTTACTGTATCACTTTAGAGTTTATGAAAGTTTTGAGAATCTTATAAAATCATACGGGATATAGGTACTGTACATGTATCAGCATA
Source organism: Pardosa pseudoannulata (assembly GCA_032207245.1). NCBI lineage: Eukaryota > Metazoa > Arthropoda > Arachnida > Araneae > Lycosidae > Pardosa > Pardosa pseudoannulata. Next base: position 73,927,035 of record CM063502.1, on the reverse strand, counting down.
GTTAAGACATGAATTATTTTTTCTGTTTTCAGGAAATAAATATACATAACTAAAAGTATATATTAATAATATTTTTTTATGAAAGTATATAAAACATGTGACTTAGCTGCATGTAAATATTTTACACATATAAGGTACTATATATATATATATATATATATATATAATATATATATATATTATATATTTATTTTATATATAAATATAATATATATATATATATATATATATATTAATATATATATATATATGTTATTGTCTTTTATATATAAATATATATAATAAAAAATATTTAAATATAATATTTGTTATATTATTTTTTATAATATTATATTATAAATATTACAAATATAAATTATATTTTTTCTTTTAAATTATAATATAAATAAAAATTTAAATATATTATAAATTATATTATTATATGGTTTTTATAATCTTTAAATTTAAATATATTATAATATAAATTTAAAAATTATTATATCATTTAAAATTTAAAAAAATTATAAATTTTAAATAACATTTATAGTCATTTAAATTTAGGATTATTTATAAATTTAAATAAATAATTAATTATTTTATAATAATTACAAATCTATATATCTTTATATAAAGTTAATGTAATCATAAAAAAATATTCATAAGTTTGTAGGTTTTTTCTTTTGAATTTTTAAATCGCATTTGTTTAAATAGCGGAAACCTAAGTTCCAATCTGCAGCAGAAATCTTTGATAACGGTATCGCATTTCGCAAGAGGATCGAGAGGTAAGGTTACCTCAATTGAGGAACCCAGAGCTAACGCGTAATCAGTATACTTGGAGAATAGTAGAATCCGTATCCGCTATCTGCTGGTTTACGGCAAATGGGATAGCACGTAGATGGCACCTTATATTATTAATTGAGAGGGATATCAAATAAATATCAATATATAATACAAATGTGTAGGACGAGTCAATATTTTTATTTTGAAAACGAAATATTTATAGACTATTTATTTTCACTGTTTTGGTCCTTTCAGAGGACTCCATCCTTTTTGTAAGCTACCATCAGTGCTGCATTTAATTAATTTAACAAAATCATAAAATGTTATTGAAATATATTTTTAAACGAGTAATTTATATTCTACATTTTTTAAACATAGTTTTTGACATTTCTATGAATTAAAAGTAAAAATATATTGCACATATTACTTTAAAATTTGATACATATGCTATTCATCATAAGCAACCTACAATAAATTTCTATATTCATGAATATTAGCAATACTATCATATAGCCCGTCATTTCACGGAAACAGTAAAATTTTTAATTTTCCAGAATTGTAAAGTACCCTATGAGCAGGGTTGGCAAAAACCCTTTTTTTCAGAAAAAACCCAACCCAGTGGTTTTTTCAGGGTTTTTGAGGTTGTTTCGGGTTTTATCATTTTTTTGGTTTTTTTCGGGTTTTATCAGGGTTTTGTCTCTATAAATATATATCTCTATAATTTATATGTAAGAGGACAGGATATATAATTGCTTGATCAAAATAAATTTAAAATGTTAGTCACTTTTTAAAGTTAAAAATTTAAAAAATCAATTTTAAGTTATGCGCAAGAAATTTTTGCTTTAATTAAAAGAAATTTTGAAATTTTAAAATAAATTATTTTTTACATATTCTAAAATTTTTCTAACAAATAAAATATCTTAAAATTTAAATGAGATTTTCAGTTACTATTATGTTTTTTACATCTTGATTTTTAAATGTGAGTAAAGAAACATATATATAATGGATAGTCAATTTTTTATCAACAATCAATAAAGAATATCTTGTCATTTTACCCCTAAGCATGGGATACTCCTATGCATAAATTAATTTGTCATAGAGCAGTATTATTTAATAATCCCATTTATTGCACTTGTATCTATATAAGAGGGAAAAATTAAAAACAATTTCATAAAAGTTTAATGTTTTTATTTAGAATTTTACATACTAATTTAATTTTATATCACTAAAACATATTAAAATACCCTTGTTTCAAGGTAACAGTTAATCGGTCAATTGTTTGTATGAACAAGTTTTTCCCTAATATTATAACAGCTGATAAAGAAACTTATATCACTGACTGGATAACATTTAGAATAAGTTGTATACAATATAGAAAGTTCTAATTTGTTTATGTTCTTGTAAATATACTCAAGCCCTCTGGGTAATTCTTTTTTAGCCATATTATTTCTTTTTAATATTGGCTGAAAGACGTCAGTTTTCATCATCTTGGCAGAAATACTGGTTGTTTTGGTTTTTAATTGTTTGTATAATCTTTCATTGTATTTGTTATACAAATAACTATTTTTCTCTGAAATTAAAAAAAAAATTTTTTTTCTAGCAGTTTAGACCTCCTCAAATTAAAAAAAAAAAATTCTACTCTCATTGTCAAAGATGAAATATGTAATATATATTATAGATTTAACTCAATATTTCTACTATTAGTTAAATATGTGGAATTTTAAATAATGATTTTGAAAAAACCCAATTTTGAAAAAACCCACTTGGGTTTTTTCGGGTTGGGCAAATTAAGCCAACCCTGCCTATGAGGCAGGTAAAAATAGTTTGGTTTATGGCTGAGAATTATCTGGTACATGGTCAATAATTGTTTATCTCTACTGACCGTATGTTTGTTGCCAACTTTAATTTATCTTGTCATATTAGGTGATGGAATGGACAGCAGAGGTTTTAATATAGACATTGATTATTTGGCGGTATATATGAATGGTCCAAAATTTAGCGAATTGATTGCAAACCGTGTGGTTATGTATAAAAAACAAACACACAAACGAACAAACTTCTTAATTTTCAAATATAATATGACTTAAATGCTAGATATTTATTAGTCCGTGAAATAGACTCCTAGACTTTTATGAAAAGAATTTGTTAATACAGGTGATAAAATTTTTATTGAAAAAAAAAATCGATAATTAAATTTAAAATTATCACATATGTACCTAATCTATAATTTAAGCCAAATATAAAAGAAAATTATTTACGCAATATCTAAGTTCAGTGATAAAACGTATGAAAATAACGCAGAAAATATTTAAATAATTTAAAATAAGAAATGATTAACTAAGATGGTTAAAGGAATGATATCATAATGCTAGGGAAAAAAAAATGTTATTTTTACCTATTTATAACGTGATAATTAAATTGATAAGTTTAATCGCCTTTTCTTAACCGGGGAAAATAAGCTTGAAATAATGACATTAAACGCTCGAAAGGGGGTGGGGAAGGTTTGGATTTCGAACGTTTTAAAAAGAGGACAGTATTTACGCTGTGATACGAAGCATATTTATACCAATTTATTTTAGAATCAGATCAACAGTTTTGAAGATAAACTTTACTCGCTTTGAATTTTGCTAATCCTAACTCATCAAGAATCCAATATGGATGCCTCTATCCATTCCAGGTTCAACCGCTTTATAAATTCGAGGACAGACGGACAAATAACTTAGGCTATTATTACATAGAGGATTTTTCTTTTATATGCTTTTATTAGTTTCCGCAACGCTAAACACTTCTTGTTATTCTGGACAAATTAAAAAAGATTGGCGGAAATATAAATCTCAATATATATATATATATATATATATATATATATATATATATATATATATATATATATATATATATATATATATATATATACATATATATATATATATATATATATATATATATATATATATGATGCAGTGAAAGACCGAAATCTGGAGAATGTCGACTTTCATCGGTGATTGTCAACATTCACATAGTCGTTTGTTGTATGTCCGAAATGTTTGCTAAATACACTTATTTCTGACTTACACCGGTAAGTGTCGACATTCACCATGCACTAATAATGAATGTTGAACATGTCAGAGATTTATATTTTCTTCGCCGTAATTCAGTCAAATCTATAGTAATAGCAAATGTAACTGTTGCACTTAAAACAAACCGAACACTCTTAGATAAAAAAATAATACTAATAATTAACTGAATTATGTGTTTGACGTTATGCTATCTTATTTGTTGCAACAGTTTAAACTGTTGTAGTACTTTGAATTGCACAATAGTTCCTTGCTTTTACAATGTCATCTAGTAGTGAAACATTATTTTTGCAATGATAATGTGTATAACCATGCTCTACTCTTCTCAAATTAGTTGCAGCGTCTTCTCTCAGCGACATTTGAGAAGAAATCTCACCATCAGTGCATGGGGATTGTCGACATACACCGGTGATAGTCCGAATATATAAGAATATAATCAAATATTCGGTCTTTCACCCAGGTATTTGATGTATGTCGACATTCACCGGTGAGGGTCGACATTCTCCGATTTCGGGCATTCACAGTAACATATATATAAATATATATATATATATATATATATATATATATATATATATATATATATATATATATATATGAAAATTCATAGAAAGTAGATTAGCTAATAGCAGAATTTTAACCCCTTTCCCTTTTTTTAAATTTAATTTTAATGTGGTTTAAAAAACTGTGCTTATAATCACCCTGTTTTCTAAGTTCATATATGCATTCTAATTAATTATGCTGACTATATATGTAGAATTATGAATGTTGATGTGATAAATATATCTTCATACATATTTTTTCAATTTGCCTTTTTATATCCATAACCTATTTTTAAGGATAATCTTGTGAATTTGCCATATAACATAGTTTAATTAGCATATATTTTGGCTATTGTATATATATATATATATATATATATATATATATATATATATATATATATGTGTGTGTGTGTGTGTGTGTGTGTGTGTGTGTGTGTGTAATATTAAAATCCCTTATTTACATTAATGTTTTTTGTGGGGATGTAATATTAAAATATATAAATAAGGGATTTATATATATATATATATATATATATATATATATATATATATATATATATATATATATATATAAATGTAAACACAGTAAAACGGTAAAACTAATCCACCGGTTATACTTTGATAAAATTAAGCCTCTATTATTTTTACTTTCCTGGGCTTACTAGGCAAAGAGCGAGCCTAAGAAATTATCTGTCGTGTCTCCATAAAAAGAAGTAGCAAATCCGACGTGGAACTTTATTACTTTATTTAAGACTAGATAACGGACATCTTTCTCTGGCGAGATCAGAATAATGAATGTTGCATTGCGAAATTCCCGCGGCGATAGACGCGGAGAATATTCCCAAAAGAGAGCAGCTTAGTAAGAGAATTTAATAGTCAGAAATGAGCTTGCATCAGTGGAAAAGATGGTCTGAAAAGATTTGCCTGGGTCAGCTGGAAAATGTGCTAGTGGACAGAAAATTAGCATTTATTTCAGATCTAGCTTTGGGAGACAGCTTATATAATTTTAAGTTAGTTTACATGTCTTTTAATAAGATATGATGGGAAGATAGATTTAAAAGAATAAGAATGGGACAAACAGAATCTTAAAGAGCTATTTTAAGTGTAATAATTTTGATATCACACACACACACACACACACACACACTCACATACATACATATATATATATATATATATATACACACACACACACACCTACACATACATAAGCATCTAGACTACAGCACATTAGACACAATATACGGACGACATATAAATAGAGGACTATTTATTTCCATCGTTTTCACTAGAGGAGTCTCAACTTTTTTTTCTAATTTCATAGTGTTTTTTTTCTCTGGCTTAAAAAAAAATAAAAACCCTTTAGTCGTTTATTTTTATTATTCATGTTTTTCTATCTCCGAACCCTTGCGTAGTTAGAATAACGACGAAGAGTGCCTGGTATTTGGATTCATTTCCCTCCCCCTTCACTCGTTCTTTCATCCGCCTACCCTTTGTTTTCTAACAACCCTTCTTCCTTTTCTAATAACGTTAAAAATATCTCAACGTGTCAGAAATTCAACTAAAATACCAGTGTATCATTAGACATTAAGCTTTTGGAACATATATTGAAAAAATTTAAACTGGTAATGTTTTGAATTTTTATAAACGCTGTTGTAGATATTTTTGAAAATAATCCATATGCATAAATAAAACAAATATATATATATATATATATATATATATATATATATATTTTAATTTGAAGTGTAAAAAAATTATGAATTGCCTTGAGGAGCCGTACAAACCTTGAAGAGTCCCGTATAATATAATATATATATATAGTATATATATATATATATATATATATATATATATATATATATATATATATATATATATATATACATATATATATATATATATATATATATATATATATATATATATATATATATATATATATATATATATATATATATATATATATATATATATATATATATAGAATGATGTAACTTAAAAAAATTCAGGGTGCAGACATAAATATTGACAAAAATAGTTTCAAAACTAAAAGCTTGTTACATCTGCCGAGTAGTCATGTATTCGAAATCATGTGTAGAAATAAATTTATAAATTTAATTTATTTAACAAAATCCTAACATAAAGTTTATATATCCATAATCAGCGATACAAAATAGTAAAATATGTCACCAAAGATTTAAATTTCAAAGTCCCTTGTGAACGATTGTTCAAAACGAAGGAAGCCGAACGATGGCCGATTGTTTAGGGTGCTGGCTTTCGGCATCGGAGTTCGTGGGTTCGAATTCCACTGTGGCATGGATGTTCGTAGCTGATCGGAATCGGCTTTAAGCTGTAGGTCCCAGTCTCATTAACCCTCGTGTTGCAATAAGTAGACCGTAGCACTCCAAACCAATCAAGACAAAGATAATATAAATTCAACCATAAAACTGAAAATAAATAAGCCTTTGTTCTCAAACTTCAATTATTGTAATGGGAAAAATATTTTCCTGTGCGAAATATTGCATTAGACTTAAGCTAGGATTTAATAAATAATTAATTTAAAATCTTAGAACTGTCTAAACCCTTCGTCTAAAGTTTTGTCCCGTGAATTTCTATAAAAACTGCACAAAATTTCGAGTTAGAGAAATGCGTCTCCAGTATTTTATATTTACACACATAGTACTCGATTCAGATTTATAAATATATAGGTTAGAGTAATACTTTTTTAAATCTCAATGTTAATACTTAATTTTACTATAAATAACATGGTTTTTTTTTATCTCTATGTGTGACCGAAACACATATTTGTTACATTAAAAACGAAGAAGCTATTAATATTAAAAGAAACACTTTAAAACACAAAAATTCTGGAAGTAAGAAATACATTTTTAAAGATATTCTGGATGGTCTGGATCTATAATACCATAGTGGTAAATCGACTGAAGTTTATACCTTTGCACCACCATAGTGTTTTGTGAGCTCGAGGTGAACTAACTGTAAGTGTGAAGCACTAGAACTCCTGGGTGCGAACCTGGCAGACGTATTAAATATCTCCCTGTACATTCAAAGAACGTGGGGATACATTTGAAGGTCTGCATATCTTCCCTATGGATAATCAGCAGGTGAAAGAGGGATACTGAATCAGGAGCAAAAGTCCGTCCTGTTTAGGATAATCAAAATTATTGATTCTCCTACATAACATCACGTACGCCTTACACCCGTCTGTGTAGGTTGCCTATTGTTAGGTAATGGGTATCAAGGTTGCTCCATATTAAAGAAATATCACACCAAGAAGGAAATTCTATATACTCCAAAGCCAAAGCAAACATTTTAATTTTTCTTAAAGCTAAACATTTTTATAATTCTGTAACAGTGAAGTGAAAACATGCCAGAAATTCCAATTTTTTTTTTAAGTATTAAAGTTTTCTTTTTTAAATAATATGCAGTAGTTAATTTCATTAGTCAAAGGACTAAATATTTAGATATATATTACATTCACATAGCATACCCATGCATTTTTGCTACTACACATTTTTTTCTAAGACCTCTAAATATCGGAGACATCTAAGCCAAACGATGATCAAATGGGTAGGTCACTGCTCTTCAGTAGAGTTCGCGGGTTCGAATACTGCAGCTAGGATGGATGTCCGTAACCGCTCGGAATGAGCTTTCAGCTGTAGTTCCCGATGTCATTAGCCTTCGCGTTGCAAAATAGTTGACTGTAGCATTCCAAACCAAACCAAACCCAAAACCGGATACATCTAAAAAAAAAAAAAGGTGGACGAATACGTTTTTTCTGACCATTCAGACACATTGTGCAGAGGTTTGTTTGTTTACTCAACGAAAGAGTTCTAAATTGTGAAAACTTTGGACTTGCACGCCATTCCAGTTGTACATGTGCTTGTGTTCCACACGTGTCTGATTGACTTATTTTACATTACGGAGAGTTAAAATCGAATTGATGTCATTCCCTCGAATCCGGTTTTTGTACTCAACGGAGAAAAATTGCCTTCTGCGTGATTGAACCGTACTATTGAAGGAGGGGAAGGGGGAATTTACTAAATCCTTTACTGGTTTAGCCAAACGAATTTAATCGTAATACTTGTATGTATAATTAGTTAAAATATGAAGGAAATATATAATTTGTTTTTAAAAGTTTGGAATAATTAGTTATTCCGAATGTAGCTTTACGAGAAAATGATTCGTAAATATCCTTTTTAAACATTATTAAAAACCTTAGTTGATATCGCAATCATTCCTAATAAATTTTAAGATGCACAAAATGTTTATAATACTTCTTTAAGCTCAGAATCGACAGATTATACCAGGGTTGGCAAAAACCCGGGTTTTTTCAGAAAAAACCCAACCCAGTGGGTTTTTTCGGGTTTTATCAGGGTTTTTTTGGTTTTTTTCGGGGTTTTTTCGGGTTTTATTTTTGTCTCTATAATTTATATGTAAGAGGACAGGATATATAATTGCTTGATCAAAATAAATTTAAAATGTTAGTCACTTTTTAAAGTTAAAAATTTAAAAAATCAATTTTAAGTTATGCAGAAGAAATTTTTGCTTTAATTAAAAGAAATTTTGAAATTTTAAAATAAATTATTTTTTACATATTCTAAAATTTTTCTAACAAATAAAATATCTTAAAATTTAAATGAGATTTTCAGTTACTATTATGTTTTTTACATCTTGATTTTTAAATGTGAGTAAAGAAACATATATATAATGGATAGTCAATCTTTTATCAACAATCGATAAAGAATATCTTGTCATTTTACCCCTAAGCATGGGATATTCCTATGCATAAATTAATTTGTCATAGATCAGTATTTATTTAATAATCACATTTATTACACTTGTATCTATATAAGAGGGAAAAATTAAAAACAATTTCATAAAAGTTTAATGTTTTTATTTAGAATTTTAATACTAATTTAATTTTATATCACTAAATCGTATTAAAATACCCTTGTTTCAAGATAACAGTTAATTGGTCAATTGTTTGTATAAACAAGTTTTTCCCTTATATCATAACAGCTGATAAAGAAACTTATATCACTGACTGGATAACATTTAGAATAAGTTGTATACAATATAGAAAGTTCTAATTTGTTTATGTTCTTGTAAATATACTCAAGCCCTCTGGGTAATTGTTTTTTAGCCATATTATTTCTTTTTAATATTGGCTGAAAGACGTCAGTTTTCATCATCTTGGCAGAAATACTGGTTGTTTTGATTTTTAATTGTTTCTATAATCTTTTCATTGTATTTGTTATACAAATAACTATTTTTCTCTGAAATTTTTTTAAGTTTTTGTTTTTTTCTAGCAGTTTAGACCTCCTCAAATTAAAAAAAAAAAAAAATTCTACTCTCATTGTCAAAGATGAAATATGTAATATATATTATAGATTTAACTCAATATTTCTACTATTAGTTAAATATGTGGAATTTTAAATAATGATTTTGAAAAAACCCACTTGGGTTTTTTCAAGTGGGTTTTTTTGAAAAAACCCACCCGGGTTTTTTCGGGTTGGGCAAATTAAGCCAACCCTGGATTATACCCACTGCAACATATTTATATTACTACCTTTTATTTCATAATTTGTTAGGGAAATATGCAAAAAAATTCTAAATTGATATGACAGTTGCAAATACCACGGAATTGTGTGTATATATATATATATATATATATATATATATATATATATATATATATATATATATATATATATATATATACACAGGGTTTCCGTGCACCTGGAAAGTCATGGAAAATCATGGATTTAGATAATGGATTAGTTTTGTCATGGAAAGTCATGATTTTCTAAGTAAAATGAGTAAAAATCATGGAAAGTCATGGATCCACTAAGCTACCAATTAAAAGAAAAATCAAAAAATGCCTCTGATGAAAGTGAATTTCCTTTCTGAACGGAAGCGGCTGCATACTTCTCCTTTTTGTCCATAGCGCGTCCTGAGCTATGGACAAAAAGTCCCATTCATCTATTCGTACACTGAGACACGTGACATATTACGGCGCCTTAAATGCGTTGCGAGACAATTGCTAAGGCTTGACCAGGAGGTGTTAGTGCTCCGATGTGCAGTATCACGTTACGCTTGATTTGCCGATGGTTGAGAAGAAAAAAAAAAGTACGCATCGTCCTGTGATATAACAAAGGACTGGGAGGGAAGAAGATGATATTGGAACGTCCTTGGTCCAGCCGGTGATCGCGTGTATATTTCGTTGCGAGAATTAAAACCGTTGAAGATACAAGCGTAGAAAAACACTCATTAGGGCAGAGTACACTTCACCGGAAGGGTCGAATATTTCTATCGCAGCAGTATGATTCGATTAGTCACCTGTTTTTTTCTCATGTTAATGAGGACAAGACCAGTGTAGGCTTCTTTCTCACCCGTATATTCGGTCAACTAGAATCCCCCCCCCCTCCCTCCACATTCGTTTCCGGGAATCTGATCAGGGTTGTAAAAAACCCGGGTTTTTGTATTAAAAATACCAGCCCAGACGAGTGTCATAAAAAAACGATGTTTTTTTTTTTGGGGGGGGGTATAAAATAAGGAGTTTTTTTTTTTTTTTTTTTGGAAGGAGGGGAATTTTTTTTTCTCAAACAATATTAATATGTAACATGCGTATATGTTTTTTTCTTTTGTTATTCTTGAAGATACACTGTTTACAAACCACGAGAAGCATTAACCAGTTTCTTATGTGACTCAGCAATTTTACTCTTATCAGTCCGGCATCACCTCCACGCGATGATCTAGTGTTGATATTGAGAGACCAGCGTCGCGTATGGAGTATCGGAACGTTTTATTTTAATTTTTAAATGCTAGATTTAATTACTAGATGCCGTTACAGATATCCATAAGATTATTGATCAAATTATTAGGAACACAAATCAATGCAAACATCAGCATGGGTGAAGAGGGGGATCGCCTGGTATAAAATACAAGTTTACATAATATACAAGTAAACCTTATTAAGTGTATACCCGTGCAACCCCGCGTATGGAAAGCTATTATTTACATGTACTTTTCAGAAATAAACTATATTTGAATTTTAAACATGGAAACAGAAAGCAGGGCACTTTGGGGGTACACTAATAAATTTTAGAATTAATACAAATTTTATTATAATTAATTTAATTATTTTTGCTTTTAATTTCCAATTAAATATTATGATAGCTTATCTAGCTCACTTAAAATATAAAGGGAGAAATTTGTTAAGCATGGAAGAACTGGTTTTAGAATGGCAAAGCAGCAGTAACAGTGATTATGTGATAAACAATGCCATAACAAATATCAGGCTGCCCGAAGAGCAACGCCCTACCCATTCGGCCGATCGATGGCTAAATGGATAGGGCGCTGCTCTTCGGCATGGAAGTTCATGGGTTTGAATCCCACTGCTGGCATGGATGTTTACAGCCGTTCGAAAATTCATACTTTGGAGGAAAGGAGGAAATCTTTACTGTAAAGTGTTACTAGGACTTTCAGTAAATAAGAGATTTTTATTTTGAGGCATTAAATTTTGAGATTTATATAGAAATGTTAATAATTATTATTGATTGTGAGACACTAAATATTTTGGCTAAAGTTACTGAGTTTGGTACTTATGTATTATTCCATTGACCACATTGCCAAATAAAACTTGTTCGCCAAGGAAACTCAAAACAAGCAAGATTAATACGTGGGTAAATGTATAAGTATATTATTCTGATTTTTTCTTAAATTATAGAAAATTAGTTAAGATTTTTGTACAAAATATAAGTTTATCTTTAGGGCTATTATATATAAACATTATAGGGTTATTATGTTTTGCTGTTATTCATGGTCATCTCGATAATGCCTAAATTAAAATTGGGATTTTTTTTATTGCATTCGGAAAATTGATATATGATAAAGCTTAGGTATGTAGGTACTACAACAATTTACACACACACACACACACACACACACACACACATATATATATATATATATATATATATATATATATATATATATATATAAACATTTATAAAATTTTTTTTATCATAAGTTCTTGTAATTTCTCTAAAAATTATACATTTTATTTGTATGTACATAGAAGTTTTATTCATATATACTTATAACAAAATATTTTTAAAGTCATGGAAAATGATCTGCTAAAATAGTCATGGATTTATTGTATTTTGGCAGATATGTATATATATATATATATATATATATATATATATATATATATATATATATATATATATATATATATATATATATATATATATATATATATATATATATATAGAGCACCTGTACTAGCATATTACTGACTATAGTTCTAACATTAAAAGTTGTTAGGAAGAAAAAAATCTCTTTTTGATTCTCATTCTTAAATGGATTTTACAATTTAAGAGTCGAATTTTCAGCAAGCTAAGATTAACAATTTGTAGGATATTGTCACGCAAACGGTTTAGAGCACTACATGAAGATTTGAGACCGGTTAGAGAGGATTTCTAACAGCTACAAATATCCATGCCAGCCGTGGCATTCGAACTCACGAACACCGTTCTAAATGGCAGCTCGCTACCAAATCTTCTATCGGTCGAAT
>CM063502.1:73893449-73913949 GCA_032207245.1 Pardosa pseudoannulata | reverse complement strand
ACCAATTAATAGTATGTTCCAAAAAAGAATGAAACGAAACCCCCTTTTCCAAATTCGAAAATTATTTTGAAAATTTTTTAACAATTTCAGTTATAAACACATGAGTGGAAATCTTAGTTTCTGGCATCAAAAGAGTAAAACATTACCTTAGAACATCTCCATACGAGATGAACAGATTTTTAATCGGTATAAGCATTTACTTGAAAGTATTTTAGAGTAATATTTTTTATAGCAAATTAAATTTAGTACTGAGTGTTGTAATTTTATGTTGAATAATTATTATATAAATACATTGATATGGTCGAACTACTCATAAATTGTTGTACTTATTGTTATTGTTTTTGTGATAAGTTAGATAAAGAAAACAGAATTGTAATGAGTAAAGACTTATAATATCAGAAAATTTAACTTTTTTTTATAAAAACAAATTTGTGAATTAATCCAACTAACATTTTATACATTTGAAATAAAAACATAACTCATAACAAGCATAAAGACATATGAAATACTAATTAGATTTATGTAATTGAGATTTTCACTTCAATAGTTTGTAGTTTTAACTAATTTTACTTGTAAATTATTAAAAGTTTATTTTTTAAACGTTGCGTACTCATTTTTTTTTTTCACCAGTGGACTATTTCACTTTTTACAGGCAACAATGATAATATGGTTTTTTCTAACTTACTGGAGTAATCAGTATGGAAATAAGTTTGACCTTTAGAAGATCATATTGTGTCAGATGAAATATTAATTAATAGCTATTGTATATTAACAAAGCAATTTACTAAAAGTATTGATTGTGAAGAGAGCATTAATAAGTTTTAAAAACTAAAAGCTAGAAAAAAAATTTATATCAATATTTTTATATTTTGATTTCATTATATTATATTAAAATAGTTGTCGGAATAAAATATAAATGATACAGTATGCTTTATTTTAAAATGTGGTTAAAATGTATTTTTTCCCTTTGATTCCCTTTTTTAAGGTGCCCAATATTTCTTTTCTGTTCCTTTTCAGAGCTTCGGGCAGTCTTAAACCATTCTACTCCTAACAGCTTACTCCTCCTAGGTGAATTTACAATGCTAACCGAAGTTTCATTGTTAAAATTAATTTCGCGATTTATGAAAATGTACAGTGATCGTTATCCATTCCAATGATTTTAATATTATTAAAATTTATTTACATAATTCTTATCCCCTAAAATGCATTTATTTTTACCTAATCCAGCTCTATCCACTACATTCCTATGCAAAGAGCTAACGGCAGCATCTGTGTAACACCTGTTTTAAAAAACAGAGTGAAAAAATCAGTGAAGGAAAAGAAAATCAGAGTGACTTTATTCAACTTAATTTCACAGTTGAAAATATATACTGATCAACAACTTCATTCATTCCAATGTTTTTATATTTATTGAAATTTGTAGGCTAAATTATTGTCATCTAAATTTCTTTTATTTTTACCTAATCTACTATTTTTTGCCCTTTTCATTTTCCTTTACCATCCTATTTAATCTTAATTGTTGTAACATTTATAAAATCATTTATGTCTTTAGTTGCTTTTCCTCTTTGAATTTACTAAACAATCTTAAATCGAAATTTAATGCACTAAATAATTTGCTTTCAAAAGCAACAGTATGGGATAAATAAACATATTGCTATTGCAGCTGAGAAACTTAATATAAATAATAATAATGGCATCAAGGTCAAATAATAATAATAGCAAATGAAGCTCACATAATAATAATAGCAAATCTACATTAAAATTTTTATTTTATGATCAAGCTTTAAAACTTTAATCTAATACTGCTGTGAAATCAAGCGAGACATTAAATTCCTAACAATAAAATCTTAAAATCTGAGCAGAATGTGTAAATTCAATGCATAAGAAATCTAAGCATTTAAATATTACATTAATAATGAATTTTAAAATAAAGTCGTGTAAGTAACAACTGTAATACAAAAAGTATCAATTATTAATCCAAAACAAACAAATCGTGTAGCGAGATCTCTAAAAACGTCGGACTGATTCAAAAGGAATAGCTCGTGCTGAACGACAAAACTGCCTGATAAAAGATATCAGCCATTCAAGGACGACAAAATTGTCTCTGAATTGGTTGGTGGGAAAGCGGGTAAAACTCTGTGCGTTTTATGTGTGCCGATGCTGGACAAAGACAACCGTTTACAATTTATCACTATCACGTTGGTAAGAGGGAAAGTGCTCTTCCGGGAAAAAGAAAACTTAGTAAAAGAAAGGGGGCGGGGTGGATGTAACTGCGTAGCCTAAATTTATAGCTCTGTCCACTTCATTCCCATACTATGAGCTAACGGCCTCATCTGTGTAACATCTGTTTAAAAATCAGGGTACGGACAGTTCTGTAACGGTCCGTAACCAGAACGTAAGTTTGATAAGAACTAGTAATTTTTTCTTTTTTACTTTGTTCCTCTCCCTGTTCTCAAAATGTGAAGCCCATAGTGAAGGCATCCTATGAGCATTTCTTTCTCACTATATAAATAGTCTCGGAAGAAAAAATCCTTTTTTTAAAAATTAGCTGTTTGTAGAAGGATAAAGAAGGGGATTAAATTTTGTTGATGCGTTCTCAAAAACATTTGAGTAACCAGGTGAGGGTACAGTTTTCTGCTTTACAGTTACTATTTTATTTTATACGTGTTTTAATTATATTTTCTGTGTAAAAAATAGATTAAAAACGTAAAAAAGCGTTTAATGTTATAAGAAAAATTCTGAAATTGTTAATACGAAATTTTCAAAGAACGGCACTCCATGCAAAATAAATGTGTATTTTTTCTAGTTAAAAGAGTGACATCAAAAAGTTGAAATTACAAAAATTATCTTCAGTTTCACATCTACTAAAAATATAATATACAATGTGAAGCAAAAACAAGCATTTGTGAAGGGTGTTTTTAAACGGAAAAAAATTACTTGAATAATAGTGCTATGAAACACATATACTAAATTTTCTTCATGATTTCTAATTGAAATAAATTTTTATTTTCGAATAATTTACTCTCAGTTGTCTATTTGTCTTATCTTTCGATCTGGATGTATATATTTATGCTCACTTCAGAGGTTGAATGCGAATTACTAATAAAATTTAAATTAAAATATTTTTATAACACATTTTTCCAGTTTTCTCGTTTACGAAGTAGTTTTCCCGCTTAAGAATTTTTATTGTCTTGTGCCCTTGTAAAACTTCTTAAGCAGGTTTCACGGTATACACATATATACCGTGATATATATATATATATATATATATATATATACGGTATATATATATATATATATATATATATATATATATATATATATATATATAAGGAAAATTCTCAGGAGTTTTCGAAACTTAAATCAAGGTCTAAAAATTCCCTCGTCATTTTGCATTCCCTTTTTTTAACCCCTAACCTAAATTAACCACTGGGCTACAGTTTACACCCTCAGAGAAGGGGCCTGACCCAATTATAACTCTACATGGCTCTATCGGACAATTTAGGAAATTTCCAAATAAAAAGGAGATACACGCTGTCGGGGGCACATATTATTCCCACAGATATTGACCCAGGTGTTAAGGGTCTTGTACATATAACTCATGCTAGCTGACTCTTCAGTTTGTTCCTGTCCCTATGATGAAGTGGGATCCCATCCTCCAACGTTATCCTAATAAAAGTCTTTAGTTAAAACGGCATCATTTTTATGGCTTTGACTGCAACCACCCATCGAGAAGTCTGTCTTATTACATACACACACACACACACACACACATATATACATATATATATATATATATATGTATGTATATATATATATATATATATATATAACTTCCAGTTTCCGGGTGTTAGCCACATATGTGTGGTTTCTATATAGTATTATAATAAAACAAGGCACAGAAGTTTATTATGTTTACGTATCCTCAATATAACTACCACAGCTCTAGACATGCCATTGTACTGTCTTAAGTGCCGCCATGGTGGCAATGCCCTACTATTACCACATTTCCTGTTTGCTTAGAATAAAACCTTTAGCCTCGAAGAGAAGACAGTGAATGACCTCGGTCCTTTTCCAACTGAATGGAATACTGGTACACGTGTTTGAGACAAGAACAGCTTTCAGAATTAGCGAAATGTTTCCATGTTTAAAGAAAAGAACAGAGAGTATTAGTTAAACACAAGCTAAAGTCGGCCATGATTACTCACAGATTCGAAAGGCTGAAAAGAAAAAGTAACAGATTTTTTTTCTAAATTTTCTCTTTACAAAACAAGAAACACTTTATTTACCATACCTCAAAATAAGAAAACCTCCCTGCAGTCCCCATAGTTTTATCTACACTCTGTATTGAAAAAGTTTTAATTATAATAAGGTTTCTCAAAGTGTGTTCCACGGACCTCTAGAGTTCTACAACTACCCTCCTGGCTTCTAACCTGATGACTTTCATGGAATTCCCCAGGAAATTTTTAAACACCGTGGGATTTGTAAGAAAAGCCGTAAATTCCTTCTTTAATTTTTTCCCAAATCTATTACATAGGATAGTAGCTATTACGCCAGATACGTAACAAAAGGGAACTGAAAACCAATGCGACATTGGCTCATTAAAACCACACGCGACAATTATCTAGAGACGCTGTTGTAGAATCATTCTCAGCATTAAATTTTCTGCTTTTTCAAAATGGTTTAGACATTTGAAATCCTCCTTATTGCAAAGTATGTACTGTTACTCCTTTCTTAAAAGCAAGAGATGTAAAAGTAAAAAAAATCCATCGCCAGATTAAAGAACTGTCTGAAAAAACCTCTATGTGCAATGGTTTGGTTAGGTTTGTTTGGAGCGCTACGGTCTACTTATTTTAAACACGACGGCTAATGAGACGGGGACCTTTTGCTTAAAGTCCATTCAGAACGTCTACGAACATCCATGCTTGGCTGATGCCACTTGGTCAAACCAAGCACGATTGAGCCTTAAGCTACTTGTTTTAATGCAAAGGGGTTCACCTTTCGTTTCAGCGAGCATCTCAAATGTGAAAGTAAGACTTTTGCGCAAATGGGTCCTCATAATTTTGGAGCAAGGACCAAGAAAACCCATAGCCTTGGCTCGCAGGGTATTGATTGAGAACTTGAAGGACATTGTGACCACGAACATATTTTACATGCCTCAGTCACCTTTAACGAACACGGCGGATCTTAGGCCATCTAGGGCTTCGAACCAGCAACCTTCCAGTTACGAGAGCGTTGCCTTTGCCGACTAAGCTACCGTAGCTCACATGTATTATGCATGTATAAATGTGTGTATATATATATATGTAATATATCAAAATTATTTAACTTTAATATTTCTTCAAAAACCTCCTCTCTCCCATTTTAACTCATCTAAATATCTTTATCAGCCTCTGAATGGTTTAATCAACTAAGTATTTTCCACTTAACATTCCTTTCTGTCCTAAAGCTGTAAAGTTTCTGTCTATACAGCAATTTCCCAGGTGTTGGCGGAACATGTTTTCGCGTTTTGCTGATATTGCAGTTAATTCGCCTATTAAGCTGTTTTGTTGTGCAAAAAATTCTTGTTGTCAGCGCTCTTGGGTGTACTTGTGTGAGAGCAGAGTGAACTCTGTGGCTTTTGATTGTGTTTTGTCCAGAAGGACAGATGTGCCGTGTTGCCGCTCTGAAATAAAGTTTTAAATTAGACTTCTGAGTTCTCTTGAATATGAGACCAGACTGCATCTTTGTACTTTATGAATGCTAGCTGGTGAACTTTCTCCTTATAAAGGAGTTATATAAAAAAATATATATATATATATATATATATATATATATATATATATATATATATACATGTGTGTATGTCAGGTTTAAAAATGGGGGGTTAAGAATTAAGCGAGTTACAATTAAAAATAATTCGAAATTATTAATGATAATGTAATAGGAGAAAGACACACCGTCGATCGGAATTATGCGGAGTAAAAGAGTTGACACGTAAGTAGACATTTTGCTTAGGTGGCACGCCAAAAGAGTCAGTTCTGAGTAGGAATTCGGGCTGATTACATCCTCCACACTTGTCGTGGTAAATTATGAGAACAAATGATATCTAAATGGCCTAGCCATGGACAGAAGGGTTACAATAAAGAAGATTTTATATATGAAAAGAAATGTGTTTTCCATGCCTTAACCATTCGTCCATGTCATATATATATATATATATATATATATATATATATATATATATATATATATATATATCAATAATTTGTTTTCATTTGGAGCGTAACGATCAATTTTTTAAACACATGGGCTAATTACACTAGGACATACTGTTTAAATCCAGTTTCGAACATTTGTGAATATAAAAGCCAGTTTTGGTGTTCTAACACACGTACATCTTCTGGAACCCTACTAGCTTGACCATCCCCCAGCTTCAATAAAATTGGAATTGATCACTTACGCTTTATTTGCATTCATGTTCTAAGAAAAGTGAAATTAACTAATTGAATCGCTTATTATCTGTTTCAACTTTGCATAAAATATACAGTGTTGAAAAGAAGTATTTTATACGAAATAGTTACTATGGATAAAACGTCTTTACACTGAAATAAAAACAGAGTAAATGAATTACAGTCAATACTGACTGCTATTGGGAAACAATTCTGTGTCGTGCAATCCAAAGCAAAAGCGTGGCATGCTCCGTACGTCAATATAGGTTCTCAACAATGATCGTCTTTTCGTGACTGATCCAACCCAAAATTTCACTGCATCATTTAGTAAAAAAATAACTTGGTCATCCTCCATATTTTGAGATAAAACCAAACGAATATCACTTAATCATTATCTTGATCCTTTTTTAATTTTTTTTGTTCTGTTTTTTAATTTCCTACGGAAAAAGAAAAAATCCTGATAACCATGATAATAAATAACTTATTCTAAATTTGAAAATGCCAGCTATGTTGTCAGTAAACAACTTTTTCTGTTTTAACTGTCTCCCGATCATAAATATGATAGAACGCTTACTGATAGGCTAGCTTTCTGTGCCATTCACTAACATATCTTACCCCCGTGCCCGTGGAATATATTTGAAAAAAAAAGTGCCAAAAGTGTAAAAAATTCTTTTTTCTTTAATTTTGTACGTTATTATCATCAAAATATTATAAATAAATTATTAAAACAAAAATTTAAACGACAAAAACTAGTATTTTTAATATTTTCACATATATGGGGAATGTTAATAGATTGCAGTAATTTTTGCTCAGATTACAGCAAAATAAATCAAATGACATAATTTTCTGGATAAATGTAATAAATTAATACAGCAATATCATTATCTACATCAACTGTCATCAATTCTATGTTCTCAAATTCTTTTGAATTTCACAAATCTTTTACAGTATCCGAGAAATAGTGACAAATGGCGTGAAACTGCCGAACTTTTCTCTGTTGTAAGTATCTCTATTGTCTATAAAATAGCAAATTAAATATTGTGCACTGGACGAACCGATTTCCGGATTCATGGAATTGAAATACCGTTTTTCTCTTGCCCGAACTCCGGTCGGGCATTCCAAAATTGGAGAATTTGTCGCGCTTCACAGGCAAGTTGTTAAAATTTGGATATAAAACATCTCTTTAATTTGCATCATTTTTATTCTTCTTACAAAGATACATATTTTCATAAGTTTATTAAACTCTGGTCAAGGTTGACTCAGCCTTTGATCCCTTTAGTGGGTAGACAAACTGAGGACCAAGCATGCTTAGGAACTAAACACTGGGTATTCCGCCTAAGGTTGACCACCTAACCGGAACATATGCCTCACACCCCAGAGCAATTGGTTTGAAAAACGGAGATTGGCTCTGTAGACCCTGGCACCACGAGGGCTGTAGCGCCGAGGAGTTTAGAGTTTAGGAGTGCACACACACACGTATACATATATATATATATATATATATATATATATATATATATATATATATATATATATATATATATGTGTGTGTGTGTGTGTGTGTGTGTGTGTGTAAGGAAAATTCTCATTGTTTTTCAAAACTTAGTCAAGGACTAAAAATTCCCTCGTCCTTTTACATTCCCCTTTTTAACCCCTAATCTAAATTGGCTACTGAGGCTACAGTTTAATCCCTTAGAGAAGGGGTCTGATCAATTATAACTCTACATTACCCTAGCGAACAATGTAGGTAATTTTTTTAACAAAAAGGAGATGCACGCCGTCGGAGGCAGATTTTCCCCAAAGGTTTTGACTGAGATGTTGACCCAGGTGTTAAGGGTCTTTTACACATAACTTCATGCTAGCTGACTCCTCAGTTTGTACTGTCCCTATGATGAAGTGGTAACCGTCCTCCAACGTTAAATAATAAAGGTCTTTACCTAAAACGTTGTCATTTTTATGGGCCATGACAGCAACCACCCATCTTGAACTCCGTCTTATTACACACACATACATATATGTGTATGTATATATATATATATATATATATATATATATATATATATATATATATATATAAATATGTATATGTGTATCAGTGGCGTGCGGTTCATATGTGCAGGGTGTGCACTGCACATCCTGGCAAAATTATGAGGGACAATAATTTTCTGCACCTATGTCTACCTCTTTTTACATGTATATAATAAATATTATTTATAATATATTCAAATATTATGTTGATTTGCGTGCTTGTATTTCTGCAGTGCTTTCGGTACTAGGTGCTGCACCACGTAGCGCGCAAACGAACATAGGAAGTTCTGATGTGTAAGCATTGAGCACTAAATTGAAACATATAAACTAATTTACATATAAATGAAGTATTTCATCAATATAAAGTGAAATGTTTTAGAGTGGTAAAGTAATTTCGGTGATGCATTCTATTTATTGAAATAATTAGCTGAAAAACAATGTTGTTTTGTTTTAAAGAAATGAATTTTAACAGAACAGTCCAAATTTTACCATTCATTGTGTCTTACAGACAGTATATAAGTTATATCTGTAATACCATATCCCTGGTTTTGTTTTTAAAAATTGTCAAGATGTTTTTCGCAGAATATGATTTCCAAATGTGAAAAACAATAAATATAATTTAATCCACTGACCGAACAAGAAACAGTTCGCTCTATTGTGCCAGCGTGCAGTGAAATCCTCTACACGTGGAATAGACTTTCGGTTTGTCGGCACCAATGAGCATCCGGATGAGGCACCGTAGAGGAGGGCACCATGTGGTGCTACGTTTGCTGAACATATAAGTGTTTCTTTTGAGCCCGAAGCTTTGCTTTTTTGACGCCGATATGACACCATACAACAAAAGACATAATTTTTGCTTCAGTGCTAGTAGAATTCTCGTAAGTTTAGCTGTTTTTATAGTTATAATTCGAATACTCGAAGGTAAATATTTTATAAATTGTAATCTTTAAATTTATATTTATAATAAATAACCCGTTTCAGAATGGAGAACTCAGATGTCTCAATAATTAAAGATTTATTGGAAAATCCATGTTCTCTGCACACCCTGCATGAAAACCTATCGCACGCCACTGATATATATATATATATATATATATATATATATATATATATATATATATATATATATATATATATATATATGTGTGTGTGTGTGTGTGTGTGTGTATATATAACCTGGACCGGTTCTGGGCTCTTAGCCGCTTGCACGCAAGGTAGTATTTGGCAGCCCTATATTCCTGCAAGAGCAAGATAGTATTTGACCGTCCTCTATTAATGCGTATGCCTACTAAATACTCTATCTACCGCTCTAGAAATGTGGTCACCTGCGTGCATGCGGAAAATGAGCTATTCAAAGATCAGAGGGAAGAGATAATACTTTCCGTGTATTAAGAAAAATTTAAATAAAATATTGAATGTTAAGTGAATTAGAAAACACGAATTTAAAGCTCTTAGCATTTATTAAAGAATAATACAAAATTTCTGTAAGTAAAACGAAGAATGTAGGGAGTTGTTAATATGCAACATTTAAGTGTGTTTCTGAAACATTTTTTTTTCCTTTCGTATAAATGAATAAAATTTACGTAGTTGATCAAATATTCCTCGTGAAGCGAATGTTTCATATAATTGGATATTCGCATAAGTGAATATTTTATTGCATAGGTGTTAAGGGAGTTTCGCCGGAGAACTTAACCCGTATAATTGAATATTTCGTATAAGTGAATTTCCATTATATACACAAACACATACACACGCACACACACATATAAATATATATACACAAACACACACACACACACAGTCCATATTTAAATCCACGGCCGACCTTTTACTGGGCAACCGCTGGTCGTAAACAAGTACTTCCAAATTTCCTCAATTAAGAAAGGCTTTGTGGTAATTTTTTAACTTAATTCAAGTTTTTGAAAATTATAATATTTGAATTTTTATACATTCCCTCGTTTCTTATTATTATATTGGCGAAATGACTGAAGAATGAGTAAGACGCTGCTCTTTGGTACCAGAGTTCATGGGTTGGAATCCCATTGCTTACATATGTCCCGGTCTCAATAGTATTGTTGCAGCAAAAAATTAATTTTTGTGTTATTGTTTAATTCATTTATATTTTTAAAACATGCCTAAATTTTAACAAATGTTTTGAAAGTGGGACCATTGACCAGTCTTCAGTGGTGAATTTTTGTGTTATTAGTTCGATATACTGCTTTAGTGTGATTTCGAAAGGGCTCCAGAGTAAAATGGAAACTGAAACCAACATAAACATCCAATTAACTAAAAGCAAGTTTAACAACTCAATATTTTAGATAAAAATAAAGTTGAAGTCAAACGGTGCCTAGGATAATGAAGTATGTATGCATGTCTGAAATAAATTATTACGAAAAAAAGCTATTCTAATGGACATTATGCAATATATATACAAGCTATATTTTAGCTACATATATATTATATATATATATATATATATATATATATATATATATATATATATATATATATATATATATATATACTAGCCATACAATACCCTACTCAAGAACCCTCCATCCAAATTTAAATTAGCTCACTGAACACGTAGAACTATCGAACAAATCTTTTAGACACGACCCTAATCCACAGGCAGTTTGAAAAGAATACAAAAAATTAATATTTGAACCCAACAAAAAACCTAGTCTGCGATTTTAACCTACAAAACATTTTATTCCTGTTTTCCTTTCATCGAAGACGTAGATGACTAAGAGAAATAAGCAAGTGCCTGATTGGCTAGAATATTATCATCCTAACCAACCTCAAGCTGAAAAGGATGCTCCACTGGCTAATCACTCATCCACACTCAAAAGTACCTCCTACTGAATGTCCTCTCCCTCCTCCACTCTTACACACACACCACCTTCCAGAAAAAGGGAAAGAACCAGATTCCGTTCAGTCACTACTGTGGTTAGACGTTACCGTCGAGAGACAGTCTCTCTCTCGAAGACCCGGTCTCTCTCGAAGGTACCGGGTTAGAGCGTTTGCTATTATCAGTGCCGTCGTGAAATCAACGAGCCTACAGAGTCGTCTTTATCACTGGAATCGGTGTTTATCCCTCAGTTGCAAACTGTGTTTTAACCTTCTCTTGTCTACTGTCTTGTCTCTTATCTACTGTGGTTAGAGTTTACTATTATCAGTACCTTCGTGAAATCAACGAGCCTACAGAGTCGTCTTTAGCTCTGTAATCGATGTTTTATCCTTCAATTGCAAACTGTGTTTTAACCTTCTCCTGCAAACTGTGTTTTATCCTTCTTTTGCAAACTGTGTTTTATCCTTCTCTTGCAAACTGTGTTTTATCCTTTTCTTGCCTGTCCCGTCGTGAAATCAACGAGTCTACACAGTTCTCCTTAGCTCTGTAATTGGTGTTTTATCTTCTCTGGAAGCAACAATCCCGTGACTTTCGTCCGGTAAGTAAAAATTCTCTTTTGTCTTCTCTCTCTGTTTTAGCTGCTGTTAGTGCCATGTATTTTTGCGGTGTCAATTTAATGATCGAGTCCTTTCTTCCCCGTATATGTTGGTAATAATCTTAAATCTAAGCTTTTATGGACTGAGTAAAACAAATATAAAAATTAAACAATTTTGAGGACTACAGCTGTACGCATTAGTGATCAGCTGTCATTTTGAATATGATAGGATGCTATTTATAAAAAAAAGAAAAACTTTTTGATTTATTCCTTATTACTTGATAATATAGTACTGTAAAGTAGCCTCATTATAGATAAAGTTATGGTCTTTTTTGTCGATGTACCTAATGAGAAACTTAATTTTTTTTTTTTTTGGGGGGGGGGGAGGTTAAAAAATAAAATGTCCATCCAAATAGAAGGATTATATATAAAAGGAGATATTTCAAAATTTGGTGAATTGTTTGTAGGAATGTTATCTATCTCCTGGTATGGGAAAACTCGTTCCCAGAAAAAGTAAAATTTATACAAAATGATTTTTAGCTGTCCCTAATAAGGGACAGTAATCAGTAATTGGGCAGTAATCAGAAATACAGATTTATGTAAAATTATTTTAGGAGAAAAAAATTACATTTTTTAACTGATTAAAGACACCAAACTTACTAAAACTAGTACCTGTCAATTGAGAATTTAAAAAAAAAATTAATTTAAATTTTAAATGTTTCAAAATATTCCTATTCAAGAAAATTAAAAAAAAATTAAACAATCTGTTTATGTTTCTTATTTGATTGTAATTTGGAATAATAATGGGTTTACTTAAAAAGTGGATTTTTAATTCAGATTTAGATAATGGTCTAATAGAGAAAATTGTTAAATGAAAATAAATTTAGTCTAAATTTTAAACATTTTAATTAATATTAATAGTAATAGTTTTCTGCTAATTAAAACTGTTTGTTCAAACATTATTTGATATTGAATTTGTTTGTTGAAAACTTAAGGGTCCATTCTTTTCGTAGAATGTGTAATAATACTCAATACAATAAATAAAAAAGTAAGTTAATTTTAATTGCCTGTACAATAGGCTGACATGATCTTATTGATAAGTAGTGAAGCTTTAAAGAAAAAAAAGCACTCATAGTTTATGGCTTTTCTAAAAATTATAATTTTATTACACAAGATGATTAGTTTGGAGTGCTACAGTTTATTTTTTTGCTAAATGTGAACTAATGAGACCAGGATGTACTGTTAAAATTGATTCTGAATGGCTATGAAAATCCATGCCAGTAGTTGGATTCAAAATCCCATACTCAGAGCAGCACTTCCCTCCTAAAAAAAGTTTAATAAAACTTCCTTAGCTTCCTTAGCTGAATGTATACAATAAATCTTAATTTTATACATACCTTATTTCTACATATCACGTATCACACACACACACACACACACACACACACACACATATATGTATGTGTCTTATGTAAATTAAACTGAAACAGAAATTTAAATACATTAATATATAATTAAGATTTTATTATGATTTATATTTTAATTAATAATTATTTTATAAATTCAATTAATATTATTTTAATATAAATTATATAACATTCATATAATTACTTAAAAGAATAAAGGAACATAGATATATGTCTTATTAAAATTAAATAGAAAATGAAATAAATTAATGAATAATTATAAATATATAATTTTTTGTGTTTTAATTTATAACTTATAAAGTTATAAAGGTAATATAATTATTAAAAATTATAAATGAACGAACAATATCTGAATGGATAGTGTGTTGATCTTCAGTGCTGGTGTTCATAGATTCGAGTCCTACTGCTGGCATTGATGTTCTCAGCCATTCAGACTGGAACATAGCACTCTGAACCAACCTCCCATCCATTTCCAAGCTGTTCTTGGCAAAGGCTGTAGTTTCACTTGCACACAGTTGTATGAAAAGATTCTTTTAAATAAAATCACCTGATAATGTAGGACAGGCACCACTATACAGGCACTGACAGCAAAGTTAAGACATCAGTTAGTTTTCCTCTCTTATTTTGAGCAGAAATTTGCATAACTAAATGTGATGTATTTGTATTGTTGAGGCAACACAATAATCAGTTATCCCTATTTTATAAATTTTTTAAAATATATGAGCATCCTTAGCTGCATATATGTAGTATATGTTAATTCTATATATAATACCTTTATTCTACATATAAAATCTTACACTTATACACACACACACACACACACACACATATATATATATATATATATAATATATTTTATATATATGTGTATATATATAGATATGTCTTATATAAATTAAAATTGTATAAATTTAAAATAAATTAATCAATAATTATCAATTTATAATTATGCATAAATTTAAATAATATATGTTTTAATATAAATTATTTAAAGTACAGATAATTACTTTAAATTATAAATGAACGAACAGTGTCCAAATGAAAACAGTACGGATTTTCAGTACTGGTGTTCATAGAGTCAAATCCTACTGTTGGCATGGATATTCATATCTGTTCAGAATAGACCCTACCACTCTGAGCCAACCTACCATCCCTAAACCACTACTGGTTTCCAAGCTTGTTTACACAATTGTATAAAATTTTGAGAATCTTGTCAATGAAATCACCTAATAATGTGAGACTGGTACCAATGCATACATACTAACAGCAGTTAAGACATTAATTAGTTTGCCTCTTGTTTGTATTGTGATCTTGTCTAACATCTTTCTTCTTGTTTATCCTTGTCTTAGTTTGTATTGAGGAAAAAACTAGCATAACTAAAAGTGAAATATTTTTATCATTGGGGCAACACAGTAATCCATCATTCTCATTTTATAAAAAAGTTTAGAATAAAATATATGAGCTTCCTTAACTGCATGTATATAGTATATCTTAATTCTATGTATAATACTTTAATTCTATGCATGACATTTTGCAGAGATATATGAGAATGTCTAATAAAAATTAAATGGAAAATTTATTTAAGTATTAAAAATTTAATATTATTTATAGATTTAAATAATATGTATCCTAATATAAATTATGCAAAATTAAAGTTAATATAATTATTTAAAATTTATATGAAAGAACGATGTCTGAATGGATAGAGTACTGGTCTTCAATACTTGTGTTCATAGATTCGAATCCTATTGTTTTCATGGATGTTTCTAGCCCAGGACCATAACTAGGGTGTGGCAAAGGTGGCATTTTCCACAGCGCATCAGTCGTAGGGGCGTCGTACCGAGAAGAAAATCCGAATCGAGAGAGTCCAAATGAGGACGGCTCGCCCCGAGTAGAAATAAGGAAAATCTAAAAAATAGTTTTTTTAATTATAAAATTCCATGTGTTTAAAAATTACTTTTTTTATGAATTTTTTATTTTTTAAAATGCTTCTAGAAACTAAACTTGTTATAGATTCTTACATAATGTTTACCAAACACCACTAATATGCTTTAATATAAATCTGGAATTCGTTTTAAATTTTGAATTTATTAAAGTTATTAAAACTTAATTTAAATTTAGAAATTCGCTAATTTTTTTTATGAAAATTCAACATCCAAATAAAAAATATTCCCCAGCTATAAACTGTTCAATTTATCAGCAAAATAATATCCCCAAAATGTTCAAAAATATCTTTTAAGTATTAATATGGTAAAAATAGAACAAAAAGTTAAAAATTTATACACATTTATAATTTTACACATTAATAAATTGATACACATTTATGCGCATTAAAAATTAATACATCAATTTAAGAATTAACAAATTATTTTATTAGAGTTCATATATTTATATCATTAGTTATAATTATTAGAGTTCATTCTGAATATATGTGGTATAAAAAACATGCTTATATATTTTCTCACTATATTTGGCGATTGAGGAGTAGACCAGTTTGCCACGGGCGCTAAAGGGCCTATTTACGGCCCCGACTAGCCATACGGAGTAGATCGTAGCAATATCAAACAACGTACAATCCCTGAATAACCTTCGATTTCCATGCTGATCTTTGCAAAGGCTGTAGGCTCACTTTCACAGAGTTGTATGAAAGTTTTGAGAATCTTGTCAATAAAATCATAGAACGGGATATAGGTTCCACTGTACATGTACTGACAGCATAGTTAAGACATGAATTAGTTTTTTCTTTTGTTTTCAGGAAATAAATAACATAACTAAAAGCAGGGTTGGCAAAAACCCGGGTTTTTTTTTTCAGAAAAAAACCCAACCCAGTGGGTTTGGGGCTTTTTTCGGGTTTTTTCAGGGTTTTTTTGGGGTTTTATCAGGGTTTTTTCGGGTTTTATCAGGGTTTTTTGGGGTTTTATCAGGGTTTTGTCTCTATAATTTATATGTAAGAGGACAGGATATATAACTGCTTGATCAAAATAAATTTAAAATGTTAGTCACTTTTTAAAGTTAAAAATTTAAAAAATCCATTTTAAGTTATGCAGAAGAAATTTTTGCTTTAATTAAAAGAAATTTTGAAATTTTAAAATAAATTATTTTTTACATATTCTAAAATTTTTCTAACAAATAAAATATCTTAAAATTTAAATGAGATTTTCAGTTACTATTATGTTTTTTACATCTTGATTTTTAAATGTGAGTAAAGAAACATATATATAATGGATAGTCAATCTTTTATCAACAATCAATAAAGAATATCTTGTCATTTTACTCCTAAGCATGGGATACTTCTATGCATAAATTAATTTGTCAGAGATCAGTATTTATTTAATAATCACATTTATTACACTTGTATCTATATAAGAGGGAAAAATTAAAAACAATTTCATAAAAGTTTAATGTTTTTATTTAAAATTTTACATACTAATTTAATTTTATATCACTAAATCATATTAAAATACCCTTTTTTCAAGATAACAGTTAATCGATCAATTGTTTGTATGAACAAGTTTTTCCCTTATATCATAAAAGCTGATAAAGAAACTTATATCACTGACTGGATAACATTTAGAATAAGTTGTATACAATATAGAAAGTTCTAATTTGTTTATGTTCTTGTAAATATACTCAAGCCCTCTGGGTAATTCTTTTTTAGCCATATTATTTCTTTTTAATATTGGCTGAAAGACGTCAGTTTTCATCATCTTGGCAGAAATACTGGTTGTTTTGGTTTTTAATTGTTTCTATAATCTTTTCATTGTATTTGTTATACAAGTAACTATTTTTCTCTGAAATTTTTTTAAAGTTTTTGTTTTTTTTTCTAGCAGTGTAGACCTCCTCAAATTAAAAAAAAAAAAAAATTCTACTCTCATTGTCAAAGATGAAATATGTAATATATATTATAGATTTAACTCAATATTTCTACTATTAGTTAAATATGTGGAATTTTAAATAATGATTTTGAAAAAACCCAATTTTGAAAAAAACCCACTTGGGTTTTTTCAAGTGGGTTTTTTTGAAAAAACCCACCCGGGTTTTTTCGGGTTGGGCAAATTAAGCCAACCCTGACTAAAAGTCACATATTTGTATCCATGGGACAGCGCAGTAATTAATTATTCGGTCTTTATAAAGAAAGTATATAAAACATGTGACTTAGCTGCATGTATACAATATGTTACACATATATAAGGTACTATATATATATATATATATATATATATATATATGTACCTTATATATATATATATATATATAAGTACTATATATATGTCTATATATAGTACCTTAATTTAATATATATCTTACACTTATTTATTTGTACACACACACATATACATGTATATGTTTGTCTTTTGTAAATTAATATCAAATAAAAATTTAAATATATTAATAAATTTATAGTTATTTATATTTGGCTTTATAATCATTATAAATTTAAATAGTAGTTATCTTAATATAAATTATGTAAAATTATTATACTCATTTAAAATTTTAAAAAATTATAAATTTAAATAACATTTAAAGTCATTTAAATTTAGGATTATTTATAAATTTAAATAAATAATTAATTTTATTAATAATTATAAATCTATATATCTTTATATAAAGTTAATGTAATAAAAAATATTCATAAGTTTGTAGGTTTTTCTTTTGAAATTTTAAATCGCATTTGTTTAAATAGCGGAAACCTAAGTTCCAATCTGCAGCAGAAATCTTTGATAACGGTATCGCAAGAGGATCGAGAGGTAAGGTTACCTCAATTGAGGA
Organism: Pardosa pseudoannulata; assembly: GCA_032207245.1. NCBI lineage: Eukaryota > Metazoa > Arthropoda > Arachnida > Araneae > Lycosidae > Pardosa > Pardosa pseudoannulata. The sequence continues at coordinate 73,895,847 of CM063502.1, read as the reverse complement.
ACCCAGAGCTAACGCGTAATCAGTATACTTGGAGAATAGTAGAATCCGTATCCGCTATCTGCTGGTTTACGGCAAATGGGATAGCACGTAGATGGCACCTTATATTATTAATTGAGAGGGATATCAAATAAATATCAATATATAATACAAATGTGTAGGACGAGTCAATATTTTTATTTTGAAAACGAAATATTTATAGACTATTTATTTTCACTGTTTTGGTCCTTTCAGAGGACTCCATCCTTTTTGTAAGCTACCATCAGTGCTGCATTTAATTAATTTAACAAAATCATAAAATGTTATTGAAATATATTTTTAACCCTCTAAGCGGTTTGCACGTACAATTCCGCCAAACGGATGATATCTTCAAAGCGCTTGTCAAGTACAATTTTAGACATCTAAAAACATTTCGAAAATGAATGTAATGTACATTACTGCTAGTGTTTGAGGTAGGATGATCAGGTCGATTGTTTAGAAATTGCATTCGTCTTTTACTGACATTTATTGATTAATGCACCCCTACTCCTTGAAATACAAAGACGCTGATAGATTTTCATTTCTTTGTAAATCTCTATTTCGAAGAATTTCGTTTGAGGTAATAGATTTATCTCTAATTGCACCACTTAAATATCTTGCATAACTTTCTTTAAAAAATATAAATAATTCTCTTAAAGAATATTTTTATTTGTACTTTTAGAATCCATTATTTCTCATGGGATGATCTTCGAGATTTAACGAGCTTTATTGTATTAAAAATTAACAATCTATAATATCTATTTATATATCTATTAATAACCGGAAGTAAAGGGCAGTAACGAGGGTGGGTTTCCCGTATTCCATTCTAGTCAGCAAGGGGTGAAGTAAAAAATCATAGAACGCTTTGGCCATTGACACAATAAACCTTTACCGTATTTTTGGAGACTTTTTTTAATCGGTGTGTTCCACTCGGAGGGTTAAACGAGTAATTTATATTCTACATTTTTTAAACATAGTTTTTGACATTTCTATGAATTAAAAGTAAAAATATATTGCACATATTACTTTAAAATTTGATACATATGCTATTCATCATAAGCAACCTACAATAAATTTCTATATTCATGAATATTAGCAATACTATCATATAGCCCGTCATATCACGGATCAGTAAAATTTTTAATTTTTCAGAATTGTAAAGTAACCTATGAGGGAGGTAAAATTGTCTTCTTTTTTGTCTGAGAATTATCTGGTACACGCTCAATAATTTGTTTATCTTTACTGACCGCATGTTAGTTGCCAACTTTAATTTATCTTGTCATATTACGTGATAGGATGGACAGCAGAGGTTTTAATATTGACAGTGATTATTTGGCGGTATATATGAATGATGTCCAAAATTTAGCGAATTGATTGCAAACCGTGTGGTTATGTATAAAAAACAAACACACAAACGAACAAATTTCTTAATTTTCAAATATATATAACTTAAATGCTAGATATTTATTAGTCCGTGAAATAGACTCCTAGACTTTTATGAAAAGAATTTGTTAATACAGGTGATAAAATTTTTATTGAAAAAAAAAATCGATAATTAAATCAAAAATTATCACATATGTACCTAATCTATTATTTAAGCCAAATATAAAAGAAAATTATTTACTTAATATCTAAGTTCAGTGATAAAATGTATGAAATTAACGCAGACAATATTTAAATAATTTAAAATAAGAAATGATTAAATGAGATGGTTAAAGGAATGATATCATAATGCTCGGAAAAAAAATGTTATTTTTACCTATTTATAACGTGATAATTAAATTGATAAGTTTAATCGCCTTTTCTTAACCGGGGAAAATAAGCTTGAAATAATGACATTAAACGCTCGAAAGGGGGTGGGGAAGGTTTGGATTTCGAACGTTTTAAAAAGAGGACAGTATTTACGCTGTGATACGAAGCATATTTATACCAATTTATTTTAGAATCAGATCGATAATTTAGTTGAAGATAAACTTTACTCGCTTTGAATTTTGCTAACCCTAACTCATCAAGAATCCAATATGGATGCCTTTATCCATTCCAGGTCCAACCGCTTCATAAATTCGAGGACAGACGGACAAATAACTTAGGCTATTATTATATAGAAGATTTTTCTTTTATATGCTTTTATTAGTTTCCGCAACGCTAAACACTTCTTGTTATTCTGGACAAATTAAAAAAGATTGGCGGAAATATAAATCTCAATATATATATATATATATATATATATATATATATATATATATATATATATATATATATATATATATATGTATATATATATATATGTATATATATATATATATATATATATATATATATATATATATATATATATATATATATATATATATATATATATATATATATATATATATATATA
>CM063502.1:73865949-73890949 GCA_032207245.1 Pardosa pseudoannulata | reverse complement strand
ATATATATATATATATATTATATATATATATATATTTTAATTTGAAGTGTAAAAAAATTATGAATTGCCTTGAGGAGCCGTACAAACCTTGAAGAGTCCCGTATAAATATAATATAGTATATATATATATATATATATATATATATATATATATATATATATATATATATACATATATATATATATATATATATATATAAATATATATATATATATACATATACATATATATATATGTTTATATATATATATATATATATATATATATATATATATATATATATATATATATATAGAATGATGTAACTTAAAAAAATTCAGGGTGCAGACATAAATATTGACAAAAATAGTTTCAAAACTAAAAGCTTGTTTACATCTGCCGAGTAGTCATGTATTCGAAATCATGTGTAGAAATAAATTTATAAATTTAATTTATTTAACAAAATCCTAACATAAAGTTTATATATCCATAATCAGCGATACAAAATAGTAAAATATGTCACCAAAGATTTAAATTTCAAAGTCCCTTGTGAACGATTGTTCAAAACGAAGGAAGCCGAACGATGGCCGATTGTTTAGGGTGCTGGCCTTCAGTACCGGAGTTCATGGGTTCGAATCCCACAGGGACATGGATGTTCGTAGTCGTTCGGAATCGGCTTTAACACATTCGCTGCCGATCACGCGCCAGCGCGTGATCAACATATAGGAAAATGCATATATGACGTCAGGTGCGGCAGCGAATGTGTTAAGCTGTAGGTCCCGGTCTCATTAGCCCTCGTGTTGCAAAAAGTAGACCGTAGCGCTCCAAACGAATCAAGACAAAGATAATATAAATTCAACCATAAAACTGAAAATAAATAAGCCTTTGTTCTCAAACTTCAATTATTGTAATGGGAAAAATATTTTCCTGTGCGAAATATTGCATTAGACTTAAGCTAGGATTTAATAAATAATTAATTTAAAATCTTAGAACTGTCTAAACCCTTCGTCTAAAGTTTTGTCCCGTGAATTTCTATAAAAACTGCACAAAATTTCGAGTTAGAGAAATGCGTCTCCAGTATTTTATATTTACACACATAGTACTCGATTCAGATTTATAAATATATAGGTTAGAGTAATACTTTTTTAAATCTCAATGTTAATACTTAATTTTACTATAAATAACATGGTTTTTTTTTATCTCTATGTGTGACCGAAACACATATTTGTTACATTAAAAACGAAGAAGCTATTAATATTAAAAGAAACACTTTAAAACACAAAAATTCTGGAAGTAAGAAATACATTTTTAAAGATATTCTGGATGGTCTGGATCTATAATACCGTAGTGGTAAATCGACTGAAGTTTATACCTTTGCACCACCATAGTGTTTTGTGAGCTCGAGGTGAACTAACTGTAAGTGTTAAACACTAGAACTCCTGGGTGCGAACCTGGCAGACGTATTAAATATCTCCCTGTACATTCAAAGAACGTGGGGATACATTTGAAGGTCTGCATATCTTCCCTATGGATAATCAGCAGGTGAAAGAGGGATACTGAATCAGGAGCAAAAGTCCGTCCTGTTTAGGATAATCAAAATTATTGATTCTCCTACATAACATCACGTACGCCTTACACCCGTCTGTGTAGGTTGCCTATTGTTAGGTAATGGGTATCAAGGTTGCTCCATATTAAAGAAATATCACACCAAGAAGGAAATTCTATATACTCCAAAGCCAAAGCAAACATTTTAATTTTTCTTAAAGCTAAACATTTTTATAATTCTGTAACAGTGAAGTGAAAACATGCCAGAAATTCCAATTTTTTTTTCAAGTATTAAAGTTTTCTTTTTTAAATAATATGCAGTAGTTAATTTCATTAGTAAAAGGACTAAATATTTAGATATATATTACATTCACATAGCATACCCATGCATTTTTGCTACTACACATTTTTTTTCTAAGACCTCTAAATATCGGAGACATCTAAGCCAAACGATGATCAAATGGGTAGGTCACTGCTCTTCAGTAGAGTTCGCGGGTTCGAATACTGCAGCTAGGATGGATGTCCGTAACCGCTCGGAATGAGCTTTCAGCTGTAGTTCCCGATGTCATTAGCCTTCGCGTTGCAAAATAGTTGACTGTAGCATTCCAAACCAAACCAAACCCAAAACCGGATACATCTAAAAAAAAAAAGGTGGACGAATACGTTTTTTTCTGACCATTCAGACACATTGTGCAGAGGTTTGTTTGTTTACTCAACGAAAGAGTTCTAAATTGTGAAAACTTTGGACTTGCACACCATTCCAGTTGTACATGTGCTTGTGTTCCACACGTGTCTGATTGACTTATTTTACATTACGGAGAGTTAAAATCGAATTGATGTCATTCCCTCGAATCCGGTTTTTGTACTCAACGGAGAAAAATTGCCTTCTGCGTGATTGAACCGTACTATTGAAGGAGGGGAAGGGGGAATTTACTAAATCCTTTACTGGTTTAGCCAAACGAATTTAATCGTAATACTTGTATGTATAATTAGTTAAAATATGAAGGAAATATATAATTTGTTTTTAAAAGTTTGGAATAATTAGTTATTCCGAATGTAGCTTTACGAGAAAATGATTCGTAAATATCCTTTTTAAACATTATTAAAAACCTTAGTTGATATCGCAATCATTCCTAATAAATTTTAAGATGCACAAAATGTTTATAATACTTCTTTAAGCTCAGAATCGACAGATTATACCAGGGTTGGCAAAAACCCGGGTTTTTTCAGAAAAAACCCAACCCAGTGGGTTTTTTCGGGTTTTATCAGGGTTTTTTGGTTTTTTTCGGGTTTTATCAGGGTTTTGTCTCTATAATTTATATGTAAGAGGACAGGATATATAATTGCTTGATCAAAATAAATTTAAAATGTTAGTCACTTTTTAAAGTTAAAAATTTAAAAAATCAATTTTAAGTTATGCAGAAGAAATTTTTGCTTTAATTAAAAGAAATTTTGAAATTTTAAAATAAATTATTTTTTACATATTCTAAAATTTTTCTAACAAATAAAATATCTTAAAATTTAAATGAGATTTTCAGTTACTATTATGTTTTTTACATCTTGATTTTTAAATGTGAGTAAAGAAACATATATATAATGGATAGTCAATCTTTTATCAACAATCGATAAAGAATATCTTGTCATTTTACCCCTAAGCATGGGATATTCCTATGCATAAATTAATTTGTCATAGATCAGTATTTATTTAATAATCACATTTATTACACTTGTATCTATATAAGAGGGAAAAATTAAAAACAATTTCATAAAAGTTTAATGTTTTTATTTAGAATTTTAATACTAATTTAATTTTATATCACTAAATCGTATTAAAATACCCTTGTTTCAAGATAACAGTTAATTGGTCAATTGTTTGTATAAACAAGTTTTTCCCTTATATCATAACAGCTGATAAAGAAACTTATATCACTGACTGGATAACATTTAGAATAAGTTGTATACAATATAGAAAGTTCTAATTTGTTTATGTTCTTGTAAATATACTCAAGCCCTCTGGGTAATTGTTTTTTAGCCATATTATTTCTTTTTAATATTGGCTGAAAGACGTCAGTTTTCATCATCTTGGCAGAAATACTGGTTGTTTTGATTTTTAATTGTTTCTATAATCTTTTCATTGCATTTGTTATACAAATAACTATTTTTCTCTGAAATTTTTTTAAGTTTTTGTTTTTTTTCTAGCAGTTTAGACCTCCTCAAATTAAAAAAAAAAAATTCTACTCTCATTGTCAAAGATGAAATATGTAGATTTAACTCAATATTTCTACTATTAGTTAAATATGTGGAATTTTAAATAATGATTTTGAAAAAACCCACTTGGGTTTTTTCAAGTGGGTTTTTTTTTGAAAAAACCCACCCGGGTTTTTTCGGGTTGGGCAAATTAAGCCAACCCTGGATTATACCCACTGCAACATATTTATATTACTACCTTTTATTTCATAATTTGTTAGGGAAATATGCAAAAAAAATTCTAAATTGATATGACAGTTGCAAATGCCACGGAATTGTGTGTATATATATATATATATATATATATATATATATATATATATATATATATATATATATATATATATACAGGGTTTCCGCGCACCTGGAAAGTCATGGAAAATCATGGATTTAGATAATGGATTAGTTTTGTCATGGAAAGTCATGATTTTCTAAGTAAAATGAGTAAAAATCATGGAAAGTCATGGATCCACTAAGCTACCAATTAAAAGAAAAATCAAAAAATGCCTCTGATGAAAGTGAATTTCCTTTCTGAACGGAAGCGGCTGCATACTTCTCCTTTTTGTCCATAGCGCGTCCTGAGCTATGGACAAAAAGTCCCATTCATCTATTCGTACACTGAGACACGTGACATATTACGGCGCCTTAAATGCGTTGCGAGACAATTGCTAAGGCTTGACCAGGAGGTGTTAGTGCTCCGATGTGCAGTATCACGTTACGCTTGATTTGCCGATGGTTGAGAAGAAAAAAAAAAGTACGCATCGTCCTGTGATATAACAAAGGACTGGGAGGGAAGAAGATGATATTGGAACGTCCTTGGTCCAGCCGGTGATCGCTTGTATATTTCGTTGCGAGAATTAAAACCTTTGAAGATACGAGCGTAGAAAAACATTCATTAGGGCAGAGTACACTGCACCGGAACTGTCGAATATTTCTATCGCAGCAGTACAATTCGATCAGTCATCTGTTTTTTTCTCATGTTAATGAGGCAAGACCAGTGTAGGCTTCTTTCTCACCCGTATATTCGGTCAACTAGAATCCCCCCTCCCTCCCTCCACATTCGTTTCCGGGAATCTGATCAGGGTTGTAAAAAACCCGGGTTTTTGTATAAAAATACCAGCCCAGACGAGTGTCATTAAAAAAAAGATGTTTTTTTAGAAAAGGAGTATAAAATAAGGGTTTTTTTTTTTTTTTTTTTTTTTTGAAAGGAGGGGAATTTTTTCTCAAACAATATTAATATGTAACATGCGTATGCATGTTTTTGTCTTTTGTTATGCTTGAAGATACACTGTTTAGAAAGCACGAGAAACATTAACTCGTCTTATACGCGACTCAGCGATTTCACTCTTATCAGTCCGGCGATGATCTCCGGTTGATATTGAGAGACCAGCGTCGCGTATGGAGTATCGGAGATAGGAACGTTTTATTTTAATTTTTAAATGCTAGATTTAATTACTAGATGCCGTTACAGATATCCATAAGATTCTTGATTAAAATATTAGGAACACAAATCAATGCAAACATCAGCATGGGTGAAGAGGGGGATCGCCTGGTATAAAATACAAGTTTACATAACATAAAAATAAATCTTATTAAGTGTATACCCGTGCAACCCCGCGTATGGAAAGCTATTATTTACAGTACTTTTCAGAAATAAACTATATTTGAATTTTAAACATGGAAACAGAAAGCAGGGCATTTTGGGGTACACTAATAAATTTTAGAATTAATACAAATTTTATTATAATTAATTTAATTATTTGTGCTCTTAATTTCCAATTACATATTATGATAGCTTATCTAGCTCACTTAAAATATAAAGGGAGAAATTTGTTAAGCATGGAAGAACTGGTTTTAGAATGGCAAAGCAGCAGTAACAGTGATTATGTTATAAACAATGGCATAACAAATATCAGGCTGCCCGAAGAGCAACGCCCTACCCATTCGACCGATCGATGGCTAAATGGGTAGGGCGCTGCTCTTCGGTTCCGAAGTTCATGGGTTTGAATCCCACTGCTGGCATGGATGTTTACAGCCGTTCGAAAATTCATACTTTGGAGGAAAGGAGGAAATCTTTACTGTAAAGTGTTACTAGGACTTTCAGTAAATAAGAGATTTTTATTTTGAGGCATGAAAATTTTGAGATTTATATAGAAGTGTTAATAATTATTATTGATTGTGAGACACTAAATATTTTGGCTAAAATTACTGAGTTTGGTACTTATGTATTATCCCATTGACCACATTGCCAAATAAGACTTGTTCGCCAAGGAAACTCAAAACAAGCAAGCTTAATACGTGGGTAAATGTATAAGTATATTATTCTGATTTTTTCTTAAATTATAGAAAATTAGTTAAGATTTTTGTACAAAATATAGGTTTATCTTTAGGGCTATTATATATAAACAGTATAGGGTTATTATGTTTTGCTGTTATTCATGGTCATCTCGATAATGCCTAAATTAAAATTGGGATTTTTTTTATTGCATTCGGAAAATTGATATATGATAAAGCTTAGGTATGTAGGTACTACAACAATTTACACACACACACACACACACATATATATATATATATATATATATATATATATATATATATATATGAGTTTATAAACATTTATAAAATATTTTTTATCATAAGTTCTTGTAATTTCTCTAAAAGCATACATTTTATTTGTATGTATATATATATATATATATATATATATATATATATATATATATATATATATATAGAAGAGCACCTGTACTAGCATATTACTGACTATAGTTCTAACATTAAAAGTTGTTAGGAAGAAAAAAATCTCTTTGTGATTCTCATTCTTAAATGGATTTTACAATTTAAGAGTCGAATTTTCAGCAAGCTAAGATTAACAATTTGTAGGATATTGTCACGCAAACGGTTTAGAGCACTACATGAAGATTTGAGACCGGTTAGAGAGGATTTCTAACAGCTACAAATATCCATGCCAGCCGTGGCATTCGAACTCACGAACACCGTTCTAAATGGCAGCTCGCTACCAAACCTTCTATCGGTCGAATAATATTGGTGTGTTTCAAATTTTCATTTCTTTGGGTGAAGCATACTTTTTATCAACACAATTAGTCCCTAAACCCACGACAGAAACTAGCATACGAAAATATGCCTTTTGCTTGATCAAATTTGATGACCCATTAGTAAAACGAAAATATAAAAGAAAAATTGAAGAGGGGGACTATCCATACAGATTTTTTAAATGCTCGTCTTTAGCCCGCGCTTAAAATAGACCATACCATTTTAAATCACAGAATTGCTCGTATAAAAATAAACACTAAGTCATTTGAGAAAGAGTCATTAGATACAATTTGATCAATCATTTCTAGCGTTTGATCATAGTGAAAAAGATAAAATTATTGTCCATGTCGTAAATTCACATTTCCTGTTATTTGAAAGATCATTGTTATAACATATTTTTTTACAAATCGTAACTTTTTTTTTAATATAAAATGGCATCCCCCTATATAATAATAGCCTAAATTGTCTGTCCGCAAATTTATGAAGCGGTTGTACCTGGAATGGATATAGGCATCCATATTGGATTTTTTTATGAGTTAGGGTTAGCAAAATTCAAAGCGAGTTCGAAATCTATCTTACCCCCCCCCCCTTTTCAAGTGTTTAATGCTATTATTTCAAGCCTTATTCTCCCTCTTATTCTATACTAAATTCATTATTGATAGGATGGCGAGGGCGGAGCGCAATATTTAAATTTCTGGACTGTTTTTACTTGACCCTTATATATTCTAACCATCCCTTCACCACGTGTAAGCTGGTATATGGGATAGAGTGCGCCCATTGGATCCTCATACTTCTCGGGTTGATGGTTCTGCCCCCGACGTAGCTGAATTTTTTTTAAATGTCTAATTAATTTAATTATTTCTGTTTTTTCTTTTGAATTCATATTCCTAAAGTTGTTTTATTATTTTTTAAAATAAATTTTTCAAATTTTTATTATTTTTATTTTATTAAATTCACGTGCTACCATTATTATATTAAGCCCCATTTTAAGAGCAGGCGATTAAATGTATCAATTTATCACATAACAAGTAGGTAAAAATAACAATTTTTTTCTAGCATTATGACATCATTCCTTTAACCATCTCATTTAATCATTTATTTTAGATTATTTAAATATCATCTGCATTATTTCCATACATTTTATCACTAAACTTAGATATTACGTAAATAATTTTCTTAAGGTAATATTTTGTTGCAAAATAATTCTCAGCCAAAAAACAAACCATTTTTTTTACCTGCCTCATAGGTTACTTTATAATTCTGGAAAATTAAAAATTTTACTGATCCCGTCATTTGACGGGCTATATACTAGTATATTTTAGAATTAATATATAAGTTTGATGAATCCATACGAAATTAGCATTTACTGATAAAGCACAGATTTTAATGAAAATGAATATTTAAATAAAATATATAGCTATAAGTAGCCTATTTGTATCCCTAGATTTTGATAATTTTTCAATATATATTGATTTCAATACAAATTTTATCATTGTATATCGAAAATTTAAATTCTTTATACTCTGTGGGAAGTGTGAAAAAAAATTATGATCACCATTATAACTTAGCATAAATTTCATTATGTATACTTGTCTTGATTATCGTTACAAGTTGAAAATAAATGCTGGATGTCACTTCGTATTTCTTTCAAGTTGGTATAATAATTTGAAGCTCTTGTATTAGGCATAGCCAGTGGAAATATAGCGTTTAAAACTTATTTCTTTCACTGGAACTAAAAAGGCAATTTTGATTTTGTTTCTAGCTTATAATACACATATTAACCTATGTTACTGCAAAATACCATGCCAGATTTATTATTTATTTATTTATTTATTTATTTATTTATTTTTTTTTTGCTTTTAAGTAAAGGGAGAAAATGTTATTTATGCATTTTTATGTTTCTAAAATATTTTCAAGATGTAGAAAATGAAAGGCAACATCCAAACTGTAGTAATCTCTACAGGAGCCAGACAAACCAGGTCCTTGTGCTGGGACGGCGAATTTTAAAAATGGCTTTTTGGTTCGAATTTGTAAAATACTTTTTTTTTTATTAGGAAAAATATTGCAGAAATATATTTTACAAAATGTATTTATTTATAGCTTGGAACAATTATTTGATATTACTTTTTAATTAAATTTTGTTGAAATGCTAAATAGTGCAAGTAAAATTTGCAGCACATTATTAAAAAAAAATTACACTGCGAAGGGATTAGTTGTAACAATTACCAACTTTGCTACAACTAATGAACAGCAAGATTAATTTCAACTAATCAACAACAGACAACATAACAACACATACATTTTTTGTCCTCTTGGAGCCTTTTCTCTCTAAGGGAGAAAGTAGGGGAGAACTCATGTTTTGATAAAACTCTTGCATTTGTAACACCTCTACTCTTTGGGAAATCCCCCACCCCCCATTCCCTAATCTCCGTCTTTTTGTCGGCGGTACAGAAATTTGAGCTTTTTGGGGTGTGTGGAAGCTGTTGGTGAGGTATTGAAATGAAGGAAGGAAAGAAAGCTCCAAACATGTCAAGAGCCCTTCTGTTTATAGCTTTCGAAAACTTGACCCATTCCCCGCCTCCATAAAACATACGTTTTATGACTCCCCTGTGACAGCTAGGATTGCAGTTTTAAATGTAGTGCGAAGTTTTTCAACAGCTAACGTGTTGGTTCAAACAGTGCCGATGGGTGTAAACTGCACGTGCACAAACGAATCTTAGTAAACATCGATCAACTCGTTTACACATCTCATAAAGAAGCGGATTTGGCGACTTCAGTTTTGATTTATGTAATAGTAGTGTTTATTCTATATAGCGTTGTGAAGGCTAAAAATTTGACTACCTTTTGCAATTTCTCTTCAAACTAAGGAAGTACATCCGGAGAATATTTTTGTTTAAACTAACAATTGCATGTTTCAGGAGAAATCTACTGTTTTCACAATGAATGGGAGTTTGGTAAATGGTTAAAACTCCAGTAAATATAGTCTCTAGAAAATTAACAAAAAAATTGTACTGTGAAATTATTAAGAATTGAAGAAAAACACATTTTTATTTGGTCAATGTATATTTCAGCAAAGTATGAAAGTTCTGTATTTATTACATAACTAGGTATAAAATATTAAGTAGATGAATTGAGTCATAATATTTTATTAGAGTTTTATACTTTTTCATTTCGTCCAAATGCTAATTAATTCGTGCGAATTAATTATTGCGGAAAATACCAAACAATTACTGAATTGCGCATCAATGCTAAAAATTACGGATTTCACAATTTTTGCGGAATATTTCTTTACTTGTCGGAGGTATAGTTTTATATGGAAGCTAAAGTAAGATTTCACCCCTTTCCTCCTGACCGTGAAGTTAGAGCATGAGTTAGTCCATGAAGTTAGTCCGATGTGAAGTTAGAGCAAACCGCGGCCCATGTACCACCACATTAGGTGGCCTTTCATTGTGGAAAGATTACCCACTCTTGAGCAATTCAATAAAAATATTTTATTGTTAGTTTTATGATTAACAATACATGTAAGTCTGATCCAAAGTGAATATACTCTAGGGTGCACACATATCGAAAGTCGGGTGCTCGGATCTTTGATCAGGGGAAAGTCGGGAGGGGGGGGGAGCGTTCCAAAGAATTTTAAGTTTTTGAGTGTCCTCAAGTTTTTTTCATATCAACAGTTAACAAGTCTTTAATTTCAGAACTGCAGATTCCTGTAGAGCAGACTCGACCATTAAGAGGTCTACAGAGTAACAGATAAATTAAAAAACAATTAATAAGGGCAGATTAATAAGCTTTCTTAAATACATGTTTGCCTGCTAAATGTAAGTTGGTTTTTCTTTAGTCTTGTTTGTTTATCGACTTCCAAACCATTTTAGTAACTTAAATTGAAATAATTAAATGGTAATCATTCCGGTACGGTCTGCTGAGCGATGGCTGAATGGTTAGGGTGCTGGCCTTCTGTGCCGAAGTTCATGGGTTCGAATCCCATTGTGGCAAGGTTGCTCGTATCCGTTCGGAATCGGCGTTAAGCAGTTGATCCCAGTCTCATTGTTACAAAATGTAAACCATAGCACTCCAAGCTAATACTGGTAAATTCGAAGATGTTTCCGACCCTCGATTGCTGTAGGTATCGGACGTTATTTTGATTGAGTATGATAAAAAAAAAAAAAACCCTGCTTTTTTTTAAATAAATGTGTATGTTATGTGCGTTGTCAAACTGCGACTCGCCAGAAAAATTTTGCTCTTGTTGAGGAATTTCACGAAGCTTTAATTGAAACAAACACCGCATATATTATACTATGTATAATACTACTCGTATGGTTTATTGATTATTATTATATACATTTATTTTTAAAATTATAAATTTAAATTATATATTGTAGTAATAAAAACTAAAATAATATTGTATCCTTTTTAGTTTCACTACTGTACATATATACAATGGAATCCGTTTAAGAAGCTTTCCAAAGGACCAACGATTTAAACTTCTAAAACAAGAAAACGTCTTAAACTTGAAATCAGAAAAAATGAATTATACATACATACATACATACATATATATATATATATATATATATATATATATATATATATATATATATATATATATATATATATATATATATATATATATATGTATTATATATATATGTATTATATATATAATTACCCCAGTCTAGTTTTAACTATAAAATAAGTTTATTTTAACAGGTTTCCTATTTACCATTTTTCATGCTTTAAAAATTGTAATGAACTTTTGAATGTAATTTCCCATATAGTATCAACGCCGTTAAAAGCTGTCACAGGCAAGTTCAACTGTTTCACAATTTGAATGTGAGATAAGTTGAAGTTATTTACTCTTTTTTAAAATAGTTCAGTTTTTGGTCAATATAATATATAAAACCTTACTTATGATTTAATCCAGTAATTTAATCTGTCGCACCCCTGCGGAGCACAAAATGTGTTCAACGCCCCCTTTGTAAAAATTCAGAAATTTAAAGTATAGGGAAGGAGTACTCAATTATAAGAAACAAAATATTAAAGTAATTTACTTCAATAGAGTTAAACACCAAATTTGTGTTACTGAGATATTCTCAAGTAACTCTAAAACGAATGTTGTTGATTAAATATTTTTGTTTCTAAATAAATGTTGCCCCATTTCACATATGAGAACATTGAAAATTACTAGTTCTGGTACCGTAGCGTAAGTTTGTTTTCTTACTGGTAAACATTGCATAAATTGAAAAATTAATGTAATAAACTTATTTGGAATTTTTTAAATCTGAAATCCAAAACATGCCCTTATCGCACCCCTTACCTTCCGAAACAAGTTTACCGCCCATCAGCATCGTTCCCCCCTCCCCCGGGGGGCGGTATCACCCAAGTTGAGATTTAATCCTTCTGTAGACATGTTCAAAATATTTAAAACAGCCTCTAAGAAGCCGAACTAAGAAAGCAGAAACTAACAAATAAATAAATAAAACTATGTCCAGTAAATACGCTTTGGGTACTTTTTGACAATTTAATAATGCCCCCCCCCAAAAAAAAAAGAAAAAAGATAAGAAAATTCTGCCTGTTTCTACGCTAAAATGAAATAGAGTTAAAACGGATCTAAACTGGATCTTAAACTAAATTTAGCAGCACTGAATCTGTAATAACTAAAATGAATGTGACTGTAACCAAAAGGTTCATTTAGTGTGAAAATGTACACTTTTGTACAAGTGTTCACCAATGAGAAGATTCCGGTTACCACCCTAGAAATCGTACGGGGAAGGGGGTTAGTTTTAATTGGAAGGAAACTTTTCTCGGCAAGTTTAATAGCCTGCAGGTGGGTCTCAGACAAAGGTTTGGACCTAAATGTTCCTGGGAAAGCGCTCTTGAAAGTAACCCGAGAACTGTTTTTAATTGCCCAATTCCGTGGACAATGTCCATCCGGGTGTGCTTCTCCCCTCCTTTTCTGATCTCTGTTTCTTGGGGATGATGAATACAAATTCCGTTGGGTAGAAAATTTAGTTTTACAACAAAGTAGAAAGGGAGGTTCGGAGCAGAACAAAGTTCTTACCCAGGAAAATGTAAGGGAATAAAACTTTTTAAACGGGAAATTTTACAATTATCGATGCAAGGTAAAAATTGGAAAAAAATCTTCCAATTTTTAAAATTTTATCTATTTTTTTCATTGAATTGCTCCGAATTTTTTTATACAATAACTAAAACGTATACGAGATTGTGTATAGACTTTTAATTATAAATAATGCAGTTAGTTTTATATTGTTATTGGTACAAAATAGTGAAACAATTTTCTCTATTATACACACACTCACATTTATAATATTAAATTTTATATAATTTTCAATGCAACTACCTTTATGCTGTTATAGTTAAAAATTATGGCATAGAAAAATATTGAAAGTTTGAAACAATTTTCAGTGTTTTTAAGTGCCAGTAGTTAAAAAATAGTGAAACTTGGCAGTGCCTCAAACTGGACTGGACTGGGAGAATGAAGCTGTTTTAGTTATTCAATTATCAATTTTTCTTATCGGGCACACAGTTTCAGCGAGTCGGCTTTTTTTCTTAGGAAAGCAGATGCCAAAGGTCCGGATGTTTATACTAGCATTACACACAAAAGGTCGTCATGAATCACTGAGCTGCTGATCACATGTAGTCACGTAGTAAGAAATGCTTGAATTTGCTAAAATCTATGAAATAGCTAGGCACTTGGAAAACTACAGGTTATCACAGTAGTTGATTGTTCGTAGTTCATTATGAATTTATCATTTTGTGTATTTGGAGAAGTGCTCTAAGATGGATTATACTACCTTATTATTTTGAGCTGGGGCGTTTATTTCTGCGACATAGTTTATATGTAAGTACTATCTTTAAAACTTTTAATTAAAATCACATGTTCAATATAATTAAATATTTAATTAATATTGTCATTAAAGTATTTGGAGTGAGAATAGCTTTTGTAAGGCATATTTGGTGTCCCTTCAGTATATATATATATATATATATATATATATATATATATATATATATATATATATATATATATATATATACCAAGTTTTACTGATTATTTGTTAAATTTACTGTGCATAATCTAATTTTACGGACTTAGGATAGACCGAGAAATTTTACAGTTTTGGTACTGTGAAAATAAAATCAAAAATTTAGAAAAAGACAAAAGGATTTTTCAACTAGAAAATTTGTAAAGATTAAAAAATCTATTATTGTACCAAAAATTTGCGTAATTGATGAAAAAATATATAAGTATGTTGTCAGTGGGTGAGTGGGTGGGTGCTTAGATATACATTTGGCATAGCACTTGTAAGTATTATTTTCCTAAGGGGATCAGAACCACACACTTACTCTCAGAATATTTTAATTGCAGTACTGGTACTATTTGTTGTCTGAAATACTATTTCTTGTGATTGAACTATCCATTATTTTCAATGAAATTTTTCCTATGTTTATTTTAATAAGCAATTAATTAATAGTTGATGAAGTTCATAAAACAAAATATTTTCAGTTATGAATTTTATTGCCACATTTTATTATTTCCAAGTTTGCTTTGGCCGATGTTAAGTGTATAAAAAATTTATATTTTGCCGGATCATACAAAATAAAAGTATAAAATGTTTTTAAAGAGAAGTTAGAAAAGTTAGTTGAATCTAACCAGTCCTTTTTTGAAAACATAGTTTAAGAATTACATACTCATAAGTACAATGCAGACTTGTAGTAATAAATTCGCATAATTTAATGTGCTATTGTAAAATTTATACTTTGAGTTTAATTTAAAATTATAATAAAAATGTAAAATATAGGTATTGATATGAATTATGAATTAAATTTAATTTACAAGTTCAATAAAAGTAAAAGTAAAGCTAGATATTGATATTGAGCATTTCGGTGACAGAAAAAATTAATATTTATCTTTGATGCAATGTACTTTTATTTATTAATATATGATGTACTAAGTAAAATAATTATTCATTATTGCTCTATACATTTTAAAGAATAACTTAATTTAAGATTAGGAATATTCTTTAATAGAAAAGTATTGTAAATTTCTAAACATCAATATTCGACTATTTTTTTCTGGAGTATATATTTTATTTATTTATTTTTTTAATTAGATTATTTATTTATTTTCCCTTTAAAATGTATTGATATAAAACAATTGCTTGAATATTGTATTTTGAGGTATTTTGATTTCATATGTATGCCAGTAGTTAATTGTGAATGATTCTTAAAAATTAAGGACTGCACAAATAATAATGAAACAATCTTTTTAAAATTCAAATAAGATTTCAAATCAAAAGATGATTAAAATCAGTATTAATAATCAGCGTAATTATCTCTCTTTCTTATCCCGTAGTCCGCTCAACTTGAAATAAGTTAACTTTATGTTTTTCTAGATTCAAGGTTAATTAAAAAAACACTAGTTATTATATTTTACATAATGAATGTAGAACTATCCAATTAATTACAATTTTACAGAAACAAGTAAAAATGCAATTACCCTTTTTCAATTTCAGTTACTTATACCGCTAAAAGTTTTACTGATACCAATTTTTGAAAGTTGGCAGGTATGATATATGTATATATGTTTAATGATAAAATAATTCTAGATAAAAAAAAATATATATTTCAAGTAAATTAAATTATACGTGGATACATTTTGGTTTGGTTTGAAGCACAATGGTATACTCTTTTGCTTTACTAGGGATAATGAGATAAAAACTTATAGTTTAAAATCGATTTCAAATGGCTGTCAGTATCCATGCCAGCAGTGAGATTCGAATCCACTAACTCCGGTACCGAATAGCAACACCTTCCCATCCGGCCATTATTTGATGTGTCGATAAATGCAATATATTAATAAGTTCGTACAAAAAAGTTTATGAATTTCGAAAGATTTTTGATGTTCTACTAGAAGAATAAAAACACGAGTCTGTAACAATAATGCTGGAAAATTTTTCAGTCTCATAGTTCAGCCTGAAAAAAATAACCCTAATAAGTTAGCCTTTCCATGACGGAAATAAACATTTAGAAATATGCAATTTGTTTGATCATTGTTAGATCATATTTGAAGAATGAAATTGAAATTTGCTCGCGTTTGCCGCTTAACTTTCTTCCATTAAAAATCTTTTCTTTTTTCACTGATGATTCTGATGCATGTGTTATGTAATGTGAAATTTCTGATGGCACTCAATTGTTGAAGATCTGCATTTAGTGTATTTGGTACTTAAAGAATTGTTTGAATTATTGTACTTAATATAGAAAATTGATAAATTTGTATTTTTTTATTTATTTCTTTGAATTCACCAATAATTACTCATAATAAAATTTCCACAAAATAAAATTTTCTTTTAATATTTTTATTATATATACATTTGAAAAATTGAATTTCAATATTGTTAAACATGCTATTCCTTACACATAAAATTTTTTGTATGAAATTTAATTTTAATGTATCATTGAATATACATTAAATAATTATAAAATTAATATTTGCATATTTACAGATATACATAATTTACACAAATATAATTTTCTTAAGAACAATCATCATTTGTATAGAATAAAATTTTTTTTATGAATTAATATTTTCAAAAAATGTATTTCTAATTGTCATATGATTAAATATTAAACAATTTTTAAAGGAATTATAGTATTAAATAAAAAAAACTTGTTAATATATCTTTTTAATGTTTAAATTACAAATATATGGATGCATAATGTAAATAATTTATTTTTAATATGAAATATTTAATTTCTATTATTAATAATAAACTTAATGATATTTTACAAAAATCATTATTCTTGTTATATAAAGTATATATTTTAGCATATTTTAACAAAATTTTACAAAGTAATTCTGGTTTGAATCAAAATGTTAATACTACTGAATTTTTTGTAACTTGAATGATCTTTACAATTTTTTTTTAATATTGAGATTAATAATATTCAAAACATTTATTTGAACATAATACTTTTTAAAATTTTTATTAAATAAAATTTTCTTAAAAATAATTATAATTAAATATAATGTTGTTAAATAATATTTTTTTAATGTTTAAATAACAAAATATATTTGGATGCAGCAAGTTTAAATAATTTAAAAATATAATTTATATCATTTATTGTAATTTTAATTAAAATTAACTAATAAACTTAAATGATATTTTACAAAGCAATCATTATTCTTAACTAAAAAATAAAATTTTAAGCATTTCATTTTAACAAAATCTTTGCGGGGAAAGTTACATTTCTGGTTTGAAAAAAATGTTAAATAACTACTGAATTTTTTGTTTGTTTTTTATGTCTTTCTTAGAAGGGTTTCTATTAACGTAAGAGGGATTAAAAATTTTAAAACCCATCCCGTTTTACATCTTGAACATAATTTTTTTTTTAAGTTTGGACATAAATAAAAGTGTTCTTAAAAATAAATGAATAGTTTAACAATTTCTTGTCTGATAGATATTTTTTTTTGGTGTATAAAAAAAATCGAATTGTTTCTGCTCAATTTCTTATAAAAATGTGATAAAGAATTCATTACAATATTATTGATGTAAACTTCAAATAAAAAAACAAAAAAAAAACATAAAAAAAATAAAAAAAAAAAAAATAAATAATAATAAAAAAATAGACAAGAAAACAGAACTAAAAAAAATTTTTTACCACTTTTAGAGTTTGCTAGTAAGAATAATTTTTTAGAAAAATTTTACTATGTCTCTTTTCAAGTTATATATTTTCAGTTTATTAATTTTTCTTTGTGTAAATATTTTTTAGCTGATTTCTTGTTTAAGTAGAACAAATTAAAAGAAAATGTATAATGACCTAGATACAGTTGACTAAATTATTATTACTCAGATAATATTTTGTTTGTAGTATTAGAAGAAAATTATTGATAAATTTTTGCTCTTTTATAAATTTATAATTAACAATGCATGATTAATTTATTTACAATTAATTTTAGATGTCATCCGAAATAAATTAATTTTTACTTGTAAATGCTATAAATAATTCAATTTAAATTAAAAGAAAATAAATAAAATTAACGAAAATTACTTTTGAAAATATATCAGCCGATTCGATATTTTTCGTAAAAAAAATTTTTATACCACTTTTAGACCTGTTGTTGAGCTAGTAAGAGAAAATTAATTTTAATAATCAGAAAACTATATTACTAAAATTTGATACACTTTTTCAGAAAATTATAAATAGAAAAAAAAAAAAAAAATGTATAAAAAATAAAAAAAAAAAAAAATTAAAAAAAAAAAAATTGAATCAAAAAAAACAAAAAAAAAAAAAAAAAAAAAAAAAATATAATAAAAAAGAAAATAAAGCAATAGACAAAAAAAAAAAAAAAAAAAAATAAATCACTCAAAAAGTTAAAATGTAAAAGAAAAAAAAATCACTGGATGGTAGAAAAAAAAATAAACAAAAAAAAAAAAAAAAGAGGAAAAAAAAAAAAAGAAGAAAATATCTATTTAGAAAATTAACAAAGTGCTTTGGATACCTGCTGTTTTCATTTGTAAGCATTTTATCTAGCTATCTAAAATTTTTATCTTATTATCCTTCACAATAAGCATTAAAAATTTAACATAGTTATCTTTTTCAACTTTACGAAAGCAGCAAAAAGCTGTTTGAGAAACACAGTAGCGCATAAATGTGTATTAAATTGTTTAGCTGTATTAAATAGTCATATAAATATAGAAGTTTATAAAGTCGTTAAGCTGACGAAAGGAAAAGAACATTAAATTTTAGTTTATATAATTGATTATTTATATATATGCTTATATAATTTTTTAGAAATTATATTTTCATTTGTTGTGTGCATCATTGTTTTAATTCTGTTTTTAATGTATTCTAATGAAATTAGTGCAATGTAAAAATTAATACAATGTAATTTCGACTTCAGCTACATTTTTATGACATATGCTTTGTTGATTTAGCTATCTGAAACAAACAGCTCTCTCTCTCTCTATTCTCTGTCTCTCTCTCTCTCTCTCTCTCTATATATATATATATATATATATATATATATATATGTGCATTTATATATCGTGTATATGTATACACACATACATATATTGACCCCACTTGCTTTAATTATAAAATGAGTTTATTTTAACGATTTTTTGATTTTGTCTTTAATGATTGTAATAACCATCTGAATATCATCTCTATTTTAGTAACAATACTATTAAGCGTTGTCACAGGATAGTCCAAATTTCTTTGTAATTTCAATGTGAGATAAGTGAGAACTATTTACTACTTTTTTTCTTCTAATTGTTAAGTTTCTGGCCAATAGATAATGAGTCTTATGGTTTAATACTCTTGTAGATTTTTTAAATATTGCCCAGGGAAGATCGAAATAACTAAGAAAAACTAATGAAAATATAAAACTTTACTTCAGTAAATACCCTTTGGGTGCATTTAGATGGTTTAATAATGCCTCAATAAATTTCTGCATGTTTCCAGGTTAAAATGGGAGAGTTAAAACGAATCTAAACTAAGTCTTCAACAAATTCCAGCCTGGAACAGTGGCACTGAATCTCGAACAATTAAAATGAATATGACTAGAGATAGCACGGCAAAAAGCTTCTTCGTGTGTGAAAATGTACACTTTATATATGCATTTATGAATAAGAAGTTTCTCGATACCGCCACAAAAATCGTGACTCAGTGATCTTGTTTCACAGAACTTCATGGGCCTAGCCCTCTAGTTCTGAGCTACATAGGAGATTACACAAACAACTATGATTATGATTTGGCTACGACATGGACAAGAGAATAAATATAAGGGGCAATGGTTGCTTGAGTTTTGGCGATGAAAAAGTAACGTAAAAAAGAAAGCATAAAGTAGTAAAAAGCTTAAAGTAAGTACACAAGGGTACTAAGGGTTCAAACAAGTCTGAACTAAAGTTAATAGCGTGGTAACATAACATGATGAGGTGACAAAAAATACTTTTTCTTTTTTTTTCCCATGAAAAGATTAAAAATGGAGGTAGCAAGGCTACAGGATCACGAAATGGAAACACTCAAAGCAATGTTTGAGAAGTTAACATTGAGATCCAAATGGGGTAGCTCTGAGCCAATAGAATTTGTGCAAATCGACCAATGGCAATCTTAGAAGTTGACCCACCAAAGTGTGGCCGCAGCACTAGCTGCTGCTGGGGAAAAGTTAAGAGTTAAAGTTTAGGAGGGGGACAAAAATCGTATGAGGGAGAGGTTAGTTTTAACTGGTAGGGAACTTTTGTCCAGCAAGTTTTATGACTTGCAGGTGGGTCACAGATTGACAGCTTGAGAGGATAGCCATGTGAATGCACCGGACGCCTCTTGATGTAACATTAGGATTTGTTTTTTTTTTCACTCCCCAATTCCATGGACAATGTCCTTCCGGGTGTGCTTCTCCCCTCCTTATGTGTTTCCTATTTCATAGGGACCTGTATTCCACTTTTCTGTTGGGTCAAAAATTAAGCATCGCGATAAAATTGAAATGGAGGTTTTGGCAGGACAAACTTCTGTAGTGGGAAAAAATACAGAACTTCTGAATATATATATATATATATATATATATATATATATATATATATATATATATATATATATATATTATATATATAGATATATAGATATATATATATATAGATAGATAGATATATAGATAGATAGATAGATAGATAGATAATTCTTCTGTCCATGTGTTTATAACAGAACTAACTCCTAAATGGCTGGACTGATTTTCATGAAATTTTGTGTATGGAATTAAGCAGATTCGAGACTGGTTTAGATTCATAATTTGATCTGATAGAAAATGTTTTATATTTCAAAATTCAGAATTGCGAGCTTATTGAGATCATTATAATACCGCTTGAAACCCCTCTCTGCCAACGCGTATGTGACGCAGTGATCAGCGCAGCCGGCTTCAGTACGAGAAGACCCAGGGTCGAGTCCCTGTACAGGCGATGTGGGAATTTTAATTTAATCTAATTACGTTTGTGATGACTGCACGCGTGGTTAACGGACAACGTCTGTCGAGTTGTCTAATATAAATATATATATATATATATATATATATATATATATATATATATATATATATATATATATATATATGTGTAGGAATGTCCCGCCATGAAACCACTTCACTTGTGGAATGTAACTTAAGAGCACCACTTCAGATGTACCCTGCCGCCTGACGGCAGACGATCCCTCCGCTGTCGAGCCGATAAGACGTATCGCTCGCTCGGTCCCCATATTCTTTAATTATTTTATGTCTAACTATTTGTATTTGTCCTGTTAATCGTAATAAATGTTGTGTTGTTATCGATGGTCGTTGCTTTTTCCCACATTTTGGGGGCTCGGCCTTGCCATTTCGTGCGTTAATCCACCCTAGACACCAGCTTTTAAAGACGCTTTCTGAGACGACATAATACAGACGAATAGATGTTTTGACGTTATTCTTCAGGACGTACGGATAAACGTTATTCTTCAGGACGGACGGAGAAACGTTATTCTTCAAGACGGACGTTGCACTTTCATTGAAGATATTTTGAGAATACGTGACGATTCTTAAAATTTAAAGGTTTTTGTGTTGATCTTGTGAAAAGTGAATTTCTTTCTGGATTGCTTTTGTACGTGGACTGTCCCAAAGATAGGTAGGCCCATTTTCCACATTTTCATAATTTCGTAATTTTATAATTTTAATTCGTGTTTATACAGTTTGACTCTTATTATTTCATCTACTATATTATACCCATTCTTCTATTTAATTCTTTTTAAACAAATATGGCTTTAAAATTAGGTGGTATTTCGCTGATCGCGAATTCTCTTAAATATGGCACAACACGAGTAATGAAATTGTTTAATACCGTTCTCGGAAACTATGAGTTTGATCACTCATCGCGAAAGAAAATGCGAAATTTTGCAGCTTTTCCTGAAAATTTTGATTTGGAGAAACATAAAGATTTTCTAGTAAAAGATTTTTCTTTATCTGACTTTATTTCTGTGGCTAACCTATTGCATTTGGAAGCATCCCCTAAAAAAGATGTTTTATGTGAAAAGATTTTCCATGCCCTCACAAATCTGGTGGAATTTCGTAGTTCACTTGATGTTAGTTTCTTATCAGACGATGACGTCTCTTTCAATAGTTCAAACGAAGCGCTAGATACAGGTCAAAGTTCACACCCTTCACGTACTGTCACAGATGCGAAACACTTGATTCCCGCCGAAGCGAAAATAACAAATTCCGACCCCAGCCGGTCTAGTGTTTTGACTGCGAACTCCCAGGTTGCAGAGATGACTCATCAGTTTTGGTTCCTTTTGAGGGATCTATCAAGTACTTGTAGAAAATTTTCAGCCGATGATACTTATTCGATCCGTGCTTTTTTCAATGACATTAGGATAATTTTCAATTATTCCCGACTCTTACTGATCAGCAAAAATTGATTTTTGCTAAACGACTTTTAATAGGAACAGCTAAAACTTTTTTATTTTCACAACGGAATCTCAATTCGTACGACGCATTTAAGACCGTGTTACTTCATGAGTTTTCGGATAAAATCCCATCAATTGCCATTCATAAACAACTCGAAAATAGGAAAATGCGCTCAAGTGAAAGTTTTATGCAATATTTTATTGCAATGCGCGAAATTGCGAACCGTGGTGACGGTGTCATTGACGAAGCTTCTGTCATTCAGTATACAATACAGGGAATAATAGGTACTCCATCCGATAAAATTTTTCTCTACGGTGCAAAATCGTATTCGGAATTCAAGGAAAAACTCCAAACTTATGAATCGGTAGTTAGTACTAGAAATATAAGCAATTCATATCCATCGAATTTTAAAAATACCCATGAAGACAATAGACGCGGTAATGGAAGAAAAATACCCAACCAACGAAGAGATTCAAAAATTAATGACGCTATTCCATTTAAAGCTAAACAAAGTTGTTTTAATTGCAATGAGGTAGGGCATCTCTCTCGGTCATGCCCTAGTCGTTCTCTTGGCCCCAAGTGCCTGGCATGTGGTCTTTTTGGACACAAATCTGCAGATTGCAGCAATACCACTCAACAAGAAAATTCAATTGTACCTAATGATGTAAAAACTGTTCATATACAATCCTCTCACTGCAACATGTGCAAAGAGGTCATTATTCTTAACACTTCAGTTTCAGGATTAATTGATACAGGAAGTGAAGTCACACTAATGAATCAAAACACATGGATTCAACTTGGTTCTCCTCCACTTTTAAATATTTCTGGAGTATTAACTGGTTTCGGATTTTCTAAAATTCCTATTATTGGCTATTTTCAAACCATTATTAACATTGATAACCAAAATTTTCCGGTTCAAATTAGAGTAGTTCCAAATCATTCTATGCAATTTTCTCTTATTGTAGGATGCGACGAAATTAAGAATGCGAAACTAACCATTACACCCGACGGTATATTTTTTTCAAAACCCCATGAGCAATGTCTTGAATCTCCTTCCGATTCTTTCATTTTTTCAATACAAGACGATATTCCGGATTTCGATATTAGTCCAACTGTTTCGAAAGAAACATGTGCTACAGTAGATACTTTGTTGCGCTCTTATGTTCCAAATAAAACAAAAATGACGGATATAAAGCTTAATATCACTGTAACAGATGACAAACCCATTTTTCACCCACCTAGATGTCTTCCCTTCGTTGAACGAGAAATCGTTGAGACACAAATAAATGAATGGTTAAAACACAAAATTATTGAACCTTGTTCATCTCAGTATGCTAGTCAAGTTCTAGTTGTGCGTAAAAAAGACGGTACTCCCCGTGTCTGCATCGATTACAGAAAACTTAATAGAGTTCTAATTAAGGATCATTATCCTCTACCCCTTATTGAGGACATACTAGATAAACTTCAGGACGCCCAAATTTTTACTACTCTTGATCTTCGTAACGGATTTTTTCATGTGCCAGTAGCTGAAGAAAGTAAACCATACACAGCTTTTGTAACTCACAACGGACAATTCCAATTCCTTAAAATAGCATTTGGTCTTTCCAATTGCCCATCAGTCTTCCAACGCTTTATAAACTATGTTTTTCGTGATTTAATTGTGAAAGGTTATGTTTTGACCTACATGCATTATATTGTAATTCCAGCCAAGGATGAAGACGAGGCCCTTCATAGGCTCAATATTGTGCTCAAAGTTGCTAGTGAATACGGTCTAGAAATTAATTTTCGTAAATGTCAATTTCTTCATAAGAAAATAGAATTTCTTGGACATTTAATTGAAGGTGGTAAACTTTTTCCTTCCCCTTCGAAAACAAAATCTGTAATTAACTACCCCGTACCAAACAATACAAAAGAAGTCCCACGCTTTCTTGGTCTCACGGGATATTTCAGGAAATTCATCCCCTCGTATTCCACATTAGCGAAACCCCTTAGTGATTTGCTTCGTAAGGACACCCCTTTTCAATTTCAGGCTGATCAGAAAGCCGCATTTCACAAATTAAAGCATCTACTTTCTCAACAACCCGTTTTAAGTATTTTTAATCAAAATAGTCCCATCGAAATTCATACAGATGCATCAATTGACGGTTTGGGGGCAGTCCTACTGCAGAAATCCATGAAAGATAACAGTTTTCATCCTGTTTATTACATGTCGAAAAAAAACATCTGACATCGAACGAAAATATACCAGCTACGAACTAGAGGTTCTTGCAATTGTTGAAGCGTTAAAAAAGTTCCGTATTTACGTCCTTGGTTCACATTTTAAAATTATCACAGACTGCAATGCTTTTGTGAAAACTGTAAATAAAAAAGAACTCAACTCACGTATTGCTAGATGGGTTCTATACCTTCAAGACTACGATTATGAAATTGAGCACCGTACCGGCTCAAAGATGGCTCACGTGGATGCCCGTAGCAGAAGTCGTGTTGCATGACAATACAAGACAGTGTTCTTCTCCAGTTTCGCAAAGCACAAGAAACTGATGATCACATTTTGACGATAAAAACACTTCTCCTAAAAACGCCATCTTATGATAACTTTATAGTCAAGAACAATCTACTTTACAAAAACATCAACGGAATTGACTTACTTGTGGTACCCGAGGCTTGTGGTACCCGAGGATATGCAGGCAAACATTATTAAATCAGCTCATGAACGAGGACACTTC
>CM063502.1:73863849-73865849 GCA_032207245.1 Pardosa pseudoannulata | reverse complement strand
CCCTCCTGGCTTCTAACCTGATGACTTTCATGGAATTCCCCAGGAAATTTTTAAACACCGTGGGATTTGTAAGAAAATCCGTAAATTCCTTCTCTAATTTTTTCCCAAATCTATTACATAGGATAGTAGCTATTACGCCAGATAC
Organism: Pardosa pseudoannulata; assembly: GCA_032207245.1. Classification (NCBI taxonomy): domain Eukaryota; kingdom Metazoa; phylum Arthropoda; class Arachnida; order Araneae; family Lycosidae; genus Pardosa; species Pardosa pseudoannulata. The sequence continues at coordinate 73,865,704 of CM063502.1, read as the reverse complement.
GTAACAAAAGGGAACTGAAAACCGATGCGACATTGGCTCATTCAAACCACAAGCGACAATTATCTAGAGACGCTGTTGTAGAATCATTCTCAGCATTAAATTTTCTGCATTTTCAAAATGGTTTAGACGTTTGAAATCCTCCTGATTGCAAAGTATGTACTGTTACTCCTTTCTTAAAAGCAAGATATGTAAAAGTAAACAAAATCCATCGCCAGATTAAATAACTGTCTGAAAAAACCGCTATGTGCAATGGTTTGGTTAGGTTTGTTTGGAGCGCTACGGTTTATTATTTTAAACACGACGGCTAATGAGACGGGGAACCTTTTGCTTAAAGTCCATTCCGAACGTCTACGAACATCCATGCAGCAGTGGGATTCGAACCCACAATCGAAAGATTAGAGACGAAAGAATGATGACTGAATGCTTCGCATTCAGTCATCATTTGGCGCTATATGCGGTGGAATGGAATGAAAATTGGGTAGATTATTTAAAGGTGGTAGTGCAAATGTACACGATGAGATACAAAGTAGATAGTCGCCAATTATACTGAATGACCTGGTGCCGAATATTGATGAAAGAATTTAGGGGAACAAAGGGTATATACATAAGTATATACATGTATTTAAATCGTTGTTTCTGATGTCACTTGGTCAAACCAAGCACGATTGAGCCTTAAGCTACTTGTTTTAGTGCAAAGGGGTTGGTTTACCTTTCGTTTTAGCGAGCACCTCAAATGTGAAAGTAAGACTTTTTGAGCAAATGGGTCCTCATAATTTTGGAGCAAGGACCAAGAAAACCCATAGTCTTGGCTCGCAGGGTATTGATTGAGAACTTGGAGGACATTGTGACCACCAACATATTTTACGTACCTGAGTCACCTTTAACGAACACGGAGGATCTTAGGCCAGCTCCAGCAACCTTCCAGTTACGAGAGCGTTGCCTTTGCCGACTAAGCTTCCGTGGTTCACATGTATTATGCATGTATATATATATATATATATATATATATATATATATATATATATATATATATATATATATATATATATATATATATATATATATATACATGTGTCAGGTTTAAAGATGGGGGTTAAGAACTAAGCGAGTTACAATTAAAAATAGTTAGAACACATTAACGACAACGTAATAAGTGAAAGACACACCCTCGAGCGGAACTATGCAGAGTAAAAGAGCTGACGCGGAAGTAGATATTTTGCTTAGGTGGCACTCCAAAAAAGACAGTTCTGAGCTTGAACTCGGGCTGATAACATCCTCCCCGCTTGTTGTGGCAAATTATGAGAACAAAGGATATTTAAATGTCATAGATATGGACAGAAGAATTACAGTACAGAAGTTTTTATATATGAAATGAAATGTGTTTTCCATGCCTTAACCACTTGTCCATATCATATATATATATATATATATATATATATATATATATATATATATATATATATATCAATAATTTGTTTTCATTTGGAGTGTAATGATCAATTTTTTAAACACATAGGCTAATTACACTAGAACATACTGTTTAAATCCAGTTTCGAACATTTGTGAATATAAAAGCCAGTTTTGGTGTTCTAACACACGTACATCTTCTGGAACCCTATTAGCTTGACCATCCCCCAGCTTCAATAAAATTGGAATTGATCACTTACGCTTTATTTGCATTCATGTTCTAAGAAAAGTGAAATTAACTAATTGAATCGCTTATTACCTGTTTCAACTTTGCATAAAATATACAGTGTTGAAAAGAAGTATTTTATACGAAATAGTTACTATGGATAAAACGTCGTTACATCGAAATAAAAACAGAGTAAATGAATTACAGTCAATACTGACTGCT
>CM063502.1:73828849-73858849 GCA_032207245.1 Pardosa pseudoannulata | reverse complement strand
CTGTGGCGAGGTCTTCCTACTCATATAATGTATGGGATGCCACTTGTCATCATCATCGGATTTTTGTAATAGGACAGCACCAAGGCCAAAAGAACTTGCGTCTGTGTGCAATTCTAGAGGTGAATTTTGGTTAAAAATATGCAAAACTGGTTGATTCGAAAGAGAATCCTTGAGGGCAAGAAAAGCTTGATGTTGTTCAGGGCCAAAATGGAAAGATGCGTCATTTCTGAGCATATCAGACAAAGGTCGCGCAATCAGTGAGTAATTCTTTATGAATTTTCGAAAATATCCTGTTAAGCCCAGGAAACTTTGAACCTGTTTCAACGTCTTCGGCAAAGGAAAATTTTGAACGGCAAGTGTTTTCGACGGTGATGGTTTGATTGTGTTATTCTCGATTACATATCCAAGAAATTCAATGCGGCGCTGTAAGAATTGGCATTTCTTAAGATTCAAAATTAAACCAAAGTCCGATGCTACTTCTAATACACGTTGTAATTTTTGGAGACCGTCGGCTTCATCCTGTGAGGGTATTATGATATCGTCCATGTAGATGATAACGATTTTTTCACGAATGAGATCGCGAAACACTCTGGAAACAAATCTTTGGAAGACACTAGGACTATTGGAGAGACCAAACGGGACTTTCAAAAACTCATATTGGCCTTCGTGGGTGACGAACGAGGTGTATTTTGTGCTGTTAGGGTTCATCGAAACATGGAAAAAACTGTTCTTCAAATCAAGCGAGCTAAACACTTTGGCTTGTTGCAACTGGTCCAAAGCTTCGTCAATGAGCGGGATGGGAAATTTATCTCGAATTATTTTTTTGTTAAGGCGTCTATAATCCACGCAAAGTCGGTATAAGCCATTTTTCTTCTTACACAGAACGATGGGGGAAGCATAATCAGAACAACTATTCGCAATTATGCCAGCGTCTAACCATTCCTGTATCTGTTTTTCAACAATTTTTTGTTCCGCAAATGGCAATCTACGAGGTCTTTGGGCCACTGGGACATCATCTGTCAAAATTAGAGTCATTTGTAAATCAGTTTGTTTAGTTCCACGAGGCTTGTAATTATTTATCAGGGTTGACAACTGTGTTTTGAGATTCGGATCTAGAATGTGACTCAAGTCGTAGGACGATGTATCTACTGAATCAGCTAAATATGAAAATGGGTATGCTGAATTGTCAATAAGTGCATTTTTACTCATTGTCGAATGTTGTTGGGAATTTATACGAGAAGTAATACAAGTTTGATCAACGTTGTGGGTTGGTGAACTGGTTACAATAAAAGTAGTAGTCTTCGTCAACGATACAACACCATGGGAAATATTCAAATCACCTTGCGCCAGTACATCAGCACCAATCAACATAGGAAATTGCAAAGCCGTATTCGGGACAACACAAATATCAGAATGAAATTCAAAACCATCGATAAAAATAGAAGCTGAAAATGAACCTAATGGTTTCACCGTAGTATTTCCTAAACCGTGCAACAAAACGTTTGACTCATCTAAAAAACAGTTAGGAACAATTTTTCTAAAAATCTCTTCCTTCAACAGTGTTTTGTTCGACGCAGTGTCAACAACAGCAGAAATTTGGATATTGTTGATTGTTACAGTCTTGGCGAATAAACTAGTAGAATTTTGGGGATGCACAATTGTAACATGTGATTGTACCTTCTTAGACGGACAATTAGCCGCTTTATGTGAACCAAATTGTTTGCATTCAAAACATTTCATTCCTCGGTCTTTATTAGGACATAAACTGGAGATGTGATTTCGTTCACCGCAATTGTAACATAATTTTTCCATTAATTTGGGTAAGCGTGGTGCAGTGTTACCAGCAAAAGTCTGAGGTTTTGAGGTAAAATTATTCTGATTATTTTTTTCTTCAGTAAAATTTTTACGATTATCTGTAGAAAATTTATTATTGAAATGCTTATGAGGTTTAAAAGAACGATGAAAATTATTTTCTGATTTGACATCCGCTAAATAAAGCTTTTCAAAGGAACGTAACTTTTGTTTGAATTCGGAAATGTTAACACAACCATATAAAATTAGTTTAGCTTGAGAGTCTGGTAAACCGGAAATACAATACTCAATTAGCGATTCGTCATCAATGTTACCTTGACTCGCTAACGCACGCATTGAGATAAAATATTCTGTAACAGTTTCATTTCGCTTCAATTTTCGAGAACTAAGTATTTTATGGACATCAATGGATGAAATTTTTGTGCCAAATTCAGTTTTAAGGTGCTCTTTAAGATTATCAAAAGAAGTAATATTTTTCAAAGACAATACAAAAATACGAGCTGGATCAATTAATAATTTTTTTGTAATCAAAACTTTTTGTACGTCATCATTGAGACCGTAAGTAGAAAACAATTCTTCTAAATCAAAAATAAAATTGTTCACAGAATAGGCATCTTTTCCTGAAAAAGAACGTGTAATTTCGCTTATCTGTGGTAACAGAAACCAAAACGAATGACCGTCGAATCTGCTAGCTGCTGGAAAGTTCATATAATTGTTTGAATCACCACGAACAAGAACAGAATTTGTTTCCTTTCCATCGCAAAGGTCGACGCGAGAGGAAAATTGCTGAGACAGACTGTCTGCAACGTCGGTGGCTGTAGCAAGCTTGTGATGAGGGGGAGAAACAGATATTGGCGCTTTCGATTCATCACCGGAAATGATTTTGCCTGCTAAGTTTGAAGCGGTGGGAGAAGAAATACTTTCGGTTTGAATATCATCGTCGGAAGAAAAAATTTCAATCGTACTTCGAAAGGAGGTAAGATCAGACAGGGATTCAAAAATTCTGTCACACAAAATATGTTCGGATCCGGTAAAGTCAATATGCAAGAAATTACACACACAAATAAAATCAGCTAAAGTAAATGATTCGAGAATTTTTTGTTTTCGTTTTACAACATCAAAATTTTCTGGGAAGTTAGTAAATTGTCTGAGTCTTTTACGTGTCGACCGGTCAAATGGTAGGTCCGACACGACGTCATTTAATAATTTAACACTTCGAGTACTTCCACATTTTAAAGATCGAGAAATTGATGGAATATCATTTAGCGATATTGTCGCCATTTTTAAAATAATATGCAAAGGAACGGACTCACCAGAGTTGAATAGTCATGCGTCAAGTCGTCGGGAAATTGAAGTCGTTCATATCAGAATAATCCAGGGAAAAAAAAACAGGTCAAACAGTCTTATAGTCCCAACGGCAAAATAAAAATGTTCAAAAGGAAACGCAGGATTTCCAAGTCAGGAATCATCTTCGTAGAAGGCGTCGAAATCAAAAGCGCGTAGGTCGTCAAGAACTTCTGATACCATTATTTGTTAGGATTGAGAGAGCAATTCTAGGTTTCATGGACGTAACAATCGTTTATTACAAATACGGACAATTACACAAATACAAATACATAAATTTACGTCGAATGAAAAAAATAAGTTTAGATAATAGCGTCAAAACAAAAGGTCGAAAGATGCGTCTACTCCTTTCGCCGTCTCTCTCTCATCGTTGTTCTGAGTGTTCTCTCTCTGGCACGCCACTCTGTGTTGCGCGCGCAGTCCAATCGGAGTACAGCGGAGATGAGGTGTTCTCTCCCTTCACATATATATATATATATAGTGTGTGTGTGTGTGTGTGTGTGTGTGTGTGTGTGTGTGTGTGTGTGTGTGTATGTATATAACCTGGACCGGTTCTGGGCTCTTAGCCGCTTGCACGCAAGGTAGTATTTGGCAGCCCTATATTCCTGCAAGATCAAGATAGTATTTGACCGTCCTCTATTAATGCGTATGCCTACTTAATACTCTATCTACCGCTCTAGAAATGTGATCTCCTGCGTGCATGCGGAAAATGAGTTATTCAAAGATCAGAGGGAAGAGATAATACTTTCCGTGTATTAAGAAAAGTTAAAAAAAAAAAATATTGAATGTTAAGCGAATTAGAAAACACGAATTTAAAACTCTTAGCATTTATTAAAGAATAATACAAAATTTCTGTAAGTAAAACGAAGAATGTAGGGAGTTGTTAATATGCAACATTTAAGTGTGTTTCTGAAACATTTTTTTTTCCTTTCGTATAAATGAATAAAATTTACGTAGGGGATCAAATATTCCTCGTGAAGCGAATGTTTCATATAATTGGATATTCGCATAAGTGAATATTTTATTGCATAGGTGTTAAGGGAGTTTCGCCGGAGAACTTAACCCGTATAATTGAATATTTCGTATAAGTGAATTTCAAATATATACACAAACACATACACACGCACACACACATATAAATATATATACACAAACACACACACACAGTCCATATTTAAATCCACGGCCGACCTTTTACTGGGCAACCGCTGGTCGTAAACAAGTACTTCCAAATTTCCTCAATTAAGAAAGCCTTTGTGGTAATTTTTAACTTAATTCAAGTTTTTGAAAATTATAATATCTGAATTTTTGTACATTCCCTCGTTTCCTATTATTATATTGGCGAATGACTGAAGAATGAGTAAGACGCTGCTCTTTGGTACCAGAGTTCATAGGTTGGAATCCCACTGCTGACATATGTCCCGGTCTCAATAGTCCTCTTGCAGCAAAAAATTAATTTTTGTGTTATTAGTTAATTCATTTACATTTTTAAAACATGCCTAAATTTTACCAAATGTTTTGAAAGTGGGACCATTGACCAGTCTTCAGTGGTGAATTTTTGTGTTATTAGTTCGATATACTGCTTTAGTGGGATTTCGAACGGCTCCAGAGTAAAATGGAAACTGAAACCTACATAAACATCCAATTAACTAAAAGCAAGTTTAACAACTCAATATTTTAGATAAAAATAAAGTGGAAGTCAAACGGTGCCTAGGATAATAAAGTATGTGTGCATGTCTAAAATAAATTATTACGAAAAAAAGCTATTCTAATGGACAGTATGCAATATATATACAAGCTATATTCTAGCTACAATATATATACTAGCCATAGAATACCCTACTCAAGAACCCTCCATCCAAATTTAAATTAGCTCAATGAACACGTAGAACTATCGAACAAATCTTTTAGACGACCCTAATCCACAGGCAGTTTGAAAAGAATACAAGAAATTAATATTTGAACCCAACAAAAAACCTAGTCTGCGATTTTAACCTACAAAACATTTCATTCCTGTTTTCCGTCATCGAAGACGTAGATGACTATGAGAAATAAGCAAGTCCCTGATTGGCTAGAATATTATCATCCTGACCAACCTCAAGCTGAAAAGCATGCTCCACTGGCTAATCACTCATCCACACTCAAAAGTACCTCCTACTGAATGTCCTCCCCCCTCCTCCACTCTTACACACACACCTTCCAGAAAAAGGGAAAAAACCAGATCCCGTTAAGTCACTGCTGTGGTTAGAGCTTTTGCAATTATCAGTGCCGTCGTGAAATCAACGAGCCTACAGACAGAGTCGTCTTTATCTCTGGAATCGGTGTTTATCCCTCAGTTGCAAACTGTGTTTTAACCTTCTCTTGTCTACTGTCTTGTCTCTTATCTACTGTGGTTAGAGTTTACTATTATCAGTACCTTCGTGAAATCAACGAGCCTACAGAGTCGTCTTTAGCTCTGTAATCGATGTTTTATCCTTCAATTGCAAACTGTGTTTTAACCTTCTCCTGCAAACTGTGTTTTATTCTTCTTTTGCAAACTGTGTTTTATCTTTCTATTGCCTGTCCCGTCGTGAAATCAACGAGTTTACACAGTTCTCCTTAGCTCTGTAATTGGTGTTTTATCTTCTCTTGAAGCAACAATCCCGTGACTTTCGTCCGGTAAGTAAAAATTCTCTTTTGTGTTCTCTCTCTGTTTTATGTTTTAACTACTGTTAGTGCCATGTATTTTTGCGGTGTCAATTTAATGCTCGAATCATTTCTTCCCAGTATATGTTGGTAATAATCTTAAATCTAAGCTTTTATGGACTGAGTAAAACAAATATAAAAATTAAACAATTTTGAGGACTACAGCTGTACGCATTAGTGATCAGATGTCATTTTGAATATGATAGGATGCTATTTACAAAAAAAAAGAAAAACTTTTTGATTTATTCCTTATTACTTGACAATATAGTACTGTAAAGTAGCCTCATTATAGATAAAGTTATGGTCTTTTTTGTCGATGTACCTAATGAGAAACTTAATTTTTTTTTTGGGGGGGGGAGGTTAAAAAATAAAATGTCCATCCAAATAGAAGGATTATATATAAAAGGAGATATTTCAAAATTTGGTGAATTGTTTGTAGGAATGTTATCTATCTCCTGGTATGGGAAAACTCGTTCCCAGAAAAAGTAAAATTTATACAAAATGATTTTTAGCTGTCCCTAATAAGGGACAGTAATCAGTAATTGGTTCAGTGCCTAAAGGAGTCGGGGCCGACCCTAGCGATTTTGCCGCAGTAGATAAACATTAAACCTTCCGACACCAACTTTAAAAAATTTAATTAATACAACAAAATTTAAAAAGGGATAATAAAATGACATATCGTTGATTTCAGACAGTAGCAGAAATACAGATTTATGTAAAATTATTTTAGGAGAAAAAAAATTACATTTTTAACTGATTAAAGACATCAAACTTACTAAAACTAGTACCTATCGATTGAGAATTTAAAAAAAAAATTAATTTAAATTTTAATTATTTCAAAATATTCCTATTCAAGAAAGTTGAAAAAAAAAATTAAACAATCTGTTTATGTTTCTTATTTGATTGTGTGAAATATAATTTGAGATAATAATGGGTTTACTTAAAAAGTGGATTTTTAATTCAGATTTAGATAATGGTTTAATAGAGAAAATTGTTAAATAAAAATAAATTTAGTCTAAGATTTAAACATTTTCCTTAATATCAATAGTAATAGTTTTCTGCTAATTTAAACTGTTTGTTCAAACATTATTTGGTATTTAATTTATTTGCTGAAAATTTAAGGCTACACACGATTATAAATTTTGTTCCATTCTTTTTGTAGAATTTGTAATAATACTCAATACAATAATAAAAATAGAGATTTACAAAAAATTATTTTATTAAAAAAATTACTTTTTTAACTGATTAAAGACACCAAACTTACTAAAACTTGTACCTATTGATTGCAAATTTTGAAAAAAAAATTCATTTAAATTTTAAATATTTCAAAATATCCCTATATAAAATTAAACAATCTGTATGTTTCTTATTTGATTGTGTGAAATGTAATTTGGGATAGCAATGGGTTTACTTAAAAATTGGATTTTTAATTCAGATTTAGATAATGGTCTAATAGAGAAAATTGTTAAATGAAAATAAATTTAGTCTAAATTTTAAACATTTTCCTTAATATTAACAGTAATAGTTTTCTGCTAATTAAAACTGTTTGTTCAAACATTATTTGATATTGAATTTGTTTGTTGAAAACTTAAGGGTCCATTTTTTTTTTGTAGAATGTGTAATAATACTCAATACAATAAATAAAAAAGTAAGTTAATTTTAATTGCCTGTACAATAGGCTGACATGATCTCATTGCTAAGTAGTGAAGCTTTAAAGAAAAAAAAGCACTCATAGTTTATGGCTTTTCTAAAAATTATAAATTTATTACAGAAGATGATTAGTTTGGAGTGCTACAATTTATTTTTTGCTAAATGAGAACTAATGAGACCAGGATGTACTGTTAAAATTGATTCTGAATGGCTAGGAAAATTCATGCCAGTAGTTGGATTCAAAATCCCAAACTCAGAGCAGCACTTCCCCCCTAAAAAAGTTTAATAAAACTTCCTTAGCTGAATGTATACAATAAATCTTAATTTTATATATACCTTATTTCTACAGATCACATATCACACACACACACAATATATATATATATATATATATATATATATGTGTGTGTGTGTGTGTGTGTGTGTGTGTGTGTGCCTTATGTAAATTAAACTGAAACAGAAATTTAAATACATTAATAAATAAGTTTTTATTATGATTTATATTTTAATTAATAATTATTTTTAAATTCAATTAATATATATATTTTAATATAAATTATATAACATTCATATAATTACTTAAAAGAGTAAAGGAACATAGATATATATCTTATTAAAATTAAATAGAAAATGAAATAAATTAATCAATAATTGTAAATATATAATTTTTTGTGTTTTAATTTATAACTTACAAAGTTATAAAGGTAATATAATTATTAAAAATTAAAAATGAATGAACAATATCTGAATGGATAGAATGTTGATCTTCAGTGCTTGTGTTCATAGATTCGAGTCCTACTGCTGGCAGGGGTGTTCTCAGCCATTCAGACTGGAACATAGCACTCTGAACCAACCTCCCATCCATTTCCAAGCTGTTCTTCGCAAAGGCTATAGTTTCACTTGCACACAGTTGTATGAAAAGATTCTTTTAAATAAAATCATCTGATAATGTAGGACAGGCACCACTATACAGGCACTGACAGCATAGTTAAGACATCAGTTAGTTTTCCTCTCTTATTTTGAGCAGAAATTTGCATAACTAAATGTGATGTATTTGTATTGTTGAGGCAACACAATAATCAGTTATCCCTATTTTATAAAGTTTTTAAAATATATGAGCATCCTTAGCTGCATATATGTAGTATATGTTAATTCTATATATAATACCTTTATTCTACATATAAAATCTTACACTTATACATCTCTCTCTCTCTCTCTCTCTATATATATATATATATATATACACACACAGACACACACACACATATATATACATATATATACATATACATATATATATATGTATATCTATCTATATATATTATATACATATATAATTAATTATATATATATATATAATATATTTTATATATATGTGTATATATATAGATATGTCTTATATAAATTAAAATTGCATAAATTTAAATAAATTAATCAATAATTTCAATTTACAATTATGCATAAATTTAAATAATATATGTTTTAATATAAATTATATAAAGTACAGATAATTACTTTAAATTATAAATGAACGAACAATGTCCAAATGAATACAGTACGGATTTTCAGTACTGGTGTTCATAGAGTCAAATTCTACTGCTGGCATGGATATTCATTTCTGTTCAGAATAGACCATACCACTCTGAGCCAACCTACCATCCCTAAACCACCACTGGTTTCGAAGCTTGTTACACAATTGTATAAAAGTTTTGAGAATCTTATCAATGAAATCACCTGATAATGTGAGACAGGTACCAATGCATAAGTACTAACAGCAGTTAAGACATTAATTAGTTTGCCTCTTGTTTGTATTGTGATCTTGTTTGTTTCTTGTTTATCCTTGTCTTAGTTTGTATTGAGGAAAAAACTAGCATAACTAAAAGTGAAATGTTTTTATCATTGGAGCAACACAGTAATCCATCATTCTCATTTTATAAAAAAGTTTAGAATAAAATATATGAGCTTCCTTAACTGCATGTATATAGTATATCTTAATTCTATGCATAATACTTTAATTCTATGCATGACATATCTTGCACAGATATATGAGAATGTCTAATAAGAATTAAATGGAAAATTTAATTAATTAAGTATTAAAAATTTAATAGTATTTATAGATTTAAATAATATGTATCCTAATATAAATTATGCAAAATTAAAGTTAATATAATTATTTAAAAGTATATATGAAAGAACGATGTCTGAATGGATAGAGTACTGGTCTTCAATACTTGTGTTCATAGATTCGAATCCTATTGTTTTCATGGATGTTTCTAGCCCAGGACCATAACTAGGGCGTGGCAAAGGTGGCATTTTCCACAGCGCATCAGTCGTAGGGTCGTCGTACCGAGAGGAAAATAGAGTCCATTCCGAGAGGAAAATAGAGTCCAAATGAGGACGACTCGTCCCGAGTAGAAATAAGGAAAATCTAACAAATAGTTTTTTTAATTATAAAATTCAATGTGTTAAAAATTACTTTTTTTATGAATTTTCTTATTTTTTAAAATGTTTCTAGAGACTAAATTCGTTATAGATTCTTACAAAATGTTTACCAAACACCACTAATATGCTTTAATATAAATCTGGAATTCGTTTTAAATTTTGAATTTATTAAAGTTATTAAAACTTAATTTAAATTTAGAAATTCGCTAATTTTTTTTTATGAAAATTCAACATCCAAATAAAAAATATTCCCCAGCTATAAACTGTTCAATTTATCTGCAAAATAATATCCCCAAAATGCTCAAAAATATCTTTAAGTATTAATATGGTAAAAATAGAACAAAAAGTTAAAAATTAATACACATTTATAATTTTACACATTAATAAATTAATACACATTTATACGTATTAAAAATTAATACATCAATTTAAGAATTAACAAATTATTTTATTAGAGTTCATATATTTATATCATTAGTTATAATTATTAGAGTTCATTCTGAATAGATGTGGCCAGAAATTCCAATTTTTTTTCAAGTATTAAAGTTTTTTTTTTAAATAATATGCAGTAGTTAATTTCATTAGTAAAAGGACTAAATATTTAGATATATATTACATTCACATAGCATACCCATGCATTTTTGCTACTACACATTTTTTTCTAAGACCTCTAAATATCGGAGATATCTAAGCCAAACGATGATCAAATGGGTAGGTCACTGCTCTTCAGTAGAGTTCGCGGGTTCGAATACTGCTGCTAGGATGGATGTCCGTAACCGTTCGGAATGAGCTTTCAGCTGTAGTTCCCGATGTCATTTGCCTTCGCGTTACAAAATAGTTGACTGTAGCATTCCAAACCAAACCAAATCCAAAACCGGATACATCTAAAAAAAAAAGGTGGACGAATACGTTTTTTTTCTGACCATTCAGACACATTGTGCAGAGGTTTGTTTGTTTACTCAACGAAAGAGTTCTAAATTGTGAAAACTTTGGACTTGCACACCATTCCAGTTGTACATGTGCTTGTGTTCCACACGTGTCTGATTGACTTATTTTACATTACGGAGAGTTAAAATCGAATTGATGTCATTCCCGTGAATCCGGTTTGTACTCAACGGAGAAAAATTGCCTTCTGCGTAATTGAACCGTACTATTGAAGGAGGGGAGGAGGGAATTTACTAAATCCTTTACTGGTTTAGAAAAAACGAATTTAATCATAATACTTGTATGCATAATTAGTTAAAATATAAAGGAAATATATAATTTATTTAAAAAAGTTTAGAATAATTAGTTATTCCAAATGTAGCTTTACGAGAAAATGATTCGTAAATATCCTTTTTAAACATTATTAAAAACCTTAGTTGATATCGCAATCATTCCTATTAAATTTTAAGATGCACAAAATGTTTTTAATATTTCTTTAAGCTCAGAATTGACAGATTATACAAACTGCAACATATTTATATTACTACCTTTTATTTCATAATTTGTTAGGGAAATATGCAAAAAAAAAAATCTAAATTGATATGACAGATGCAAATGCCACGGAATTGTTTCAAATATTCAAGAAGTAGAGAAGTTTTCGTTTCGAAAATATGCTTGAAGTTATTATATATATATATATATATATATATATATATATATATATATATATATATATATATATATATATATATATATATATATATATATATATATATATATATATATATATATTCGGTTTCCGCGCACCTGAAAAGTCAGGGAAAGTCATGGAAAATCATGGATTTAGATAATGGATTAATTTTGTCATAGAAAGTCATAATTTTCTAAGTAAAATGAGTAAAAGTCATGGAAAGTTATGGATCCGCTAAGCTACCAATTAAAAGAAAAATCAAAAAATGCCTCTGATGAAAGTGAATTTCCATTCTGAACGGAAGCGGCTGCATACTTCTCCTTTTAGTCCATAGCGCCTCTTGAGCTATGGACAAAAAGTCAAATTCATCTATTCGTACACTGAGACACGTGGCATATTACGGCGCCGTAACTGCGTTGCGAGACAATTGCTAAGGCTTGACCAGGAGGTGTTAGTGCTCCGATGTGCAGTATCACGTTACGCTTGATTTGCCGATGGTTGAGAAGAAAAAAAAAGTACGCATCGTCCTGGGATATAACAAAGTACTGGGAGGGAAGGAGATGATATCGGAACGTCCTTGGTCCAGCCGGAGATCACGTGTATATTTCGTTGGGAGAATTAAAACCGTTGAAGATACGAGCGTAGAAAAACATTCATTAAGGCAGAGTACACTGCACCAGAAGGGTCGAATATTTCTATCGCAGCAGTACAATTCGATCAGTCACCTGTTTTTTTCTCGTGTTAATGAGACAAGACCAGGGTAGGCTTCGTTGTCACCCGTATATTCGGTCAACTAGAACCCCCCCCCCCCTCCCTCCACATTCGTTTCCGAGAATCTGATCAGGGTTGTAAAAAACCCGGGTTTTTGTATTAAAATACCAGCCCAGACGAGTGTCATAAAAAAACGATGTTTTTTTTTTTTTTTTTTTTTTTGGGGGGGGGGGTATAAAATAAGGAGTTTTTTTTGGAAGGAAGGAAGGGAATTTTTTTTTCTCAAACAATATTAATATGTAACATGCGTATGCATGTTTTTGTCTTTTGTTATGCTTGAAGATACACTGTTTAGAAAGCACGAGAAACATTAACTCGTCTTATACGCGACTCAGCGATTTCACTCTTATCAGTCCGGCGTCGCCTCCGCGCGATGATCTCCGGTTGATATTGAGAGACCAGCGTCGCGTATGGAGTATCGGAGATAGGAACGTTTTATTTTAATTTTTAAATGCTAGATTTAATTACTAGATGCCGTTACAGATATCCATAAGATTCTTGATTAAAATATTAGGAACACAAATCAATGCAAACATCAGCATGGGTGAAGAGGGGGATCGCCTGGTATAAAATACAAGTTTACATAATATACAAATAAAACTTATTAAGTGTATACCCGTGTAACCCCGCGTATGGAAAGCTATTATTTACATGTACTTTTCAGAAATAAACTATATTTGAATTTTAAACATGGAAACAGAAAGCAGGGCATTTGGGGGGTACACTAATAAATTTTAGAATTAATACAAATTTTATTATAATTAATTTAATTATTTTTGCTCTTAATTTCCAATTACATATTATGATAGCTTATCTAGCTCACTTAAAATATAAAGGGAGAAATTTGCTAAGCATGGAAGAACTGGTTTTAGAATGGCAAAGCAGCAGTAACAGTGATTATGTCATAAACAATGCCATAACAAATATCAGGCTGCCCGAAGAGCAACGCCCTACCCATTCGACCGATCGATGGCTAAATGGGTAGGGCGCTGCTCTTCGGTTCCGAAGTTCGTGGGCTTGAATCCCACTGCTGGCATGGATGTTTACAGCCGTTCGAAAATTCATACTTTGGAGGAAGAGAGGAAATCTTTACTGTAAAGAGTTACTAGGACTTTCAGTAAATAAGAGATTTTTATTTTGAGGCATTAAATTTTGAGATTTATATAGAAATGTTAATAATTATTATTGATTGGGAAACACTAAATATTTTGGCTAAAGTTACTGAGTTTGGTACTTATGTATTATTCCATTGACCACATTGCCAATTAAAACTTGTTCGCCAAGGAAACTCAAAACAAGCAAGATTAATACGTGGGTAAATGTATATTATTCTGATTTTTTCTTAAATTATAGAAAATTAGTTAAGATTTTTGTGCAAAATATAAGTTTATCTTTAGGGCTATTATATATAAACATTATAGGGTTATTATGTTTTGCTGTTATTCATGGTCATCTCGATAATACCTAAATTAAAATTGGGATTTTTTTATTGCATTCAGAAAATTGATACATGATTAAACTTAGGTATGTAGGTACTACAACAATTTAGATACACACACACACACACACACACATACATATATATATATATATATATATATATATATATATATATATATATATATATATATATATTTATAAAATATTTTTTATCATAAGTTCTTGTAATTTCTCTAAAAGCATACATTTTATTTGTATGTACATAGAAGTTTTATTCATATATACTTATAACAAAATATTTTTAAAGTCATGGAAAATGATCTGCTAAAATCAGGGAAAGTCATGGATTTGAAAAATTGTATTTTGTCAGATACCCTGTATATATGTATATATATATATATATATATATATATATATATGTGTGTGTGTATATATATGTATATATATATATGTATATATGTATATATATATATATATATATATATATATATATATATATATATATATATATATATATATATATATATATATACAGAGGCGTAACTTGGCAGTTACAACTGGGGGGGCAAAAATTTTCAGTAATGAATATTCGATAATCTTAAATTGGTTATATTTTAAACCTTTTTTAACTATTTTATTATTGTTTATTTAGTTATAATGACAAAGTCTTAAGAAATCTGTAAAATCTATGGAAATTACAAAACATGATGGTTCCTTTCGTTTATTCTTCCGAAAAATGTTCTCACCAAGCTCGCAAATATATCTGTCGCGATCGAAGGGGAGGTCAGATTAAGCGGTAAGTACCTGATAAATCAAATAAGTAAAAAAAAATTCAATAAAGTAAAATTGAATTAAGCTGTTTTTTTCAATTAAAGCACAAATTGATTTTTACCAAAGATATAGACACTATTTTTTTAATGCATAGTACTACATATCTATCTCAAATAGTTTGTCTTCTTTACCTTTCTCCCCTTCAATCAAACCAAACGATGGCCGATTGGTTAGGGTGCTGGCCTTCGGTACCGGAGTTCGTGGGTTCGAATCCCACACTGGCGTGGATGTTCGTAGCCGTTCGGAATCGGCTTTGTGCTGTAGTTCCCGGTCTCATTAGCACTCGTGTTGCAAAAAGTAGACCGTAGCACTCCAAACCAAACCAAACCTCTTCAATCAAACACACGCTATCATTAAAATGTAAGTATTATTTTACTTTTCAAATGAGTTTAAATATCAGTGTTTCGTTCACCAACGGAATACTAATATTAAGATTTCAGTATATTCTGAAGTTCTTACATATTATAAAACTAATAATTAGGATTATTCGAAATTATAACATGGATTGAACTTTAGAATTTCAGTAAACATATGGGGTTTGGTTTGGTTTGAATTTGGAGCTCTACTGTCTACTCTAGAGCTCACGAGCGCTAATGAAACTGGGACCTACTGCTTAAAGGCCGATTCTGAACGGCTACGAACATCCATGCCCTCAGCGGGATTCGAACTCAGGCACCGAAAAGCAGCATTTCCCATGTTTCGTCTGCACATTTGGGGACACTCAGGTGTTTATCGTATATGATCTAACGATGCTCATTCGAATGACAGTAAAATAGTCTTTAAATTTTGACATAAGAGCCCCTGCCCAATTGTCGGAATAATTGCTCCTATTTGGGAGAGGGGATAAATTTATTATTTTGAGCCTCTTCTAATACTAATAAAAAGCCAAAAATAGTTGTTTAAATCGTATCTAATGATAACCTTTCGAATGATACTAAAATTGTCTCAAAATTCCAAAATGTGGCGTGGGTGAAATTTTGATTTTGGGACACCTTTGGGGGTGATTTGGGGGGCATTTTCAGTGTTGATTAAACCCCAAAAATGGTCCGATCTAATCCGATCTAATGATTCTTATTAGAATGATATATTGTTCATGTGTATAAGATCATTTTAAAAAATCCATATGGTTATTCCCCAGCCCCTTAGAGATTTTCAAAAATATTTTTAATTGATCAAACGATGAAATATGTTGATCAAATCTGATCAAGCAATGATCAAACGAATGACGTACTTTGAAATGTTATTTTCCGTCACGAGGGGGTGAACTAACTTTATCAGGGTTTATTTTCAGTTACATTTAAATATTGAATTAACATTAATGCCAAACCTATCAAAATTACATTTTAAAATTTCTTAAATTAGATGTTTTTTAATCAATATTTTGAAATCTTTTTTTTAATTTTTAAAATGTTCCATGTGCATTAATTTTTTCTTCAATTTTACCTTTTTTAATTCTTATAAATATTTTTGAACACCTAGGAAGTATTATTTTGCAGATAAACTGAACAGTTAATTTAAGGGGAACATTTTTAAATTGCACGTTGAATTTTCATGACGTATATCTAAATTTAAATTTAGTTTTAATAATTGTAATAAATTCAAAATTTAAAGTGGATAACCCAGATTTTTTAAAACAAAATAGAAGTATTTGCTAAACATTTTTTTAAAAATTTTTAACAAGTTAGGTCGCTAGGACGAGGGGTATTTTAAATATTAAAAAATATTCGTAAAAAAACTGATTTTTAAACACATCGGATTTTAAATTAAGAAAAATCTGTGATTAATTTACTAATACTTCAATTTATACGTATAATAAGTTTCATAACTCAGAGTTGATATTTAAATATAAATTTTCGTAATATCCACCAATATAATACAATTTTAATGACATTCAACAAGCATAAATTATAAAGATATATATGAAAAAATTAATAGACAAAATTTAAGATATCAATAAAAAATAATAGGTATACAAAAATGTTATATATACCATGAAAATGCTTTCAGTTAAATTAAATTAAAATGCTAAAAGTGTAAAAGTATTAACCGCATTTTAGTATTTAAAACATTAAACTCCAAAGAGATATTTTGCACTAAAATTTTATTTTTTATAAACTAGGAAACAAAACTTCATAATGAATGCATATTTTGAAAATTTTTCGTTAATTAAATATTATAATAATTCAGAAACGACTGACTATTTCAACATACTCAAACTTTTTTCACTGAACAAAATCTTTCCTAGCATAAACTTTCAAATTTTTATATACATATTTAAATATGTCTCCTTAATATTAATTAAACGATAAGAATTTTGTTAATCGAAATTTATAATAAATATTATCCAAAAACTACATACTATTTCAATACATAGATATTTTTTTCTTTCACTTATAAAAATCATTTATAGCACAAAAACTATACAAGTTGATGATTACTCATGCGATTAAATGAAATAATACAGATTAAATAATACAAAGAATGGAATCTTAATCAAACAAAATACGTCCTTTTTTGGCATGAAAATTTAAGGAATTTATAAATTTTTCAAAGATTTTCTTATGGGGCCTAGTTTAAAATTAAAGATTTCAAGAACCCAATTTTTAAGGATCTCGATGATTGAAGTAGTTTTTAAAAACTTTTGATGACCTTTTAATTCCTGTTTTTTTTTTTCAAAATATATAATACTTGTACTCCTATATAGATACACAAACATTAAAGTTAAACATGAAATCTAAAAAAATATATATTAAAAAATACTTGCCAGTTCACTTGATGTTTGCCATTTCAGCGGAAGTCTATATGCTTTAATCAAACATAGCTAGTTGTATCACGCGTATCTAATTTGAAAATCTGAAATTGTCGAAGGCTGGCAATATCTTTTTTTTAAGCACAACTACTATCACCTAAACGAATGATGGACTCCTTTGAACCAGTCTTTTTAAGTCTGTCACTTAAAATTTTATTGTATATATCGTCCATTAGTGTGATAATGAAGTACAGCTGCAAGAGGAATCCTCCTTACAAGCTAGGGTGAAATATTTGTAAGAATTATTTATACTCAAGACTTAAATCATGCCTTTTCAGTTTAACATGATGTTTATTTAATGGATTAGTAATATGCTTAGCCCAGCCTTGCAAACGATTCCAGGAATAGTAGAGCCTTAGGTTACACATAACTTATGTCAACCAGATGTGCAATTCCCTCTCCAAGGGGAAAAAGTTCAATTCAAGGGAATATTTTTTTAGGGGGAAATGGCTTTTTAATCAATTTTGCTCCTAATGACTGAATCCCATGCCACCCCATATTGTGTCCATTTATCTTCCTTTCCGGACTTCCTGGGCATTTCAACACCCGTAGTGTTTAAGTGAATACCCTCCACAAACATACAGACATTTCTCCAACCATTTAGACCCTTCAATTGTTCATCGGTCAATGTTAAAATGAATGTCAAAGATTACGGAAATTAGCACAGCCAGTTTCTTGACCACACGGGGTGGAGAAAGCCTGTAGGCCCGCAAAACATTTCTGAACGAAACGGTCTTTTTCTAAGTAAACTGTTGTCTATAGCCAAGCAGAGAATCCATTTTCTTTCCAAGACACGATCTTATAGAATTTTAGAATTTCGAGGAAAGGGGGGGGGGCACCGGTTGCCTCGACTACGGATTTGAAATAAGAAATCTGTTAGTTTCTTCTTGATTCCTTTTTCGGTAGCATATATTTATTCCTCAAAAAAGGTCTTGAAAAATCGAGAAGCATACCGTTATTAGAATACCTATATTTCCTTTAATAAATTAGTAAAATCTTAAACATCGGCAGGGGCAAAACTACAAGTTTAAAATCTTATACTTGCTTTAAAAATGTCCCACGAAAGGAGGATTACCGTAATTAGAATAAATCTTAAGCACAGTAATAAAAACAGGATAACTTTAACATTCTTTAAAATGTCAAAAATTCAACATGTGAATAAAACCGAAGCAAGAGAAAAACTATAAGTTCGAATACCTATACTTGCTTTAAAAATGTCTCAGAAAATCACGATAACCGTAATTACAATAAGTCTGCAGCACACTAATGAAAACAAATTAACTTCAACATTCCTTAAAATGTTGAAATCTGGAGGGGCAAAACTACAAGTTCGAATACCTATACTTGTTTTAAAAGTGTCTCAGAAAAGGACGATAACCGTAATTACAATAAGTCTTCACACTACTTAAAACAGATTAACTTCAACATTCCTTAAAATGTTGAAATCTGGAAGGGCAAAACTACAAGTTCGAATACCTATACTTGTTTTAAAAGTGTCTCAGAAAAGAACGATAACCGTAATTACAATAAGTCTTCAGCACACTAATGAAAACAAATTAACTTCAACATTCCTTAAAATGTTGAAATCTGGAGAGGCAAAACTACAAGTTCGAATACCTATACTTGTTTTAAAAATGTTTCAGAAAAGGACGATAACCGTAATTACAATAAGTCTTCAGCACACTAATAAAAACAAATTAACTTCAACATTCATTAAAATGTCGAATCAACAATTTGGTATATGAATAAAACTCTAAAAATCTGGAGGGGCAGAACTACAAGTTCGAATACCTAAACTTGCTTTAAAAATGTCCCCGAAATGGTTGATAACTGTAGAATAAGTCTTAAGCACACGAAAAAAAAACGGAATAACTTCAACATTTATTAAAATGTCAGAAATTTAGTGTATGAATAAAACCCATAACATTTGGAGGGGCAAAACTACAAGTTCGAATATTTATACTTGCTTTAAAAATGCCCCATTAAAGGAAGATAACTGTAATTGGAATAAGTCTTAAGCACACTAATAAAAATAAATTAACTTTAACATTCATTAAAATGTCGAATCAACAATTTAAAAATTAATGATTTAATTTATGAATATTAAAATATGAATTATTACGTGAATAATTATATGAAAATATATGAATAATATATGAATAAATAATTTAATGTATGAATATTTAATATATGAATTAATAATGTAATATATGAATACAATCTTAAAAATCTGGAGGGGCAAAACTATAAGTTTGCCCCTCCTCTAAAAATTCTGGGGGGGCAATTGCCCCCCCTTGCCCCCCCCAAATTACGCCCATGTATATATATATATATATATAAGCACCTGTACTAGCATATTACATGTACTGACTATAGTTCTAACATTAAAAGTTGTTAGGAAGAAAAAAATCTCTTTTTGATTCTCATTCTTGTATGGATTTTACAATTTAAGAGTCGAATTTTCAGCAAGCTAAGATTAACAATTTGTAGGATATCGTCACGCAAACGGTTTAGAGCACTACTTGTGTGCTACATGAAGATTAATGAGATCGGTTAGAGCGGATTTCTAACAGCTACAAATATCCATGCCAGCCGTGGCATTCGAACTCACGAACACCGGTTCCAAAGGGCAGCTCGCTACCAAATCTTCTATCGGTCGAATAATCTTGGTGTGTTTCAAATTTTCATTTCTTTGGGTGAAGCATACTTTTTATCAATACAATTAGTCCCTAAACCCACGACAGAAACTAGCATATGAAAATATGCCTTTTGTTTGATCAAATTTGATGACCCATTAGTAAAACGAAAATATAAAAGAAAAATTGAAGAGGGGGACTATCCATACAGATTTTTTAAATGCTCTTCTTTAGCCCTCGCTTAAAATAGACCTTACCATTTTAAATCACAGAATTGCTCATATAAAAATAAACACTAAGTCATTTGAGAAAGAGTCATTAGATACAATTTGATCAATCATTTCTAGCATTTGATCATAATGAAAAAGATAAAATTATTGTCCATGTCGTAAATTCACATTTCCTGCTATTTGAAAGATCATTGTTATAACATATTTTTTTTTTTACAAATCGTAACACTTTTTTTTTTTAAATATAATATATCCCCTATATAATAATAGCCTATGTTGTCTGTCCGCAAATTTATGAAGCGGTTGTACCTGGAATGGATACAGGCATCGATATTGGATTTTTTATGAGTTAGGGTTTGCAAAATTCAAAGCGAGTTCAAAATCTACCTCGTCCCCCCCTTTTCGAGCGTTTAATGGTATTATTTCAAGCCTTATTCTCCCTCTTATTCTATACTAAATTCCTTATTGATAGGATGGCGAGGGCGGAGCGCAATATTTAAATTTCTGGACTGTTTTTACTTGACCCTTATATATTCTAACCATTTCTTCACCACGTGTAAGCTGGCACATGGTATAGAGTGTCTGCCTATTTGATCATCATACTTCTCGGGTTGATGGTTCTGCCCCCAACGTAGCCGAATTTTTTTTAAATGTCTAATTAATTTAATAATTTCTGCTTTTTTTTTTTGAATTCTTATTCCTAAAGTTGTTTTATTATTTTTTTAAATAAATTTTTCAAATTTTTATTATTTGTATTTTATTAAATTCATGTGCTACCATTATTATATTAAGCCTCATTTTAAGAGCAGGCGATTAAATGTATCAATTTATCACATAACAAGTAGGTAAAAAATAACAATTTTTTTCTAGCATTATGACGTCATTTCTTTAACCATCTCATTTAATCATTTATTTTAGATTATTTAAATATCATCTGCATTATTTTCATACATTTTATCACTAAACTTAGATATTGCGTAAATAATTTCTTAAGGTAATATTTTGTTGCAAAATAATTCTCAGCCAAATAACAAACCATTTTTTTACCTGCCTCATAGGGTACTTTATTAATTCTGGAAAATTAAAAATTTTACTGATCCCGTCATTTGACGGGCTATATACTAGTATATTTTAGAATTAATATATAAGTTTGATGAATCCATACGAAATTAGCATTGACTGATAAAGCACGGATTTTAATGAAAATGAATATTTAAATAAAATATATAGCTATAAGTAGCCTATTTGTATCCCTAGATTTTGATAATTTTTCAATATATATTGATTTCAATACAAATTTTATCATTGTATATCGAAAATTTAAATTCTTTATACTCTGTGGAAAGTGTGAAAAAAAATTATGATCACCATTATAAGTTAGCATAAATTTCATTATGTATACTTGTCTTGATTATCGTTACAAGTTGAAAATAAATGCTGGATATCACTTCGTATTTCTTTTAAGTTGTTATAATCATTTGAAGCTCTTGTATTAGGCATAGCCAGTGGAAATATAGCGTTTCTAACTTATTTCTTTCACTGGAACTAAAGAGGCAATTTTGATTTTTTTTTTCTAGCTTATAATACACATATTAACCTATGTTACTGCAAAATACCATGCCAGATTTATTATTTATTTATTTATTTTATTTTTTTTTTTTTTGCTTTTAAGTAAAGGGAGAAAATGTTATTTATGCATTTTTATGTTTCTAAAATATTTTCAAGATGTAGAAAATGAAAGGCAACATCCAAACTGTAGTAATCTCTATAGGAGCCAGACAAACCAGGTCCTTGTGCTGGGACGGATAATTTTAAAAATGGCTTTTTGGTTCGAATTTGTAAAATACTTTTTTTTTTATTAGGAAAAATATTGCAGAAATATATTTTACAAAATGTATTTATTTATAGCTTGGAACAATTATTTGATATTACTTTTTAATTAGATTTTGTTGAAATGCTAAATAGTGCAAGTAAAATTTGCAGCACATTATTAAAAAAAATTACACTGCGAAGGGATTAGTTGTAACAATTACCAACTTTGCTACAATTAATCAACAGCAAGATTAATTTCAACTAATCAACAACAGACAACATAACAACACATACATTTTTTATCCTCTTGGAGCCTTTTCTCTCTAAGGGAGAAAGTAGGGGAGAACTCATTTTTTGATAAACTCTTGCATTTCTAACACGTCTACTCTTTGGGAAATCCCCCCCCCCACATTCCCTAATCTCCGCCTTTTTGTCGGCGGTACAGAAATTTGAGCTTTTTGGGGTGTGTGGAAGCTATTGGTGAGGTATTGAAATGAAGGAAGGAAAGAGAGCTCCAAACATGATAAGAGCCCTTCTGTTTATAGCTTTCGAAAACTTGACCCATTCCCCGCCTCCATAAAACATACGTTTTATGACTCCCTTGTGACAGCTAGGATTGCAGTTTTAAATGTAGTGCGAAGTTTTTCAACAGCTAACGTGTTGGTTCAAACAGTGCCGATGGGTGTAAACTGCACGTGCACAAACGAATCTTAGTAAACATCGATCAACTCGTTTACACATCTCATAAAGAGGCGGATTTGGCGACTTCAGTTTTGATTTATGTAATAGTAGTGTTTATTCTATATAGCGTTGTGAAGGCTAAAAATTTGACTAGCTTTTGCAATTTCTCTTCAAAATAAGGAAGTACATCCAGAGAATATTTTTGTTTAAACTAACAATTGCATGTTTCAGGAGAAATCTACTGTTTTCACAATGAATGGGAGTTTGGTAAATGGTTAAAACTCCAGTAAATATAGTCTCTAGAAAATTAACAAAAAAATTGTACTGTGAAATTATTAAGAATTGAAGAAAACACATTTTATTTGGTCAATGTATATTTCAGCAAAGTATGAAAGTTCTGTATTTATTACATAACTAGGTATAAAATATTAAGTAGATGAATTGAGTCATAATATTTTATTAGAGTTTTATACTTTTTCATTTCGTCCAAATGCTAATTAATTCGTGCGAATTAATTATTGCGGAAAATACCAAACAATTACTGAATTGCGCATCAATGCTAAAAATTACGGATTTCACAATTTTTGCGGAATATTTCTTTACTTGTCGGGGGTATAGTTTTATATGGAAGCAAAAGTAAGATTTCACCCGTTTCCTCCTGACCGTCTATGTGAATTTAGAGCAAACCGCTGCCCACGTGCCACCACATTAGGTGGCCTTTCATTGTGGAAAGATTACCCACTCTTGAGCAATTCAATAAAAATATTTTATTGTTAGTTTTATGATTAACAATACATGTAAGTCTGATCCAAAGTGAATATACTCTAGGGTGCACACATATCGAAAGTCGGGAGGGGGGGCAGCGTTCCAAAGAATTTTAAGTTTTTGAGTGTCCTCAAGTTTTTTCATATCAACAGTTAACAAGTCTTTAATTTCAGAACTGCAGATTCCTGTAGAGCAGACTCGACCATTAAGAGGTCTACAGAGTAACAGATAAATTAAAAAAAACCAATTAATAAGGGCAGATTAATAAGCTTTCTTAAATACATGTTTGCCTGCTAAATGTAAGTTGGTTTTTCTTTAGTCTTGTGGTTTGTTTATCGACTTCCAAACCATTTTAGTAATTTAAATTGAAATAATTAAATGGTAATCATTCCCATACGGTCTGCCGAACGATGGCTGAATGGTTAGGGTGCTGGCCTTCTGTACCAAAGTTCATGGGTTCGAATCCGATTTTGGCCAAGGTTGCTCGTATCCGTTCCGCTTTAAGCGGTTGATCCCAGTCTCATTGTTACAAAATGTAGACCGTAGCACTCTAAGCTAATGCTGGTAAATTCCGACGATGTTTCCGACTCTCGATTGCTGTAGGTATCGGACACTATTTTGATTGAGTATGATTTAAAAAAAAAAACTGCATTTTTTTTATATATAAATGTGTGTCTTATGTGTTTTGTCAAACTGAGACTCGCAGAAACATTTTGCTCTTGTTGAGGAACTTCACGAAGCTTTAATTGACACAAACACCGCATATATTATACTAAGTATAATACTACTCGTATGGTTTATTGATTATTACATACATTTATTTTTAAAATTATAAATTTAAATTATATATTGCAGTAATAAAAACTAAAATAATATTGTATCCTTTCTAGTTTTCTCTACTGTACATATATACAATGGAATCCGTTTAAGAAGCTTTCCAAAGGGCTAACGATTAAAACTTCTAAAACAAGAAACGTCTTAAACTTGAAATCAGAAAAAATGAATTTTATATATATATATATATATATATATATATATATATATATATATATATATATATAATTACTCCAGTCTAGTTTAAACTATAAAATAAGTTTATTTTAACAGGTTTCCTATTTATCATTTTTCATGCTTTAAAAATTGTAATGAATTTTGAATATAATTTCTCATATAGTATCAACGCCGTTAAACGCTGTCACAAGCAAGTTCAACTGTTTCACAATTTGAATGTGGGATAAGTTGAAGTTATTTACTCTTTTTTAAAATAGTTCAGTTTTTGGTCAATATAATATATAAAACCTTACTTATGATTTAATCCAGTAATTTAAGCTGTCGCACCCCCGCGGAGCACAAAATGTGTTCAACGCCCCCTTTGTAAAAATTCAGAAATTTAAAGTATAGGGAAGGAGTACTCAATTATAAGAAACAAAATATTAAAGTAATTTACTTCAATAGAGTTAAACACCAAATTTGTGTTACTGAAATATTCTCAAGTAACTCTGAAACGAATGTTGTTGATTAAATATTTTTGTTTCAAAATAAATGTTGCCCAATTTCACATATGAGAACGTTGAAAATTACTAGTTCTGGTACCGTAGCGTAAGTTTGTTGTCTTACTGGTAAACATTGCATAAATTGAAAAATTAATGTAGTAAATTTATTTGGAATTTTTAAATTTGAAATCCAAAACATGCCCCCATCGCACCCCTTACATTCCGAAACAAGTTTACCTCCCATCAGCATCGTTCCCCCCTCTCCCGGGGGGCGGTATCACCCAAGTTGAGATTTAATTCTTCTGTAGACATGTTCAAAATATTTAAAACAGCCTCTAAGAAGCTGAACTAAGAAAGCAGAAACTAACAAATAAATAAATAAAACTATGTCCAGTAAATACGCTTTGGCTACTTTTTGACGATTTAATAATGCCCCCTCCCCCGAAAAAAGAAAAAAGAAAAGAAAAAAGAAAAGAAAATTCTGCCTGTTTCTACGCTAAAATGAAATAGAGTTAAAGCGGATCTAAACTGGATCTTAAACTAAATTTAGCAGCACTGAATCTGTAATAACTAAAATGAATGTGACTGTAACCAAAAGGTTCATTTAGTGTGAAAATGTACACTTTTGTACAAGTATTCACCAGTGAGAAGATTCCGGTTACCACCCTAGAAATCGTACGGGGAAGGGGGTTAGTTTTAATTGGGAGAAAACTTTTCTCGGCAAGTTTAATAGCCTGCAGGTGGGTTTCAGACAGAGGTTTGGACCTAAATGTTCCTGGGAAAGCGCTCTTGAAAGTAACCTGAGAACTGTTTTTAATTGCCCAATTCCGTGGATAATGTCCATCCGGGTGTGTTTCTCCCCTCCTTTTGTGATCGCTGTTTCTTGGGGACAATGAATACAAATTCCGTTGGGTAGAAAATTTAGTTTCACAACAAAGTAGAAAGGGAGGTTCGGAGCAGAACAAAGTTCTTACCCAGGAAAATGTAAGGGAATAAAACTTCTTAAACGGGAAATTTTACAATTATCGATGCAAGGTAAAAATTGGAAAAAAAAACTTCCAATTTTTTAAATTTTTATCTATTTTTTTCATTGAATTGCTCCGAATTTTTTTATACATTAACTAAAACGTATACGAGATTGTGTAAAGACTTTTAATTATAAATAATGCAGTTAGTTTTATATTATTATTGGTACAAAATAGTGAAACAATTTTCTCTATTATACACACACTCACATTTATAATATTAAATTTTATATAATTTTCAATGCAACTACCTTTATGCTGTTATAGTTAAAAATTATGGCATAGAAAAATATTGAAAGTTTGAAATACTTTTCAATGTTTTTAAGTGCCAGTAGTTAAAAAATAGTGAAACTTGGCAGTGCCTCAAACTGGACTGGACTGGGAGAATGAAGCTGTTTTAGTTATTCAATTATCAATTTTTCTTATCGGGTACACAGTTTCAGCGAGTCGGCTTTTTTTCTTAGCAAAGCAGATGCCAAAGGTCCGGATGTTTATACTAGCATTACACACAAAAGGTCGTCATGAATCACTGAGCTGCTGATCACATGTAGTCACGTAGTAAGAAATGCTTGAATTTGCTAAAATCTATGAAATAACTAGGAACTTGGAAAACTACAGGTTATCACAGTAGTTGATTGTTCGTAGTTCATTATGAATTTATCATTTTGTGTATTTGGAGAAGTGCTCTAAGAAGATGGATTATATTACCTTATTATTTTGAGCTGGGGCGTTTATTTCTGCGACATAGTTTAAATGTAAGTACTATCTTTAAAACTTTTAATTAAAATCACATGTTCAACATCATCAAATATTTAATTAATGTTGTCATTAAAGTATTTGGAGTGAGAATAGCTTTTGTAAGGCATATTCGGTGTCCCTTCAGTATATATATATATATATATATATATATATATATATATATATATCTATATATATATATATATATATATATATATATATATATATATATATATATATATATATATATATATATATATATATATATATGTATGTATATACCAAGTTTTACTGATTATTTGTAAATGTACTGTGCGTAATCTAATTGGATAGACCGAGAAATGTTACACTTTTGGTACTGTGAAAATAAAATGAAAAATTTAGAAAAAGACAAAAGGATTTTTCAACTAAAAAATTTGTAAAAATTGAAAAATCTATTATTCTACCAAAAATTTGCATAATTGATGAAAAAATATATAAGTATGTTGTCAGTGGGTGAGTGGGTGGGTGCTTAGTTATACATTTGACATAGCACTTTTAAGCATTATTTTCCTAAGGGGATCAGAACCACACACTTACTCTCAGAATATTTTTATTGTAGTACTGGCACCATTTGTTGTCTGAAATACTATTTATTGTGATTGAACAATCCATTATTTTCAATGAAATTTTTCCTATGTTTATTTTAATAAGCAATTAATTAATAGTAGTTGATGAAGTTCATAAAACAAAATATTTTCAGTTATGAATTTTATTGCCACATTTTATTATTTCCAAGTTTGCGTTGCCCGATGTTAAGTGTATAAGAAATTTATATTTTGCCGGATCATACAAAATAAAAGTATAAAACTTTTTTAAAGAGAAGTTAGAAAAGTTAGTGGAATCTAACCAGTGCCTTTTTGAAAACATCGTTTAAGAATTACATACTCATAAGTACAATGTAGACTTGTAGTAATAAATTCGCATAATTTAATGTGCTATTGTAAAGTTTATGCTTTGAGTTTAATATAAAATTATAATAAAAATGCAAAATATAGGTATTGATGTGAATTATGAATTAAATTTAATTTACATTGTTAGATCATATTTGAAGAATGAAATTGAAATTTGCCTCGCGTTTGCCGCATAACTTTCCCTCTTCAATCATTCCTCTTCAATCAAAATCTTTTCTTTTTTCACTGATGATTCTGATGCATGTGTTATGTAATGTGAAATTTTTGATGGCACTCAGTTGTTGAAGATCTACATTTAGTGTTTTTGGTACTTATAGAAAATTGTTTGAATTATTGGTACTTAATATAGAAAATTGATAAATTTGTATTTTTTTTTATTTATTTCTTTGAATTCACCAATAATTACTCATAATACTAAATTTTTAAGAAAAGTTTACAACTTTTCTCAGAAATTTTTTAAAATAAATTTTCTACAAAACGTAAAATCTTATAAAGTTATTAATATATATTATAATATATACAAACTTTTTATTATAAATTGATAATTTACCAAAATATTGGATTGCAAACATGCTATTCCTTACACATAAAATTTCGTTTGTATGAAATTTAACTTTTAATGTATCAATTTGAATAATACATTAAATAATTATAAAACTTAATATTTTGCATATGGTTACAGATATACATAATTTACACAAATATAGATTTTCATAGTTGTGTCAGCTACTACTCATCATTTTGTATAGAATGATCCAACTTTTTTTTAACATTGAGATTAATAATATTCAAAACATGTATTTCTAATTGTCATATGTTATGGGAAAATATTAAAACAATTTTCTAAAGGAATTATAGTAATTAAATAAAAAAATCTTGTTAAATAGCTGCCCCATCTTTTTAATGTTTAAATTACAAAATATATTTAGGATGCAAGAAGGATGTAAATAATTTTTATCAGGGTTTAATATGAAAAATTTAATTTCTATTTATTAACTAATAAACTTAAATGATATTTTACAAAGCAATCATTATTCTTGTTAACCTATAAAAGTATTAAATATTTTAAGCATTTCATTTTAACAAAATCTTTGTGGGACTGAAAGTTACATTTCTGGTTTGAATCAAAATGTTAAATAACTACTGAGTTTTTTGTAACTCGTTTTTGTTTTGCATTTAACCCTTTAAAGGTCACCTGCATAAACTGTTTGGAATTTAATGAAATTAGTTTATACATATTACCTATGAACCTTATAAATGCAAATTTTATTAAAATTTTACAATCTTTACAATGCTTAGAAGGGTTTCTATTAGAGTATACCGTAAGAGGGATTGAGAGGGGGGGGGGAATGACAAACCCATTCCGTTTTACATCTCGAACATAATACTTTTTAAAATTATAATTATATTGGAAGAACAAAAAATAAGTGCTCTTAAAAAGTAAAATAAATGAATAGTTTAACAATTTATAAGTGTTGTCTGAATAGATATTTTTGTTTGGTGTCATAAGTGAAAATTACTAACTTCCCAGGTGCAGCAAGTGTAAATGCGTGTATTTAAAAAAAAAAATTGAATGTAGTACTATCATTTATTGTAAGTTTTAAACTTCAAAAACATAAAAAACAGAAAAAAACATTCATATTTCTCAAAAAAAAAAAAAAAAAAAAAAAAAAAAAAAAGAAAAAAAAAAAAGAGAGAGAGAGAGAGAGAGAGAGAGAAATTGTTTAACAGGAGGTTTTGCTGCAAAACAACTGTCCGCTAAAGGGTTAAGCTTTTGTTTCTCTTTCACTGGATAATTAGTTCCGTTTTAATGTCTTTCCTTCGCCACAAGACCAGAGATTTGCAGCTAAATGAAATCTGAATTAAGTAAAAATATTTTAAAACTGTATTTGTAAGGTATGCTTGACATGTATCATTTCGTTTGTTCCCTAAGTTTGGAACATTATTAGAGTAAGAAAGAGTCTCTTTGTATGACCTAGATACAGTGACTACTGCTGAAATATTATTACTTTCCATAGCTAAGTAATATTTTAGTATCTTTGTAGGTATTAGATAAATTATTCGGGGATGCATTTTTTTTTCTGCTCAATTTCTTATAAAAATGTGATAAAGAACTGCATCTGGCAAGGTATTTTATTAATGTCATCATTGCTCAAATTAATTTTACTTGCAAAGAATCCGAAATAAAGTTAAAATAATTTTACTGTTGTTATCTATGAAGCTGGAAAATTCAATTTTTAAATTAAAAACAAATAAATAAATAATTAA
>CM063502.1:73703749-73828749 GCA_032207245.1 Pardosa pseudoannulata | reverse complement strand
TTTTTCCCACTACAGAAGTTTGTCCTGCCAAAACCTCCATCTCAATTTTATCACGATGCTTAATTTTTGACCCAACAGAAAAGTAGAATACCGGTCCCTATGAAATAGGAAACACATAAGGAGGGGAGAAGCACACCCGGAAGGACATTGTCCATGGAATTGGGGAGTGAAAAAAAAAAAAAAAAATCCTAATGTTATATCAAGAGACGTCCGGTGCATTCACATGGCTATCCTCTCAAGCTGTCAATCTGTGACCCACCTGCAAGCCATAAAACTTGCAGGACAAAAGTTCCCTACCAGTTAAAACTAACCTCTCCCGCAAACGATTTTTGTGGCGGTAACGAGACACTTCTTATTCATAAATGCATATACAAAGTGTACATTTTCACACACGAAGAAGCTTTTTGCCGTGCTATCTCTAGTCATATTCATTTTAATTGTTCGAGATTCAGTGCCACTGTTCCAGGCTGGAATTTGTTGAAGACCTAGTTTAGATTCGTTTTAACTCTCCCATTTTAACCTGGGAACATGCAGAAATTTATTGAGGCATTATTAAACCATCTAAATGCTCCCAAAGGGTATTTACTGAAGTAAAGTTTTATATTTTCATTAGTTTTTCTTAGTTATTTCGATCTTCACTGGGCAATATTTAAAAAATCTACAAGAGTATTAAACCGTCAGACACAGAAGTCAAAATTTTGGGAAAAAAGAAGGAAAAAAAGGAGAAAAATTCAAAAAAGAGGAAAAAAAGAGGAAGTTAAATAACTATTAAAAATTAATGTTCTGATTTATTTAATGCAAAAACAAGTGCCTAAATATAAAATATGGAAGTATCTAAATAACTTTTTATCAATATAAGTAAGCACTCAAGTTTCCTAGTAAAAAAATATTTAAAATAGATTCAAATTAGATGCTTCTTCAATGAGCCTCATTAAAAAAATAAATAAATTCACCAATACGGTTGAACTTTATTATATTAAATTTTGAGGAACCATATTGTTTGTTGTACTTGAACCTTTAAGAAAAATGCTAGGTCTCAGAAAATTATAACTTGTATAAGATTTACATAAGGTTACATATTATCTTCTATAAGATTTATAAAAATATTATCTTTAATGATTTTAATTGATCTTAACCAAACAACTGAACGATTGAATATCAGAATGACCAAAAATGTAGACAAATGCAAACTAGTTTTGTCTTCTAGTTATTGCTTACTATTTTAATACTGAGTTAACTTATAATCTTCTATATCAAGCTAGTTTAAGGAATTTCTTTGTCCAATACAAAAAAAAACATTTTCTTTCCTTGAGTGGCTGGACAAGATGTTATTAATTTCATGCACTTTGTTTTTAAATCTAGAAACATATTTAAATCTGTTTTTAGAACTGCAAAAAAGTTTTATACAAAATGAAGAAAAAATACTTAGTAAATGAATGAAAGAAAGGATTCTTCTACCTCATTCCTAAGATTCACTATAAATGTATAAAATGGAGAATTGCCACTTATGGGTAAATTAGCATTGTAAACAAAAGGAAAATCATGAGATCATGAGAATGAGAATTTTCATTTGTTATAAGCTGGTTTGTTAAAATAGGGATTTCAACAGTACATCAATAATTTAAAAGCCGTTTCAAATAGCAAAGCTTTAAAATGCACTTCCAAACAGAACTTGAAAACTTTGTAACAGCAAAATTTGTTATTAACTAGTTTGTAAAATTCTATTAATTTTTCTTACAATGATTTATAATAAATGTTTAAAAAATACAGTATTGTCTAATTTTTTTAAATGGACAATTTCAAAAATTTTTTAATAAAAGTAGCAGATTCAGAAGTTAAATATTAGAGGGGGGAAAAAGGAGGAAAAAATGGAAAATAAAGAACAATTTAAAAATAGTTATTTAAGTATACATAATGCAAAAACAAGTACCTAAGTATGAAATATACCAGATGCTAAATAATTTTAACTAATATAAACAATTACTAGAGTCTCCCAATCAAAAAATGTTCAAAACAGATTCAAATCAGAAGTTTCTCAAATATCCTAATTTTAAAAAAAAATCTAATAATATAAATGCGCATTTTAGATACTAAATTTTTAGAAGGCATTCCTACAAACAAATTTTTAATTTTGTGACACTAGAATTTCTTAAATAGCAGTAAAATCTATACCTTAATAGTTTGTAAAAATACAATAATTAGCATTTGATTTAATTTTAATCAATGTCTAAAAACTCATGATTTAAATAACATATACTCTGTATAAGGCTATTTTTTTAAGTGAACAATTAAAAAAAATTTTTAACAGTAATATTTCAGGACGATGATCGAACTCGACGGGCTTTCTTCCGGTATCTGAGACAGTAGGTTCGAATTCTACTTTAGACTAACAGATTTGTAACCATTTAGTTTGGGCTGAGAGCGCTAGAGTTTACTTTTATGTTACCCGACAGCTAAAATAATCGGAGTTTACTACTTAATTACTACGATTCTGAACGGCTGCGAACAAAGCGGCGGGATTCGAATCCGTGGCAGCGTCCTGCGAATTCAGCTGGCGGGCTGATTTTTATCGGGATTGCCGTTAAAAGTTACGATTTTTCATTAATAAATTTGTTCATCAACTTGAATACAGATGCAAACTTAACAAAAAAGGTGCGGATTTTTCAACAACAATTAACTTCCGTAAGTTATTTGCAACAGTGTTATTTTCTCACAGATACTGATCATAGCACAAAAATTCAGTCAATAAGATGAAGTATCGTTAGAAATAACTATAAGAGGGATTGAAATCTTAATACTGTTACCGCGATATTAAAAAAATATCGATATATGAAACAGTATTACGATCGGGCTACACGTACGTGTGTTCGGAGGATAATCTATACGCAGGATGTTAAAACATAATTCTACCGTTTCAGAGCCCCCATACTATGATAGAAGTATTAACTATAATGGCCCATTAAAAAAATGCGCATTTTAAGGAACCGAAATCCAGAAAACGGTTGTTTTTCACCAAAAACATACAGTTACGGCTTAGCTGTACTATTACATCTAGAACCACACACGTTCTATATGTTTCATTTGTACCGCGCGTCACACGGCTTTTTGACCTTGAAGCACGTGTTGCGAGAATCAACTGATAACGCTTCTCTCCTGCTCTTTGTCAAAAAAAAAAAAAAAATTGTGGACGCGGCAAAGAGAAAAAACAAATGAGAAAAGGGAAGAAATCTT
This sequence comes from Pardosa pseudoannulata, assembly GCA_032207245.1. NCBI lineage: Eukaryota > Metazoa > Arthropoda > Arachnida > Araneae > Lycosidae > Pardosa > Pardosa pseudoannulata. The sequence continues at coordinate 73,825,518 of CM063502.1, read as the reverse complement.
TCTGATTATCGTCAAAATTTAAATATATATACAAGTTTAAAAAAAAAAAAGGATCAGAATTATCCCTGAATTCAATATTTGATGCGGCAGTCCATTTTTTAGCGCACAGGCTCGGAGTAACGTTTCTTTTCCCCCTCTTGGGTTCAGAAACGGGGTAAACAGATTTCTTGACACTACAATCCAAAAATTCGGGTCCCCCTTTTAGTTTTGACACTTTGATCGTTATTCGCTAACTTTCAAACATATGTAACGCCAATAAATAGCCTAAAACTTTTTTTTTTTGGGGGGGGGAAGAAAAAAATAGAAAAACAAAGATGTTACCAAAATAAATGTGTGCAATCCGTTCCGCTGTTACATAACTCCTTAAACGTTAAGAAAAAACAAATAAAAGGAGTGAATGCCCCCCCCCAAAAAAAAAGGAATAAAAGGAGAGAATATGCGAAAAAAAGGAGGAATGCAGTAAAATAAGGAAAAAAGGAGAGATTTCTAAAAAAAAGGAAAAAGAGGAAAAAAAGGAGCGCTGCGGTGTCTGATTAAACCATAAGATTATCTATTGGCCAGAAACTTAACAATTAGAAGAAAAAAATAGTAAATAATTCTCACTTATCTCACATTCAAATTACAAAGAAATTTGGACTATCCTGTAACAACGCTTAATAGTATTGTTACTAAAATAGAGATGATATTCAGAAGTTTATTACAATCATTAAAGACAAAATCAAAAAATAGTTAAAATAAGCTCATTTTATAATTAAAGCAAGTGGGGTCAATATATGTATGTGTGTACACATATACACGATATATAAATGCATATATATATATATATATATATATATATATATATATATATATATATATATATATAGAGAGAGAGAGAGAGAGAGGGAGAGAGAGAGTGAGAGGGCTGTTTGTTTCAGATAGCTAAATAAACAAAGTATATGTCATAAAAATGTAGCTGAAGTCGAAATTACATTGTATTAATTTTTACATTAAACTAATTTGATTAGAATACATTAAAAACAGAATTAAAACAATGATGCACACAACAAATGAAAATATAATTTCTAAAAAATTATATAAGCATATATATAAATAATAAATTATATATACTAAAATTTAATGTTCTTTTCCTTTCGTCAGCTTAACGACTTTATCAACTTCTATATTTATATGACTATTTAATACAGCTAAACAATTTAATACACATTCATGCGCTACTGTGTTTCTCAAACAGCTTTTTGCTGCTTTCGTAAAGTTGAAAAAGATAACTATGTTAAATTTTTAATGCTTATTGTGAAGGATAATAAAATAAAAATTTTAGACAGCTAGATAAAATGCTTACAAATGAAAACAGCAGGTATCCAAAGCACTTTGTTAATTTCCTAAATAGATATAGTACGTTATCTTCCCGCCTTGATTGCCTTAATACTCCCCTTTTCCTCTCAATACGCTAACAGTCCCATGGAAGCTTTCGCGCCCACTGGGGGGCCGGTACCGGAATCTGTCGTCTAGTACCGATATCAGCGCAAGAAAAAAACAAGCGAAATAAATCAGCAGAGTTAGTATGTCTGCACTACTAGTCTCTACCATCCAGTGATTTTAGGATTTTCTAAGTCTTACATTTAAGCATGATGTAATTGGTTGAGTGACATTTATTTTCAATAAAAATATACATTAGGTTTGATTTGGTTTGGAGCTCTACGGTCTATTGCTTACAGCCTATTCCAAACGCAGGCTTGCAATTGCTGAGGTACTTTCAAAAGGTGAGAAAAGTGACAAATAATACATAATAAGTGACTAAAAAGTGACTAAACATTGAAAATAAAAGCGATATTTTTCTCCTTTTGATTGCACATGCTATTGTTAAGATTTTTCTATTTATTTTAACTCTAAATCAAATGATTCATGCAAGACATAATTTTAGCGTCAAATACAAAAAAGTTAAAAATTTTGTTTAACACAAATCAACATTGCTTTTTATTCAAGAAAATCTATAAATTAGATTTTAATACATACAATACATTAATTTTATTATCACAATTTTCTGCATATATTAATGATGTTTTGAAATATGTACATAGCTAGATTAGAGTATCCAAACAAAAATTGTGAAGAAAAAGAAAAAGAGAAATGTGTGCTTTGACGTAAATTACTTTAATGTATTAAATGTACATTTCAGTACAAATGTAGATTTCAGGAACTTCTTTACGACTTTTTAAAATCACTAAATTCTGGAAACCATATGACTAGTTACATTTTAATAAGAAAAATAAGATTAGAGCACCACATTTTTGGGCTTTTATTAAAATATTTTGTTATTAATTCAGATTTTCTGTTTCAATAACAGAATTTTGCTGTGATATACCATGAAAAAGTGACTAAAAGTGATTGTTTACTTAAAAAAGTGACTAAAAGTGATCATAGGTAAAAAAGGTGACTAAAGGTTGGAAAAGTGACGGAATTGCAAGCCTGCAAACGGCTTCGAACATTCATGGCAACATTGGAATTAGAACTTATAAATTCTAGTACCAAAGAGAAGTGTCCTACCCATTCGGTCATCAAGTATATTTCTTGCTATATATTCCTGTTGCATTGGACTAATGATTCAATTGCACTTTTGCATGCTGAATTTTTTTTTAATTTATGGGTACCATTCTGGTTTATGGTACATTATACATTTTGTGGTTTAATTCACTTTCTAAACAAATAAATCCCAGCTAAATTTTAAAATATTTACACATATCGACAAAAATTCTATAATTTTCTGAAATTTTATCATAACTTGGAAAAAGTGTATCACAATTTTAGTAATATAGTTTTCTGATTAATAAAATTATCTCTCTACTAGCTCAACAACAGGTCTAAAAGTGGTATAAAAATTTTTTTCGGAAAAATATCGAATCGGCTGATATTTGTTCAAAAGTAATTCTCGTTAATTTATTTATTTATTTGTTTTTAATTTAAAAATTGAATTTTCCAGCTTCATAGATAACAACAGTAAAATTATTTTAACTTTATTTCGGATTCTTTGCAAGTAAAATTAATTTGAGCAATGATGACATCAATAAAATGCCTTGCCAGATGCAGTTTTTTATCACATTTTTATAAGAAATTGAGCAGAAAAAAAATGCATCCCCGAATAATTTATCTAATACCTACAAAGATACTAAAATATTACTTAGCTGAAGGAAAGTAATAATATTTCAGCAGTAGTCACTGTATCTAGGTCATACAAAGAGACTCTTTCTTACTCTAATAATGTTCCAAACTTAGGGAACAAACGAAATGATACATGTCAAGCATACCTCACAAATACAGTTTTAAAATATTTTTACTTAATTCAGAATTCATTTAGCTGCAAATCTCTGGTCTTGTGGGGAAGGAAAGACATTAAAACGTAACTAATTATCCAGTGAAAGAGAAACAAAAGCTTAACCCTTTAGCGGACAGTTGTTTTGCAGCAAAACCTCCTGTTAAACAATTTCTCTCTCTCTCTCTCTCCCTCTTTTTTTTTTTTTTTTTTTTTTTTTTTTTTTTTTTTTTGAGAAATATGAATGCTTTTTTTATGTTTTTGACATTTAAAATTTACAATAAAGGATAGTACTACATTCAATTTTTTTTTAAATACAAGTATTTAAACTTGCTTACCTGGGAAGTTAGTAATTCGAATTTTTTCACTTATGACCCCAAACAAAAATACCTATTCAAAAACACTTATAAATTATTAAGCTATTTATTTATTTTCTATTTTAAGAACATTATTTATTTTTCTTCCAATGTAATTATAATTTTAAAAAGTATTATGTTCGAGATGTAAAACGGGATGGGTTTGTCATCCCCCCCCCTCTCAATCCCTCTTACGGTATACTCTAATAGATACCCTTCTAAGGATTTTAAAGATTGTAAAATTTTAATACAGTTTGCATTTATAAGGTTCATAGGTAATATGTATAAACTAATTTTATTAAATTCCAAACAGTTTATGCAGGTGACCTTTAAAGGGTTAAATGCAAACAAAAACGAGTTACAAAAAACTCAGTAGTTATTTAACATTTTGATTCAAACCAGAAATGTAACTTTCAGTCCCGCAAAGATGTTGTTAAAATGAAATGCTTAAAATATTTATTACTTTTATAGGTTAACAAAAATAATGATTGCTTTGTAAAATATCATTTAAGTTTATTAGTTAATAAATAGAAATTAAATATTTCATATTAAACCCTGATAAAAATTATTTACATCCTTCTTGCATAATAAATATATTTTGTAATTTAAACATTAAAAAGATGGGGCGGCTATTTAACAAGAATTTTTTATTTAATTACTATAATTCCTTTAGAAAATTGTTTTAATATTTTCCCATAACATATGACAATTAGAAATACATGTTTTGAATATTATTAATCTCAATGTTAAAAAAAAGTTGGATCATTCTATACAAAATGATGAGTAGTAGTTGACACAACTATGAAAATCTATATTTGTGTAAATTATGTATATCTCTAACCATATGCAAAATATTAAGTTTTATAATTATTTAATGTATTATTCAAATTGATACATTAAAAGTTAAATTTCATACAAACGAAATTTTATGTGTAAGGAATAGCATGTTTGCAATCCAATATTTTGGTAAATTATCAATTTATAATAAAAAGTTTGTATATATTATAATATATATTAATAACTTTATAACATTATACGTTTTGTAGAAAATTTATTTTAAAAAATTTCTGAGAAAAGTTGTAAACTTTTCTTAAAATTTAGTATTATGAGTAATTCAAATTGGTGAATTCAAAGAAATAAATAAAAAAAATACAAATTTATCAATTTTCTATATTAAGTACCAATAATTCAAACAATTTTCTTTAAGTACCAAAAACACTAAATGCAGATCTTCAACAACTGATTGCCATCAGAAATTTCACATTACATAACACATGCATCAGAATCATCAGTGAAAAAAGAAAAGATTTTGATTGAAGAGGGAAAATTATGCGGCAAACGCGAGGCAAATTTCAATTTCATTCTTCAAATATGATCTAACAATGTAAATTAAATTTAATTCATAATTCACATCAATACCTATATTTTGCATTTTTATTATAATTTTATATTAAACTCAAAGTATAAACTTTACAATAGCACATTAAATTATGCGAATTTATTACTACAGGTCTACATTGTACTTATGAGTATGTAATTCTTAAACGATGTTTTCAAAAAGGCACTGGTTATATTCAACAAACTTTTCTAACTTCTCTTTAAAAAAGTTTATACTTTTATTTTGTATGATCCGGCAAAATATAAATTTCTTATACACTTAACATCGGGCAACGCAAACTTGGAAATAATAAAATGTGGCAATAAAATTCATAACTGAAAATATTTTGTTTTATGAACTTCATCAACTACTATTAATTAATTGCTTATTAAAATAAACATAGGAAAAATTTCATTGAAAATAATGGATTGTTCAATCACAATAAATAGTATTTCAGACAACAAATGGTGCCAGTACTACAATAAAAATATTCTGAGAGTAAGTGTGTGGTTCTGATCCCCTTAGGAAAATAATGCTTACAAGTGCTATGTCAAATGTATAACTAAGCAACCCACCCACTCACCCACTGACAACATACTTATATATTTTTTCATCAATTATGCAAATTTTTGGTAGAATAATAGATTTTTCAATTTTTACAAATTTTTTAGTTGAAAAATCCTTTTGTCTTTTTCTAAATTTTTCATTTTATTTTCACAGTACCAAAAGTGTAACATTTCTCGGTCTATCCAAGTCCGTAAAATTAGATTACGCACAGTACATTTAACAAATAATCAGTAAAACTTGGTATATACATACATATATATATATATATATATATATATATATATATATATATATATATATATATATATATATATATATATATATATATATATATATATATATATATATATATATATATATACACTGAAGGGACACCAAATATGCCTTACAAAAGCTATTCTCACTCCAAATACTTTAATGACAACATTAATTAAATATTTGATGATGTTGAACATGTGATTTTAATTAAAAGTTTTAAAGATAGTACTTACATTTAAACTATGTCGCAGAAATAAACGCCCCAGCTCAAAATAATAAGGTAATATAATCCATCTTCTTAGAGCACTTCTCCAAATACACAAAATGATAAATTCATAATGAACTACGAACAATCAACTACTGTGATAACCTGTAGTTTTCCAAGTTCCTAGTTATTTCATAGATTTTAGCAAATTCAAGCATTTCTTACTACGTGACTACATGTGATCAGCAGCTCAGTGATTCATGACGACCTTTTGTGTGTAATGCTAGTATAAACATCCGGACCTTTGGCATCTGCTTTGCTAAGAAAAAAAGCCGACTCGCTGAAACTGTGTACCCGATAAGAAAAATTGATAATTGAATAACTAAAACAGCTTCATTCTCCCAGTCCAGTCCAGTTTGAGGCACTGCCAAGTTTCACTATTTTTTAACTACTGGCACTTAAAAACATTGAAAAGTATTTCAAACTTTCAATATTTTTCTATGCCATAATTTTTAACTATAACAGCATAAAGGTAGTTGCATTGAAAATTATATAAAATTTAATATTATAAATGTGAGTGTGTGTATAATAGAGAAAATTGTTTCACTATTTTGTACCAATAACAATATAAAACTAACTGCATTATTTATAATTAAAAGTCTTTACACAATCTCGTATACGTTTTAGTTAATGTATAAAAAAATTCGGAGCAATTCAATGAAAAAAATAGATAAAAATTTAAAAAATTGGAAGTTTTTTTTTCCAATTTTTACCTTGCATCGATAATTGTAAAATTTCCCGTTTAAGAAGTTTTATTCCCTTACATTTTCCTGGGTAAGAACTTTGTTCTGCTCCGAACCTCCCTTTCTACTTTGTTGTGAAACTAAATTTTCTACCCAACGGAATTTGTATTCATTGTCCCCAAGAAACAGCGATCACAAAAGGAGGGGAGAAACACACCCGGATGGACATTATCCACGGAATTGGGCAATTAAAAACAGTTCTCAGGTTACTTTCAAGAGCGCTTTCCCAGGAACATTTAGGTCCAAACCTCTGTCTGAAACCCACCTGCAGGCTATTAAACTTGCCGAGAAAAGTTTTCTCCCAATTAAAACTAACCCCCTTCCCCGTACGATTTCTAGGGTGGTAACCGGAATCTTCTCACTGGTGAATACTTGTACAAAAGTGTACATTTTCACACTAAATGAACCTTTTGGTTACAGTCACATTCATTTTAGTTATTACAGATTCAGTGCTGCTAAATTTAGTTTAAGATCCAGTTTAGATCCGCTTTAACTCTATTTCATTTTAGCGTAGAAACAGGCAGAATTTTCTTTTCTTTTTTCTTTTTTCGGGGGAGGGGGCATTATTAAATCGTCAAAAAGTAGCCAAAGCGTATTTACTGGACATAGTTTTATTTATTTATTTGTTAGTTTCTGCTTTCTTAGTTCAGCTTCTTAGAGGCTGTTTTAAATATTTTGAACATGTCTACAGAAGAATTAAATCTCAACTTGGGTGATACCGCCCCCCGGGAGAGGGGGGAACGATGCTGATGGGAGGTAAACTTGTTTCGGAATGTAAGGGGTGCGATGGGGGCATGTTTTGGATTTCAAATTTAAAAATTCCAAATAAATTTACTACATTAATTTTTCAATTTATGCAATGTTTACCAGTAAGACAACAAACTTACGCTACGGTACCAGAACTAGTAATTTTCAACGTTCTCATATGTGAAATTGGGCAACATTTATTTTGAAACAAAAATATTTAATCAACAACATTCGTTTCAGAGTTACTTGAGAATATTTCAGTAACACAAATTTGGTGTTTAACTCTATTGAAGTAAATTACTTTAATATTTTGTTTCTTATAATTGAGTACTCCTTCCCTATACTTTAAATTTCTGAATTTTTACAAAGGGGGCGTTGAACACATTTTGTGCTCCGCGGGGGTGCGACAGCTTAAATTACTGGATTAAATCATAAGTAAGGTTTTATATATTATATTGACCAAAAACTGAACTATTTTAAAAAAGAGTAAATAACTTCAACTTATCCCACATTCAAATTGTGAAACAGTTGAACTTGCTTGTGACAGCGTTTAACGGCGTTGATACTATATGAGAAATTATATTCAAAATTCATTACAATTTTTAAAGCATGAAAAATGATAAATAGGAAACCTGTTAAAATAAACTTATTTTATAGTTTAAACTAGACTGGAGTAATTATATATATATATATATATATATATATATATATATATATATATATATATATATATATATATATATATATATATATATATATATATATATATATATATATATATATATATATATAAATTCATTTTTTCTGATTTCAAGTTTAAGACGTTTCTTGTTTTAGAAGTTTTAATCGTTAGCCCTTTGGAAAGCTTCTTAAACGGATTCCATTGTATATATGTACAGTAGAGAAAACTAGAAAGGATACAATATTATTTTAGTTTTTATTACTGCAATATATAATTTAAATTTATAATTTTAAAAATAAATGTATGTAATAATCAATAAACCATACGAGTAGTATTATACTTAGTATAATATATGCGGTGTTTGTTTCAATTAAAGCTTCGTGAAGTTCCTCAACAAGAGCAAAATGTTTCTGCGAGTCTCAGTTTGACAAAACACATAAGACACACATTTATATATAAAAAAAATGCAGTTTTTTTTTTTAAATCATACTCAATCAAAATAGTGTCCGATACCTACAGCAATCGAGAGTCGGAAACATCGTCGGAATTTACCAGCATTAGCTTAGAGTGCTACGGTCTACATTTTGTAACAATGAGACTGGGATCAACCGCTTAAAGCGGAACGGATACGAGCAACCTTGGCCAAAATCGGATTCGAACCCATGAACTTTGGTACAGAAGGCCAGCACCCTAACCATTCAGCCATCGTTCGGCAGACCGTATGGGAATGATTACCATTTAATTATTTCAATTTAAATTACTAAAATGGTTTGGAAGTCGATAAACAAACCACAAGACTAAAGAAAAACCAACTTACATTTAGCAGGCAAACATGTATTTAAGAAAGCTTATTAATCTGCCCTTATTAATTGGTTTTTTTTAATTTATCTGTTACTCTGTAGACCTCTTAATGGTCGAGTCTGCTCTACAGGAATCTGCAGTTCTGAAATTAAAGACTTGTTAACTGTTGATATGAAAAAACTTGAGGACACTCAAAAACTTAAAATTCTTTGGAACGCTGCCCCCCCTCCCGACTTTCGATATGTGTGCACCCTAGAGTATATTCACTTTGGATCAGACTTACATGTATTGTTAATCATAAAACTAACAATAAAATATTTTTATTGAATTGCTCAAGAGTGGGTAATCTTTCCACAATGAAAGGCCACCTAATGTGGTGGCACGTGGGCAGCGGTTTGCTCTAAATTCACATAGACGGTCAGGAGGAAACGGGTGAAATCTTACTTTTGCTTCCATATAAAACTATACCCCCGACAAGTAAAGAAATATTCCTCAAAAATTGTGAAATCCGTAATTTTTAGCATTGATGCGCAATTTAGTAATTGTTTGGTATTTTCCGCAATAATTAATTCGCACGAATTAATTAGCATTTGGACGAAATGAAAAAGTATAAAACTCTAATAAAATATTATGACTCAATTCATCTACTTAATATTTTATACCTAGTTATGTAATAAATACAGAACTTTCATACTTTGCTGAAATATACATTGACCAAATAAAATGTGTTTTCTTCAATTCTTAATAATTTCACAGTACAATTTTTTTGTTAATTTTCTAGAGACTATATTTACTGGAGTTTTAACCATTTACCAAACTCCCATTCATTGTGAAAACAGTAGATTTCTCCTGAAACATGCAATTGTTAGTTTAAAACAAAAATATTCTCTGGATGTACTTCCTTATTTTGAAGAGAAATTGCAAAAGCTAGTCAAATTTTTAGCCTTCACAACGCTATATAGAATAAACACTACTATTACATAAATCAAAACTGAAGTCGCCAAATCCGCCTCTTTATGAGATGTGTAAACGAGTTGATCGATGTTTACTAAGATTCGTTTGTGCACGTGCAGTTTACACCCATCGGCACTGTTTGAACCAACACGTTAGCTGTTGAAAAACTTCGCACTACATTTAAAACTGCAATCCTAGCTGTCACAAGGGAGTCATAAAACGTATGTTTTATGGAGGCGGGGAATGGGTCAAGTTTTCGAAAGCTATAAACAGAAGGGCTCTTGACATGTTTGGAGCTCTCTTTCCTTCCTTCATTTCAATACCTCACCAATAGCTTCCACACACCCCAAAAAGCTCAAATTTCTGTACCGCCGACAAAAAGACGGAGATTAGGGAACGGGGGAGGGGGGGATTTCCCAAAGAGTAGAGGTGTTAGAAATGCAAGAGTTTATCAAAAAATGAGTTCTCCCCTACTTTCTCCCTTAGAGAGAAAAGACTCCAAGAGGATAAAAAATGTATGTGTTGTTATGTTGTCTGTTGTTGATTAGTTGAAATTAATCTTGCTGTTGATTAATTGTAGCAAAGTTGGTAATTGTTACAACTAATCCCTTCGCAGTGTAATTTTTTTTAATAATGTGCTGCAAATTTTACTTGCACTATTTAGCATTTCAACAAAATCTAATTAAAAAGTAATATCAAATAATTGTTCCAAGCTATAAATAAATACATTTTGTAAAATATATTTCTGCAATATTTTTCCTAATAAAAAAAAAAGTATTTTACAAATTCGAACCAAAAAGCCATTTTTAAAATTATCCGTCCCAGCACAAGGACCTGGTTTGTCTGGCTCCTATAGAGATTACTACAGTTTGGATGTTGCCTTTCATTTTCTACATCTTGAAAATATTTTAGAAACATAAAAATGCATAAATAACATTTTCTCCCTTTACTTAAAAGCAAAAAAAAAAAAAATAAAATAAATAAATAAATAATAAATCTGGCATGGTATTTTGCAGTAACATAGGTTAATATGTGTATTATAAGCTAGAAAAAAAAATCAAAATTGCCTTTTTAGTTCCAGTGAAAGAAATAAGTTAGAAACGCTATATTTCCACTGGCTATGCCTAATACAAGAGCTTTAAATGATTATAACAACTTGAAAGAAATACGAAGTGATATCCAGCATTTATTTTCAACTTGTAACGATAATCAAGACAAGTATACATAATGAAATTTATGCTAACTTATAATGGTGATAAAAAATTTTTTCACACTTTCCACAGAGTATAAAGAATTTAAATTTTCGATATACAATGATAAAATTTGTATTGAAATCAATATATATTGAAAAATTATCAAAATCTAGGGATACAAATAGGCTACTTATAGCTATATATTTTATTTAAATATTCATTTTCATTAAAATCCGTGCTTTATCAGTCAATGCTAATTTCGTATGGATTCATCAAACTTATATATTAATTCTAAAATATACTAGTATATAGCCCGTCAAATGACGGGATCAGTAAAATTTTTAATTTTCCAGAATTATAAAGTAACCTATGAGGCAGGTAAAAAAATGGTTTGTTTTTTGGCTGAGAATTATTTTGCAACAAAATATTACCTTAAGAAAATTATTTACGTAATATCTAAGTTTAGTGATAAAATGTATGGAAATAATGCAGATGATATTTAAATAATCTAAAATAAATGATTAAATGAGATGGTTAAAGAAATGACGTCTTAATGCTAGAAAAAAATTGTTATTTTTACCTACTTGTTATGTGATAAATTGATACATTTAATCGCCTGCTCTTAAAATGGGGTTTAATATAATAATGGTAGCACATGAATTTAATAAAATAAAAATAATAAAAGTTTGAAAAATTTATTTAAAAAAATAATAAAACAACTTTAGGAATAAAAATTCAAAAGAAAAAGCAGAAATTATTAAATTAATTAGACATTTAAAAAAAATTCGGCTACGTTGGGGGCAGAACCATCAACCCGAGAAGTATGATGATCAAATGGGCAGACACTCTATCCCATGTGCCAGCTTACACGTGGTGAGGAAATGGTTAGAATATATAAGGGTCAAGTAAAAACAGTCCAGAAATTTAAATATTACGCTCCGCCCTCACCATCCTATCAATAATGAATTTAGTATAGAATAAGAGGGAGAATAAGGCTTGAAATAATAGCATTAAACACTTGAAAAGGGGGGGGGATGAGGTAGATTTCGAACTCGCTTTGAATTTTGCTAACCCTAACTCATAAAAAATCCAATATGGATGCCTATATCCATTCCAGGTACAACCGCTTCATAAATTTGCGGACAGACAACTTAGGCTATTATTATATAGGGGATGCCATTTTATATTAAAAAAAAAGTGTTACGATTTGTAAAAAAAAAAATATGTTATAACAATGATCTTTCAAATAGCAGGAAATGTGAATTTACGACATGGACAATAATTTTATCTTTTTCATTATGATCAAATGCTAGAAATGATTGATCAAATTGTATCTAATGACTCTTTCTCAAATGACTTAGTGTTTATTTTTATACGAGGAATTCTGTGATTTAAAATCGTAAGGTCTATTTTAAGCGAGGGCTAAAGAAGAGCATTTAAAAAATCTGTATGGATAGTCCCCCTCTTCAATTTTTCTTTTATATTTTCGTTTTACTAATGGGTCATCAAATTTGATCAAACAAAAGGCATATTTTCATATGCTAGTTTCTGTCGTGGGTTTAGGGACTAATTGTATTGATAAAAAGTATGCTTCACCCAAAGAAATGAAAATTTGAAACACACCAAGATTATTCGACCGATAGAAGATTTGGTAGCGAGCTGCCCTTTGGAACCGGTGTTCGTGAGTTCGAATGCCACGGCTGGCATGGATATTTGTAGCTGTTAGAAATCCGCTCTAACCGATCTCATTAATCTTCATGTAGCACACAAGTAGTGCTCTAAACCGTTTGCGTGACGATATCCTACAAATTGTTAATCTTAGCTTGCTGAAAATTCGACTCTTAAATTAAATTGTAAAATCCATACAAGAATGAGAATTAAAAAGAGATTTTTTTCTTCCTAACAACTTTTAATGTTAGAACTATAGTCAGTACATGTAATATATGTACAGGTGCTTATATATATATATATATATATATATATATATATATATATATATATATATAATATATATATATATATATATATATATATATATATATATATATATATACATATATACAGGGTATCTGACAAAATACAATTTTTCAAATCCATGACTTTCCCTGATTTTAGCATATCATTTTCCATGACTTTAAAAATATTTTGTTATAAGTATATATGAATAAAACTTCTATGTACATACAAATAAAATGTATGCTTTTAGAGAAATTACAAGAACTTATGATAAAAAATATTTTATAAATGTTTATATATATATATATATATATATATATATATATATATATATATATATATGTGTGTGTGTGTGTGTGTGTGTGTGTGTGTGTGTGTGTGTCTAAATTGTTGTAGTACCTACATACCTAAGTTTAATCATGTATCAATTTTCTGAATGCAATAAAAAAATCCCAATTTTAATTTAGGTATTATCGAGATGACCATGAATAACAGCAAAACATAATAACCCTATAATGTTTATATATAATAGCCCTAAAGATAAACTTATATTTTGTACAAAAATCTTAACTAATTTTCTATAATTTAAGAAAAAATCAGAATAATATACTTATACATTTACCCACGTATTAATCTTGCTTGTTTTGAGTTTCCTTGGCGAACAAGTTTTATTTGGCAATGTGGTCAATGGAATAATACATAAGTACCAAACTCAGTAACTTTAGCCAAAATATTTAGTGTCTCACAATCAATAATAATTATTAACATTTCTATATAAATCTCAAAATTTAATGCCTCAAAATAAAAATCTCTTATTTACTGAAAGTCCTAGTAACTCTTTGCAGTAAAGATTTCCTCTCTTCCTCCAAAGTATGAATTTTCGAACGGCTGTAAACATCCATGCCAGCAGTGGGATTCAAGCCCACGAACTTCGGAACCGAAGAGCAGCGCCCTACCCATTTAGCCATCGATCGGTCGAATGGGTAGGGCGTTGCTCTTCGGGCAGCCTGATATTTGTTATGGCATTGTTTATGACATAATCACTGTTACTGCTGCTTTGCCATTCTAAAACCAGTTCTTCCATGCTTAGCAAATTTCTCCCTTTATATTTTAAGTGAGCTAGATAAGCTATCATAATATGTAATTGGAAATTAAGAGCAAAAATATATAAATTAATTATAATAAAATTTGTATTAATTCTAAAATTTATTAGTGTACCCCCCAAATGCCCTGCTTTCTGTTTCCATGTTTAAAATTCAAATATAGTTTATTTCTGAAAAGTACATGTAAATAATAGCTTTCCATACGCGAAGTTACACGGGTATACACTTAATAAGTTTTACTTGTATATTATGTAAACTTGTATTTTATACCAGGCGATCCCCCTCTTCACCCATGCTGATGTTTGCATTGATTTGTGTTCCTAATATTTTAATCAAGAATCTTATGGATATCTGTAACGGCATCTAGTAATTAAATCTAGCATTTAAAAATTAAAATAAAACGTTCCTATCTCCGATACTCCATACGCGACGCTGGTCTCTCAATATCAACCGGAGATCATCGCGCGGAGGCGACGCCGGACTGATAAGAGTGAAATCGCTGAGTCGCGTATAAGACGAGTTAATGTTTCTCGTGCTTTCTAAACAGTGTATCTTCAAGCATAACAAAAGACAAAAACATGCATACGCATGTTACATATTAATATTGTTTGAGAAAAAAAAATTCCCTTCCTTCCTTCCAAAAAAAAACTCCTTATTTTATACCCCCCCCCAAAAAAAAAAAAACATCGTTTTTTTATGACACTCGTCTGGGCTGGTATTTTAATACAAAAACTTAATCGACTTAATACAACGTGTAAAATAATTAAGAAAAAAATAGAAAAATTACTTTATGACAAAATATATTAAAAAGCAAAGAAATTTTTATACTAATTTGAAAATATACCTTTAAGAATGGAAAAAATATATTTTAATCTATAGCGAAGGATAATTAGTTATTTAATAGAATTAAAAAGTAACAAATATATTTCTAAAATGTGTTATCCTGTTACTGCTGCCATATAGCCTGGTTTGTTGTTAATTGTCTTAATTTGAGTTGAAACAGTTGATAAAATATTTATATTTATACATACTAAGAATTATATTTTAAATATTCGTTCATTCGGGATATGAAATCTCCCCAAAATAGTTTAATTCTTAATCTAGTCTTGCGTTTTTACATTTAATTTAAATTGTATAAATTATTGGGGAAGTATTGGATTTTTGCACAACAGGAATATATTATATTAATATATGTCAAATGTTTAAAAATATGGTTTTCAAATAGATAAAATTTAAAACAGAAATTTAATTTAGTAACTGAATAAATTTCTAACCCTGAAAACTTCTTTTCGTCGATACACAACGATAAAATTTCGTATGCTGCATGCAATGTCAACTTTTGTAACTTTACGTCAGTTAAGTTACGTCAACGTTAAGTTACTTTATTAGTTACTTCAACTTATACAGTATAATTGTTCGTTAATAATTTTTTTTATAGTTTGAATAAAGAGGATTTGTCAGAAACTATGTATAATTAAAGCACAACATTATATAATGCTTTTTGAAAGAGATAATTTTAAACCTAAAGATTTTTTTTATTATTATTATATAGACAATGAATATGCCCAAACAATTTCTGTTGTAATATATAGATATAGTTTTAATTTAGGAAAAATGCAGTAAAGATTGTTTTATGTATACTAAAAAAGATATTTGCATCATGTCTAATTATGAACCAGTTCTCAAACTATTCTATTTCCCTTTCAAAGCCATATGGTGAATTTCGGTATCATGTACGTCTTTGAAATTCCCTATTTTTTTATATTTAAGTGTTGGGTCTCCTTAGTGCCGTCTAATGCAGCCACTTCTTTGCATAACAGCATGGCATGGGCCTATTACCATTTGCTTTCTTTTTGACCCAATATATTCATTACTTTTAAACATGGCTCTCATCTGGGGCTCTCATTTTCCAGGAAATGAACGGGACACTAAAAACTGGTTTCTTTGGTCCCCTGCAAACGACCAGGGAAATCATCAGGAGAAAGTTTATCTATTCTAAAGAAAAGGCTTTTTTTACTTCGTGCCGGAGGTGTATGAGTCATGGGCTGAGAGAACCCCCCCCCCCTCCTTCTTCCGTGCAGTGTGTAAACAAAGAATACAGACACATGTAGACACTTATCCGGTGTGACTTTTCTAATTCCAAGTGCCTGACATTGGGGTGCATTTTTATGGTGACACTGAGATGCATTCTTTGTATAGATAGGCTTAGAATAGTCATAGTGAAATAATAATTTCAATGTAATTATATTAGGGTTTTGTGACTAGCAAAGTGTAATTAACATAATGACTAAATTTCTTTTTCATTTTTCATTTAAAGATTAAATAGTGAAAGCTATTTTTTTTCTTCTGAAGTAAAATATAATTAGATCAAAATGAGAAAAGATAATGATTTTCCTTCTTTTTCTGTATTGTAAATACAAAACATTTACACGCTGTTAAATTATACTCAAGGGAAGCAATTCAAAAATAATATTAAGTTAAAAATAATTAAAGAATTATGGAAAGTTTTTTAATTTTTAATTACATACTTATGTCAACGTTTAAGATGTGGAAAAAACTGCACTGACTGATACTCAAAGTAAATTTAAATGTCCAGAAAGACATATAACTTTTGCAGCAACTTAGTTGCTATTTCATTTTACTGCAAATTAAATATATCTTTGATTATTAAGCTACAAAAGTAGCAGAACCACAATAAAAAAAAGGAAAAAAATGTTAGCATTAAGAGAAAGTATTGGATTCCAAGAATTGTCAAATATACCGAAGCAATTGAATATTTTCTTCAGTAAAAGGGTGAATTTTAAGAACATTGACAATACAAGTAATACATGTTCCGCGAAAAGAAATATGTTAGTTTTTTTTTTTAAACCCGAAAATAAGTTTTTGAAAAATAACGCCCTCAATAAAAGTTTTCATTGTATATATATATATATATATATATATATATATATATATATATATATATATATATATATATATATATATATATATATATATATATATATATAGGGCACATTTTTCATTCTGAGGTGTCTAATATATGGAGGTTTTACTGTATTTTCTTTTATAATGACAAAACAAAAAGTTTTAATTATGTAAAAAATGACACTATTATGGAAAATATTATCTATATATTTTAGCACTGGCTTAAAAAAAGTCTTAGCTTTTACAAGGATATAAGAGTGTAATTTACATGGTAATCATAAGTTTAGTGTTCAATTGATAGAAGGCTTATAAATTTAATGAAACACAGAATTCCTTTTAAACATTTTATGGGGAGAAGAGAGAAAAACAAAAGAATTCTTCAGTACTCTTTGCATATAACGTGAAGGGTTTTTACCGAATCTAATATTATTTTTATGAAACTTGTCAAACCACAGAAATTATAACACCGTGCAATCAGAATATGGAATAATCAATATTTGATTATACATAAGCATTTTTACTAATAGAAATATATTTTTAAATTTGCATAATTACATAGCATACAATATACAACAAATTATATAAAAAATCAGTGGAATATTTTTAATGATGCCAAAATATAAAGATTTAATTGAACAATTTTTAGTAATCTCAGGAAGGTCACCAAATGATAGTGAATCTTTCTCATCACATATTTAAATTAAAGCATAAATGGTCCGTTGTTTTGGATCGCTACGGTCCCATTCTTTTGCTACACGAGGGCTAATTCTGACGGGAAACTAATTCATAAAGATAATTATGAATAGCTATTAACATCCATGCCAGTAGTGGGATTCAAACCCATACATTTCGGTACCGGAGTGCAGCGCCCTACCTAATTGACCACGTATACTGTATTATTAGATTTGCCATGATTCATATTTCTTTTTATTTATCCGAATGAGAGGGAATTGATCTATGTTTTTAGCTACAGTTTTTACATGGGGTTTCTATTTTATTTTTTCAGTCCAATATTTTTTAAATGCATGTACTGGCTATTCTATTGTATCACCAGTCAAAAATATAGTCTTTTAGTTTTGAAAAACTACTATAAATAGTAACTTTATAAATGTTTTAGAATGTTTAGATTATGTATGTTTCTTAGTAATGAGTAAAACTAACTCATTTGTCAGCTTGTTATTAACTTCTAAAAATTCTTTCATTTTGGATTAGCTGTCGTAAGTATGTAATTTTCAGAGTTTAAAATTATAAGTTATTAGAAAGAAATTAATATTTTTAAATTAATGAGATACTCTTAAGAACAAAATAACCGACTCACAAATTAAGTTACTTCAATATATTTAATTCATAGTTTTATTATTATTATCAGTAAATTCAAAAGATAGATCAAAGTATGTATCTGCACCAAAGATTTTCATTTATTATTATTATTATTATTATTATTATTAAGGATATGTATTTCGTTGTAATTTTTTTTTCAATAAGAAGGATGAGTTTCCTTACACTCATTTGTAAAAAGTGACAATGTTAAAGAAACAGGGGTAGAGGGAGAAGCATTTCTTGTTAATTTATTTACAACAAAAGAAATTTTGAAAGCGTAAACATTCCATAAGCCTTAAAAAAATTTCATTTTTAATCATGGAAAATACTACTAGAAATTTTAAAGCTTATCAATTCAGCAATTTAACCTTTAACTATCTATGAACATAGATGTTAAAATTAACAAAAGTGGTTTATAATTAAAATATTTCGGAAACAAAATTTTTGTTAAATAATTTTGATGATTCCAGTTTGAGAAATTTAAAAGTTTTCAAATATATTTAAACTTTAATGGAATTCCTCGACCCCCCCCCTCCTTAGTTTTACCGAAACTAAGCAAAGTACTTTGAAACCCTTGCAACGTTAATCTCTATCTGACTTCATATGTAAATCTGAAGTGAATCATTAATTACAATTCTTACACCTTAAAAAGCTTTTATCTTTAAAAAAAAAAAAAAAAAATTCAAGTCCATTTAAAAGGTCTGGTACCATTTAGCTACAACAAAAGTCGTCAAAATTAGCTTTATTTTCCTTATACTACAACTCAAAAACTGAACTTATTTAGAAGAAAATTTAAAATTGACGGCTGTCGTGATATTTCTGTGAGAAAACAAATTAATTATATCTAACTGTACCAGGTAAATTTTTTAAATATTCTTAACAAGGTGGGTTTTTTTTTATTTGAATGGATACAAATAATCATTTCATAGTGAAAAATTGAAAAGACGCAAAATATATTTTTAAATTAAACAAATAAACTGTATTGTACAAAAAAATTGGGCGATGTTGCGCGCAAATATATAACTGTAAATAATATTAGTTTGAAAACATAATATTTTATTTAAAAAAATTTCCTTCTTAAATCAAGAAAAGTTTTAAGGAAAACAAGCGACTTTTAAATGGTTGTTTTCAAAGCATTACTTTTAACAAAAGCAAACTTTTAACTGGGTTCCTGAGATGAGCATAAAGGATGCCTTAGGCACTAATATCCATCAGAAATAAGTTTTAGATCAAAATAAAATATTTTCATAAAAGTTGAGTCCCCCAACAATATTTTATAGAAACTTTCCTTGGATGCTGAATATTAACAATTAATTGTAAGTAACTCTATGTGGTGAAAAAATTGGCTATCGATTTTTATTTACGTTAAATGCAATTTATATAAAAATGTATTAAATTATATATGGTTATGGTGAATTATTTGGTAGTTTCGACAGGTTAAACACTTTGTATCTCAATAAAAATCTTTGCGTTTTAAAAGCTTTCCCATATTAAGGAAAAACGCATTATAAGACAATGTACAAAATTTCAGGAAGTCTAAGAAAAAAGGCATGAACTTTAATAATTTTAAAACCGATAATGCGTAAAATAAAACCAAAAACACGAGGCTGTATAATATAATTAAATTTAGTTTTAAAATAAAGATGTAGGGTAAAAGGCAGATTAAAGATCCAAAATATTAAAGCTATATTAGGAAAAGAAATTATTTAAATAAAATTCTTTTTCTTTGATTTTGTGTGAAAATGCTAGAAGTCAAAAATGCTATTGCAAACTTTTCTTTAAAAAAATCCTACCAGCAAGAATCGAATAGATTTTTGTTCTTATCAGCTCAAAGCGGAAGCTTAACAAAAGGTTACTTTTTACGAGGGATGGACAATGACGACAAAGTGGGAGGTACAACTGTCACCATTCCCATCAAACCAGGGGGGAAGGAAAAGTGAACTTCTAGGTTTCCGGCCGCTTTAGGAGGGAACAAGTTCTAACACACTGGGCGTTTTAGGAGAGAAAATTTCGTTAAGATGCCGCCGCTTATAAGGTTAAAAAGGATATTTACGAATCATTTTCTCGTAAAGCTACATTTGGAATAACTAATTATTCCAAACTTTTTTAAATAAATTATATATTTCCTTTATATTTTAACTAATTATGCATACAAGTATTATGATTAAATTCGTTTGGCTAAACCAGTAAAGGATTTAGAAAATTCCCCCCTCCCCTCCTTCAATAGTACGGTTCAATTACGCAGAAGGCAATTTTTCTCCGTTGAGTACAAACCGGATTCACGGGAATGACATCAATTCGATTTTAACTCTCCGTAATGTAAAATAAGTCAATCAGACACGTGTGGAACACAAGCACATGTACAACTGGAATGGTGTGCAAGTCCAAAATTTTCCCAATTTAGAACTCTTTCCTTGAGTAAACAAACAAACCTCTGCACAATGTGTCTGAATGGTCAGAAAAAAACGTATTCGTCCACCTTTTTTTTTAGATGTATCTTTTGGATTTGGTTTGGTTTGGAATGCTACAGTCAACTATTTTGTAACGCGAAGGCAAATGACATCGGGAACTACAGCTGAAAGCTCATTGATTACGGACATCCATGCTAAGTATTAACCCGCGAACTCTACTGAAGAGTGACCTACCCATTTGATCATCGTTTGGCTAGATGTCTCCGATATTTAGAGGTCTTAGAAAAAAATGTGTAGTAGCAATGCATGGGTATGCTATGTGAATGTAATATATAATCTAAATATTTAGTATTTTACTAATGAAATTAACTACTGCATATTATTTAAAAAAGAAAACTTTTTAATACTTGAAAAAAATTGGAATTTCTGGCCACATATATTCAGAATGAACTCTAATAATTATAACTAATGATATAAATATATGAACTCTAATAAAATAATTTGTTAATTCTTAAATTGATGTATAATTTTTAATACGTATAAATGTGTATTAATTTATTAATGTGAAAAATTATAATGTGTATTAATTTTTAACTTTTTGTTCTATTTTTACCATATTAATACTTAAAGATATTTTTGAGCATTTTATATTATTTTGCTGATAAATTAACATAGCTGAATATTTTTTATTTGGATGTTGAATTTTCATAAAAAAAAAAATTAGCGAATTTCTAAATTTAAATTAAGTTTTAATAACTTTAATAAATTCAAAATTTAAAACGAATTCAGATTTATATTAAAATATTTGTGGTATTGGTAAATTTTGTGTAAGAATCTATAACAAATTTAGTTTCTAGAAACATTTTTAATAAAAAAATTCATTAAAAAAATTTTTTAACACATTGAATTTTAAAATTAAAAAAAATTTGTTAGATTTTCCTTATTTCTACTACGTTTCATTTGGACTCTATTTTCCTCTTACCCTACGACTGATGCGCTGTGGAAAATATTTGAGCATTTTGGGGCTAGAAACATCCATGACAATAGGATTCGAATCTATGAACACAATTGAAGACCATACTCTATATTGACATCGTTCTTTCATATAATTTTTTATTTATTTGAATTTTCATAAAAAAAAATATTTGTAAATCTAAATTTTAAATTAAGTTTTAATACTTATAATTAAAATTTAAAATTTAAAATTTATATATTTAATATTATATTAAATAAGTATTTGTAAATAATATATATTATATAAAAATTTTTTCTAGAAATTTTTTATAAATAAAAAATTATAAAAAATTTTTTAACAATTGAATTTTTAATTAAAAAAACTTTTAATAATTTAGAATTCTACTATTTTCCTCTACTCATCTTACTCATTAATAATAAACAAGATTATCGCTTATGAAAAATTCTTATCTATTTACATCCAAAAATCAATAACAATAACAAGATTTATATTTTCTAGACCTTCTTTATCTTTTTTTTTATTATTTTTAATTTTTCTTTTTTTTTTATTTTAACTATTTATTATTACTTTACTTAATTTAATTTTAAATTTTCATTTTCTTATATTCTCATATATCTGTGCAAGATATGTCATGCATAGAATTTATTTTTTTGTCATTTTTGCTTATGCTTGTTTATATTTTATTCTCTTTTTATGGATTACTGTGTTGCTCCAATGTTATTTTTTTAGTTATAGTTTTTTCCTCAAGACAAACTACGACATCATTCCAATACAAACAAGAGGCAAACTAAAATCTCATACTTGTTAGTACTTATGCTGCGTACCTGTCTCACATTATCAGGTGATTTCATTGACAAGATTCTCAAAACTTTTATACAATTGTGTAACAAGCTTCGAAACCAGTGGTGGTTTAGGGATGGTAGGTTGGCTCAGAGTGGTATGGTCTATTCTGAACAGAAATGAATATCCATGCCAGCAGTAGAATTTGACTCTATGAACACCAGTACTGAAAATCCGTACTGTATTCATTTGGACATTGTTCGTTCATTTATAATTTAAAGTAATTATCTGTACTTTATATAATTTATATTAAAACATATATTATTTAAATTTATGCATAATTGTAAATTGAAATTATTGATTAATTTATTTAAATTTATGCAATTTTAATTTATATAAGACATATCTATATATATACACATATATATAAAATATATTATATATATATATATATAATTAATTATATATGTATATAATATATATAGATAGATATACATATATATATATATAATGTATATATATATATATATTTATATATATATATATATATTTATATATATATATATATATATATATATATATATATATATATGTGTGTGTGTGTGTGTGTGTGTGTGTGTGTCTGTGTGTATATATATATATATATATATATATATATATATATGTATAAGTGTAAGATTTTATATGTAGAATAAAGGTATTATATATAGAATTAACATATACTACATATATGCAGCTAAGGATGCTCATATATTTTAAAAACTTTATAAAATAGGGATAACTGATTATTGTGTTGCCTCAACAATACAAATACATCACATTTAGTTATGCAAATTTCTGCTCAAAATAAGAGAGGAAAACTAACTGATGTCTTAACTATGCTGTCAGTGCCTGTATAGTGGTGCCTGTCCTACATTATCAGATGATTTTATTTAAAAGAATCTTTTCATACAACTGTGTGCAAGTGAAACTATAGCCTTTGCGAAGAACAGCTTGGAAATGGATGGGAGGTTGGTTCAGAGTGCTATGTTCCAGTCTGAATGGCTGAGAACACCCCTGCCAGCAGTAGGACTCGAATCTATGAACACCAGCACTGAAGATCAACATTCTATCCATTCAGATATTGTTCATTCATTTTTAATTTTTAATAATTATATTACCTTTATAACTTTGTAAGTTATAAATTAAAACACAAAAAATTATATATTTACAATTATTGATTAATTTATTTCATTTTCTATTTAATTTTAATAAGACATATCTATGTTCCTTTATTCTTTTAAGTAATTATATGAATGTTATATAATTTATATTAAAATATATATTAATTGAATTTAAAAACAATTATTAATTAAAATATAAATCATAATAAAAACTTATTTATTAATGTATTTAAATTTCTGTTTCAGTTTAATTTACATAAGGCACACACACACACACACACACACACATATATATATATATATATATATATATATATATATATATATATATATATATATATTGTGTGTGTGTGATATGTGATCTGTAGAAATAAGGTATATATAAAATTAAGATTTATTGTATACATTCAGCTAAGGAAGTTTTATTAAACTTTTTTAGGGGGGAAGTGCTGCTCTGAGTTTGGGATTTTGAATCCAACTACTGGCATGAATTTTCCTAGCCATTCAGAATCAATTTTAACAGTACATCCTGGTCTCATTAGTTCTCATTTAGCAAAAAATAAATTGTAGCACTCCAAACTAATCATCTTCTGTAATAAATTTATAATTTTTAGAAAAGCCATAAACTATGAGTGCTTTTTTTTCTTTAAAGCTTCACTACTTAGCAATGAGATCATGTCAGCCTATTGTACAGGCAATTAAAATTAACTTACTTTTTTATTTATTGTATTGAGTATTATTACACATTCTACAAAAAAAAAATGGACCCTTAAGTTTTCAACAAACAAATTCAATATCAAATAATGTTTGAACAAACAGTTTTAATTAGCAGAAAACTATTACTGTTAATATTAAGGAAAATGTTTAAAATTTAGACTAAATTTATTTTCATTTAACAATTTTCTCTATTAGACCATTATCTAAATCTGAATTAAAAATCCAATTTTTAAGTAAACCCATTGCTATCCCAAATTACATTTCACACAATCAAATAAGAAACATACAGATTGTTTAATTTTCTATAGGGATATTTTGAAATATTTAAAATTTAAATGAATTTTTTTTATTAAAATTTGCAATCAATAGGTACAAGTTTTAGTAAGTTTGGTGTCTTTAATCAGTTAAAAAAGTAATTTTTTTTAATAAAATAATTTTCTGTAAATCTCTATTTTTATTATTGTATTGAGTATTATTACAAATTCTACAAAAAGAATGGAACAAAATTTATAATCCTGTGTAGCCTTAAATTTTCAGCAAATAAATTAAATACCAAATAATGTTTGAACAAACAGTTTAAAATAGCAGAAAACTATTACTATTGATATTAAGGAAAATGTTTAAAATTTAGACTAAATTTATTTTTATTTAACAATTTTCTCTATTAAACCATTATCTAAATCTGAATTAAAAATCCACTTTTTAAGTAAACCCATTATTATCTCAAATTATATTTCACACAATCAAATAAGAAACATAAACAGATTGTTTAATTTTTTTTTTCAATTTTCTTGAATAGGAATATTTTGAAATATTTAAAATTTAAATTAATTTTTTTTTTAATTCTCAATCGATAGGTACTAGTTTTAGTAAGTTTGATGTCTTTAATCAGTTAAAAATGTAATTTTTTTTCTCCTAAAATAATTTTACATAAATCTGTATTTCTGCTACTGTCTGAAATCAACGATATGTCATTTTATTATCCCTTTTTAAATTTTGTTGTATTAATTAAATTTTTTAAAGTTGGTGTCGGAAGGTTTAATGTTTATCTACTGCGGCAAAATCGCTAGGGTCGGCCCCGACTCCTTTAGGCACTGAACCAATTACTGATTACTGTCCCTTATTAGGGACAGCTAAAAATCATTTTGTATAAATTTTACTTTTTCTGGGAACGAGTTTTCCCATACCAGGAGATAGATAACATTCCTACAAACAATTCACCAAATTTTGAAATATCTCCCTTTTATATATAATCCTTCTATTTGGATGGACATTTTATTTTTTACCCCCCCCCCCCCCAAAAAAAAAAAAAAAAAAATTAAGTTTCTCATTAGGTACATCGACAAAAAAGACCATAACTTTATCTATAATGAGGCTACTTTACAGTACTATATTGTCAAGTAATAAGGAATAAATCAAAAAGTTTTCTTTTTTTTTATAAATAGCATCCTATCATATTCAAAATGACATCTGATCACTAATGCGTACAGCTGTAGTCCTCAAAATTGTTTAATTTTTATATTTGTTTTACTCAGTCCATAAAAGCTTAGATTTAAGATTATTACCAACATATACTGGGAAGAAATGATTCGAGCATTAAATTGACACCGCAAAAATACATGGCACTAACAGTAGTTAAAACATAAAACAGAGAGAGAAGACAAAAGAGAATTTTTACTTACCGGACGAAAGTCACGGGATTGTTGCTTCAAGAGAAGATAAAACACCAATTACAGAGCTAAGGAGAACTGTGTAAACTCGTTGATTTCACGACGGGACAGGCAATAGAAAGATAAAACACAGTTTGCAAAAGAAGAATAAAACACAGTTTGCAGGAGAAGGTTAAAACACAGTTTGCAATTGAAGGATAAAACATCGATTACAGAGCTAAAGACGACTCTGTAGGCTCGTTGATTTCACGAAGGTACTGATAATAGTAAACTCTAACCACAGTAGATAAGAGACAAGACAGTAGACAAGAGAAGGTTAAAACACAGTTTGCAACTGAGGGATAAACACCGATTCCAGAGATAAAGACGACTCTGTCTGTAGGCTCGTTGATTTCACGACGGCACTGATAATTGCAAAAGCTCTAACCACAGCAGTGACTGAACGGGATCTGGTTTTTTCCCTTTTTCTGGAAGGTGTGTGTGTAAGAGTGGAGGAGGGGGGAGGACATTCAGTAGGAGGTACTTTTGAGTGTGGATGAGTGATTAGCCAGTGGAGCATGCCTTTTCAGCTTGAGGTTGGTCAGGATGATAATATTCTAGCCAATCAGGGACTTGCTTATTTCTCATAGTCATCTACGTCTTCGATGACGGAAAACAGGAATGAAATGTTTTGTAGGTTAAAATCGCAGACTAGGTTTTTTGTTGGGTTCAAATATTAATTTCTTGTATTCTTTTCAAACTGCCTGTGGATTAGGGTCGTCTAAAAGATTTGTTCGATAGTTCTACGTGTTCATTGAGCTAATTTAAATTTGGATGGAGGGTTCTTGAGTAGGGTATTCTATGGCTAGTATATATATTGTAGCTAGAATATAGCTTGTATATATATTGCATACTGTCCATTAGAATAGCTTTTTTTCGTAATAATTTATTTTAGACATGCATACATACTTTATTATCCTAGGCACCGTTTGACTTCCACTTTATTTTTATCTAAAATATTGAGTTGTTAAACTTGCTTTTAGTTAATTGGATGTTTATGTAGGTTTCAGTTTCCATTTTACTCTGGAGCCGTTCGAAATCCCACTAAAGCAGTATATCGAACTAATAACACAAAAATTCACCACTGAAGACTGGTCAATGGTCCCACTTTCAAAACATTTGGTAAAATTTAGGCATGTTTTAAAAATGTAAATGAATTAACTAATAACACAAAAATTAATTTTTTGCTGCAAGAGGACTATTGAGACCGGGACATATGTCAGCAGTGGGATTCCAACCTATGAACTCTGGTACCAAAGAGCAGCGTCTTACTCATTCTTCAGTCATTCGCCAATATAATAATAGGAAACGAGGGAATGTATAAAAATTCAGATATTATAATTTTCAAAAACTTGAATTAAGTTAAAAATTACCACAAAGCCTTTCTTAATTGAGGAAATTTGGAAGTACTTGTTTACGACCAGCGGTTGCCCAGTAAAAGGTTGGCCGTGGATTTAAATATGGACTGTGTGTGTGTGTTTGTGTATATATATTTATATGTGTGTGTGCGTGTGTATGTGTTTGTGTATATATTTGAAATTCACTTATACGAAATATTCAATTATACGGGTTAAGTTCTCCGGCGAAACTCCCTTAACACCTATGCAATAAAATATTCACTTATGCGAATATCCAATTATATGAAACATTCGCTTCACGAGGAATATTTGATCCCCTACGTAAATTTTATTCATTTATACGAAAGGAAAAAAAAATGTTTCAGAAACACACTTAAATGTTGCATATTAACAACTCCCTACATTCTTCGTTTTACTTACAGAAATTTTGTATTATTCTTTAATAAATGCTAAGAGTTTTAAATTCGTGTTTTCTAATTCGCTTAACATTCAATATTTTTTTTTAAACTTTTTTAATACACGGAAAGTATTATCTCTTCCCTCTGATCTTTGAATAACTCATTTTCCGCATGCACGCAGGAGACCACATTTCTAGAGCGGTAGATAGAGTATTTAGTAGGCATACGCATTAATAGAGGACGGTCAAATACTATCTTGATCTTGCAGGAATACAGGGCTGCCAAATACTACCTTGCGTGCAAGCGGCTAAGAGCCCAGAACCGGTCCAGGTTATATACACACACACACACACACACACACACACACACACACACACACACACACACACACACACACACACACACACACACACACACACACACACACACATATATATATATATATATATATATATATATATATATATATATATATATATATATATATATATATCAGTGGCGTGCGATAGGTTTTCATGCAGGGTGTGCAGAGAACATGGATTTTCCAATAAATCTTTAATTATTGAGACATCTGAGTTCTCCATTCTGAAACGGGTTACTTATTATGAATATAAATTTAAAGATTACAATATATAAAATATTTACCTTCGAGTATTCGAATTATAACTATAGAAACAGCTAAACTTACGAGAATTCTACAAGCACTGTAGCAAAAATTATGTCTTTTGTTGTATGGTGTCATATCGGCGTCGAAAAAGCAACGCTTCGGGCTTCCACGAAACATATGTTCAGAAAACGTAGCACCACATGGCGCCCGCCGCTGCGGTGCCTCATCCGGATGCTCATCGGTGCCGACAAACCGAACGTCTATTCCACGTGCAGAGGATTTCACTGCACGCTGGCACAATAGAGCGAACTGTTTCTTGTTCGGTCAGTGGATTAAATTATATTCCTTGTTTTTCACATTTGGAAATCATATTCTGCGAAAAAATCTTGACAATTTTTAAAAACAAAACCAGGGTTATGGTGTTACAGATATAACTTATATACTGTCTGTAAGACACAATGAATGGTAAAATTTGGACTGTTCTGTTAAAATTCGTTTCTTTAAAACAAAACAACATTGTTTTACAGCTAATTATTTCAATAAATATAATACATCACCGAAATTACCACACTAAAACATTTCACTTTATATTGATGAAATACTTCGTTTATATGTAAATTAGTTTATATGTTTCAATTTAGTGCTTACACATCAGAACTTCCTATGTTCATTTCATACGTGGTGCAGCACCTAGTACCGCAAGTACTGCGGGAATACAAGCAAGCAAATATACATAATATTTGAATATATTATAAATAATATTTATTATATACCATGTAAAAATAGGTAGACATAAGTGCAGAAAATTATTGTCCCTCATAATTTTGCCAGCGTGTGCAGTGCACACCCTGCACATATGGACCGCACGCCACTGATATATATATATATATATATATATATATATACATACACATATATGTATGTGTGTGTAATAAGACGGAGTTCAAGATGGGTGGTTGCGGTCATGGCCCATAAAAATGACACCGTTTTAGGTAAAGACCTTTATTATTTAACGTTGGAGGACGGGTTCCCACTTCATCATAGGGACAGGACAAACTGAGGAGTCAGCTAGCATGAAGTTATGTGTAAAAGACCCTTAACACCTGGGTCAACATCTCAGTCAAAACCTTTGGGGAAAATCTGCCTCCGACGGCGTGCATCTCCTTTTTGTTAAAAAAATTTCCTAAATTGTCCGCTAGGGTAATGTAGAGTTATAATTGGTCAGACCAATTCTCTAAGGGCTTAAACTATAGCCTCAGTAGCCAATTTAGATTAGGGGTTAAAAAGGGGAAAGTAAAAGGACGAGTGAATTTTTAGTCCTTGACTAAGTTTTGAAAAACCCTGAGAATTTTCCTTACACACACACATATACATACACATATATATATATATATATATATATATATATATATATATATATATATATATATATATATATATATATATATATATATATATATATATATATGTATGTGTGTGTGTGTATGTGTACTCCTAAACTCTAAACTCCTCGGAGCTACAGCCCTCGTGGTGCCAGGGCGTACAGAACCTATCTCCGTTTTCCAAACCAAGGGCTGTAGGGTGTGAGGCATATGTTCCGGTTAGGTGGTCAACCTTAGGCGAAACCCCCAGTGTTTAGTTCTTAAGCTTGCTTGGTCCTCAGTTTGTCTAACCATTAAAGGGACGAAAGGCGGAGTCAACCTTGACCAGAGTTTAATAAACTTATGAAAAAAATGTATCTTTGTAAGAAGAATAAAAATGATGCAAATTAAAGAGATGTTTTATCAAAATTTTAACAACTTGCCTGTGAAGCCCGACAAATTCTCCAATTTTGGAATGCCCGACCTGTGTTCGGGCAAGAGAAAAACGGTATTTCAATTCCATGAAGCCCGAAATCGGTTTGTCCAGTGCACAATATTTAATTTGCTATTTTATAGACAATAGAGATACTTTCCCGAGAAAAGTTCGGCAGTTTCACGCCATTTGTCACTATTTCTCGGATACTGTAAAGGATTTGTGAAATTCAAAAGAATTTGAGGAACATAGAATTGATGACAGTTGATGTAGATAATGATATTGCTGTATTAGTTTATTACATTTATCCAGAAAATTATGTCATTTGATTTATTTTTCTGTAATCTGAGCAAAAATTACTGCAATCTATTAACATTCCCCATATATGTGAAAATATTAAAAATACTAGTTTTTTTGTTTAAATTTTTGTTTTAATAATCTATTTATAATATTTTGATGATAATAACGTACAAAATTAAAGAAAAATTTTTTTTACATTTTTGGCGCTTTTTTTTTTCAAATATATTCCACGGGCACGGGGGTAAGACATGTTAGTGAATGGCACAGAAAACAAGCCTATCAGTAAGCGTGCTATCATATTTATGATCGGGAGACAGTTAAAACAGAAAAAGTTGCTTACTGACAACATAGTTGGCATTTTCAAATTTAGAATGAGTTATTTATTATCACGGTTATCAGGATTTTTTCTTTTTCCGTAGGAAATTAAAAAACAGAACAAAAAAAAAAGATTAAGAAGGGATCAAGATAATGATTAAGTGATAATCGTTTGGTTTTATCTCAAAATATGGAGGATGACCAAGTTATTTTTTACTAAATGATGCAGTGAAATTTTGGGTTGGATCAGTCACGAAAAGACGATCATTGTTGAGAACCTATATTGATGTACGGAGCATGCCACGCTTTTGCTTTGGATTGCACGACACAGATTTGTTTCCCAATAGCAGTCAGTATTGACTGTAATTCATTTACTCTGTTTTTATTTCGATGTAACGACGTTTTATCCATAGTAACTATTTCGTATAAAATACTTCTTTTCAACACTGTATATTTTATGCAAAGTTGAAACAGGTAATAAGCGATTCAATTAGTTAATTTCACTTTTCTTAGAACATGAATGCAAATAAAGCGTAAGTGATCAATTCCAATTTTATTGAAGCTGGGGGATGGTCAAGCTAATAGGGTTCCAGAAGATGTACGTGTGTTAGAACACCAAAACTGGCTTTTATACTCACAAATTTTCGAAACTGGATTTAAACAGTATGTCCTAGTGTAATTAGCCTATGTGTTTAAAAAATTGATCATTACACTCCAAATGAAAACAAATTATTGATATATATATATATATATATATATATATATATATATATATATATATATATATGATATGGACAAGTGGTTAAGGCACGGAAAACACATTTCATTTAATATATAAAAACTTCTTTATTGTAATCCTTCTGTCCATAGCTATGACATTTAGATATCCTTTGTTCTCATAATTTGCCACGACAAGTGTGGAGGATGTTATCAGCCCGAGTTCCCGTTCAGAACTGTCTTGTTTGGAGTGCCACCTAAGCAAAATGTCTACTTCCGCGTCAACTCTTTTACTCTGCATAGTTCCGCTCGAGGGTGTTATTTTCTCCTATTACGTTGTCGTTAATGGGTTCTAACTATTTTTAATTGTAACTCGCTTAATTCTTAACCCCCATCTTTAAACCTGACACATGTATATATATATATATATATATATATATATATATATATATATATATATATATATATATATATATATATATATATATATATATATATATATATATACATTTATACATGCATAATACATGTGAACCACGGAAGTTTAGTCGGCAAAGGCAACGCTCTCGTAACTGGAAGGTTGCTGGAGCTGGCCTAAGATCCGCCGTGTTTGTTAAAGGTGACTCAGGCACGTAAAATATGTTGGTGGTCACAATGTCCTCCAAGTTCTCAATCAATACCCTGCGAGCCAAGGCTATGGGTTTTCTTGGTCCTTGCTCCAAAATTATGAGGACCCATTTGCTCAAAAAGTCTTACTTTCACATTTGAGGTGCTCGCTAAAACGAAAGGTGAACCCCTTTGCACTAAAACAAGTAGCTTAAGGCTCAATCGTGCTTGGTTTGACCAAGTGACATCAGAAACAACGATTTAAATACATGTATATACTTATGTATATACCCTTTGTTCCCCTAAATTCTTTCATCAATATTCGGCACCAGGTCATTCAGTATAATTGGCGACTATCTACTTTGTATCTCATCGTGTACATTTGCATTACCACCTTTCAATAATCTACCCAATTTTCATTCCATTCCACCGCATATAGCGCCAAATGATGACTGAATGCGAAGCATTCATTCATCATTCTTTCGTCTCTAATCTTTCGATTGTGGGTTCGAATCCCACTGCTGCATGGATGTTCGTAGACGTTCGGAATGAACTTTAAGCAAAAGGTCCCCGTCTCATTAGCCGTCGTGTTTAAAATAATAAACCGTAGCTCTCCAAACAAACCTAACCAAACCATTGCACATAGCGGTTTTTTCAGACAGTTCTTTAATCTGGCGATGGATTTTGTTTACTTTTACATATCTTGCTTTTAAGAAAGGAGTAACAGTACATAATTTGCAATCAGGAGGATTTCAAGCGTCTAAACCATTTTGAAAAAGCAGAAAATTTAATGCTGAGAATGATTCTACAACAGCGTCTGTAGATAATTGTCGCTTGTGGTTTGAATGAGCCA
Organism: Pardosa pseudoannulata; assembly: GCA_032207245.1. Lineage (NCBI taxonomy): Eukaryota > Metazoa > Arthropoda > Arachnida > Araneae > Lycosidae > Pardosa > Pardosa pseudoannulata. The sequence goes on along the minus strand of CM063502.1, from coordinate 73,792,256 downwards.
ATGTCGCATCGGTTTTCAGTTCCCTTTTGTTACGTATCTGGCGTAATAGCTACTATCCTATGTAATAGATTTGGGAAAAAATTAGAGAAGGAATTTACGGATTTTCTTACAAATCCCACGGTGTTTAAAAATTTCCTGGGGAATTCCATGAAAGTCATCAGGTTAGAAGCCAGGAGGGTAGTTGTAGAATTCTAGAGGTCCGTGAAACACACTTTGAGAAACCTTATTATAATTAAAACTTTTTCAATACAGAGTATAGATAAAACTATAGGGACTGCAGGGAGGTTTTCTTATTTTGAGGTATGGTAAATAAAGTGTTTCTTGTTTTGTAAAGAGAAAATTTAGAAAAAAAGTCTGTTACTTTTTCTTTTCAGCCTTTCGAATCTGTGAGTAATCGTGGCCGACTTTAGCTTGTGTTTAACTAACACTCTCTGTTCTTTTCTTTAAACATGGAAACATTTCGCTAATTCTGAAAGCTGTTCTTGTTCCAAACACGTGTACCAGTATTCCATTCAGTTGGAAAAGGAGCGAGGTCATTCACTGTCTTCTCTTCGAGGCTAAAGGTTTTATTCTAAGCAAACAGGAAATGTGGTAATAGTAGGGCATTGCCACCACGGCGGCACTTAAGACAGTACAGTGGCATGTCTAGAGCTGTGGTAGTTATATTGAGGATACATAAACATAATAAACTTCTGTGCCTTGTTTTATGATAATACTATATAGAAACCCACATATGTGGCTAACACCAGGAAACTGGAAGTTATACATACATACATATATATATATATATATATATATATATATATATATATATATATATATGTGTGTGTGTGTGTGTGTGTGTGTGTGTATGTAATAAGACAGACTTCTCGATGGGTGGTTGCAGTCAAAGCCATAAAATGACACCGTTTTAGCTAACGACATTTATTAAGATAACGTTGGAGGACGGGTTCCCACTTCACCATAGAGACAGGACAAACTGAAGGGTCAGCTAGCATGAAGTCATATGCACAAGACCCTTAGCACCTGGGTCAACATCTGTGGGAAAATCTCTAGAAAAATCTGACAAGAAAAATCTATATACAGCGTGCATCTCTTTTTTGTTTGGAAATTTCCTAAATTGTCCGATAGGGCCATGTTGAGTTATAATTGGTCAGAACCCTTCTCTGAGGGCGTAAACTGTAGCCTAGTGGTCAATTTAGGTTAAGGGTTAAAAAGTTGAGTGCAAAATGACTAGGGAATTTTCAGCCCTTGATTTAAGCTTTGAAAACCCCTGAGAATTTTCCTTATATATATATATATATATATATATATATATATATATATATATATATATATGTGTGTGTGTGTGTGTGTGTGTGTGTGTGTGTGTAATAAGACGGACTTCTCGATGGGTGGTTGCAGTCATGGCCATAAAATGACAACCGTTTTAGCTAATAACCTTTATTAAGAATAACGTTGGAGGATGGGATCCCACTTCATCATAGGGACAGGAAAAACTGAAGAGTCAGCTAGCATGAGTTATATGTACAAGACCCTTAGCACCTGGGTCAACATCTGAGGGAAAATACCTACATCCGACAGCGTGTATCTCCTTTTATTCGGAAATTTCCTAAATTATCCGATAGGGCCATGTAGGAATATAATTGGTCAGGCCCCTTCTCTGAGGGCGTAAACTGTAGCCTCAGTGGTCAATTTAGATCAGGAGTTAAAAAGGGGAATGCAAAATGACACGGAAATTTGTAGCCCTTGATTTAAGTTGAAAACCCTTGAGAATTTGCCTTACATATATATATATATACATATATATATATATATAAATATATATATATATATAGTGTGTGTGTGTGTGTGTGTGTGTGTGTGTTATAATAAGACGGACTTCTCGATTATTACTATGGCCAAATGACACCGTTTTAGCTAATACTATTAAGATAAATTCATAACTGTTAATATGTAATCACGGTCAACATCTGAGGGTACTACATCCGAAAACTCTCCTTTTTATTCGGAAATTTCCTAAATTTTACTGTAAGGCACAAGCGTAAAAATGGTCAATTTAGGTTAGGGGGGATTGCAAAATGACGAGGGAATTTGTAGCCCTTGATTTAAGTTTTGAAAACCCTGGAAAAATTTTCCTTATATATATATATATATATTTATATATATATATATTATATATCACGGTAATGTGTATACCGTGTTACAAGGGCACATTAACTACCTAAACGAGTGTGAGCATAAAAATATATACATCCATTCCATCTGAAAGATAAGACAAATAGACAACTGAGAGTAAATTATTCGAAAATAAAAATTTATTTCAATTAGAAATCATGAAGAAAATTTAGTATATGTGTTTCATAGCACTATTATTCAAGTAATTTTTTTTCCGTTTAAAAATACCCTTCACAAATGCTTGTTTTTTTGCTTCACATTGTATATTATTTTTTAGTAGATGTGAAACTGAAGATAATTTTGTAATTTCAACTTTTTGATGTCACTCTTTTAACTAGAAAAAATACACATTTATTTTGCATGGAATGCCGTTCTTTGAAAATTTCGTATTAACAATTTCAGAATTTTTCTTATAACATTAAACGCTTCTTTACGTTTTTAATCTATTTTTTACACAGAAAATATAATTAAAACACGTATAAAATAAAATAGTAACTGTAAAGCAGAAAACTGTACCCTCACCTGGTTACTCAAATGTTTTTGAGAACGCATCAACAAAATTTAATCCCCTTCTTTATCCTTCTACAAACAGCTAATTTTTAAAAAAGGAATTTTTCTTCCGAGACTATTTATATAGTGAGAAAGAAATGCTCATAGGATGCCTTCACTATGAGGCTTCACATTTTGAGAACAGGGAGCGGAACAAAGTAAAAAAGAAAAAATTACTAGTTCTTATCAAACTTACGTTCTGGTTACGGACCGTTACAGAACTGTCCGTAACCTGATTTTTAAACAGATGTTACACAGATGAGGCCGTTAGCTCATAGTATGGGAATGAAGTGGACAGAGCTATAAATTTAGGCTACCCAGTTACATCCACCCCGCCCCCTTTCTTTTACGAAGTTTTCTTTTTCCCGGAAGAGCACTTTCCCTCTTACCAACGTGATAGTGATAAATTGTAAACGGTTGTCTTTGTCCAGCATCGGCACACATAAAACGCACAGAGTTTTACCCGCTTTCCCACCAACCAATTCAGAGACAATTTTGTCGTCCTTGAATGGCTGATATCTTTTATCAGGCAGTTTTGTCGTTCAGCACGAGCTATTCCTTTTGAATCAGTCCGACGTTTTTAGAGATCTCGCTACACGATTTGTTTGTTTTGGATTAATAATTGATACTTTTTGTATTACAGTTGTTACTTACACGACTTTATTTTAAAATTCATTATTAATGTAATATTTAAATGCTTAGATTTCTTATGCATTGAATTTACACATTCTGCTCAGATTTTAAGATTTTATTGTTAGGATTTTAATGTCTCGCTTGATTTCACAGCAGTATTAGATTAAAGTTTTAAAGCTTGATCATAAAATAAAAATTTAATGTAGATTTTCTATTATTATTATGTGAGCTTTAATTGCTATTATTATTATTTGACCTTGATGCCATTATTATTATTTATATTAAGTTTCTCAGCTGCAATAGCAATATGTTTATTTATCCCATACTGTTGCTTTTGAAAGCAAATTATTTAGTGCATTAAATTTCGATTTAAGATTGTTTAGTAAATTCAAAGAGGAAAAGCAACTAAAGACATAAATGATTTTATAAATGTTACAACAATTAAGATTAAATAGGATGGAAAAGGAAAATGAAAAGGGCAAAAATAGTAGATTAGGTAAAAATAAAAGAAATTTAGATGACAATAATTTAGCCTACAAATTTCAATAAATATAAAAAACATTGGAATGAATGAAGTTGTTGATCAGTATATATTTTCCCCAACTGTGAAATTAAGTTGAATAAAGTCACTCTGATTTTCTTTTCCTTCACTGATTTTTTCACTCTGTTTTTTAAAACAGGTGTTACACAGATGCGGTCGTTAGCTCTTTGCATAGGAATGTAGTGGATAGAGCTGGATTAGGTAAAAATAAATGCATTTTAGGGGATAAGAATTATGTAAATAAATTTTAATAATATTAAAATCATTGGAATGGATAACGATCACTGTACATTTTCATAAATCGCGAAATTAATTTTAACAATGAAACTTCGGTTATCATTGTAAATTCACCTAGGAGGAGTAAGCTGTTAGGAGTAGAAGTGGTTTAAGACTGCCCGAAGCTCTGAAAAGGAACAGAAAAGAAATATTAGGCACCTTAAAAAAAGGGAATCAAAGGGAAAAAATACATTTTAACCACATTTTAAAATAAAGCATACTTTGTATTATTTATATTTTATTCCGACAACTATTTTAATATAATATAAATGAAATCAAAATATAAAAATATTGATATAAATTTTTTTTTCTAGCTTTTAGTTTTTAAAACTTATTAATGCTCTTTTCACAATCAATACTTTTAAGTAAATTGCTTTGTTAATATACAATAGCTATTAATTAATATTTCATCTGACACAATATGATCTTCTAAGGTAATGTTTTACTCTTTTGATGCCAGAAACTAAGATTTCCACTCATGTGTTTAAAACTGAAATTGTTAAAAAATTTTCAAAATAATTTTCGAATTTGGAAAAGGGGCTTTCGTTTCCTTCTTTTTTGGAACATACTATTAATTGGTGGCTTGTCTTCACCATTTTAAAAGTTTAAAAGCTGTTTCAACCCTACTTACCTCTGCTACCTCTAGCTATTTCAAAGCTATTCAGCTAATATCCTTGCCAGTGTATCCGTTTGTAGTATTCGATAATTGTTTGAGATTGTATATGGAATTTGGTTATTAATGAAAGTAAACAATACTATCGGGTTTTACTGTTGATGGAATATTATTAAAACGTTTAAAGTTGGCGTTTTATGACCCCCCCCCCAGAAATCGGTGCCACCTTTATATCTACCTCTGTTTAGGTTCGTTTGGAGCTCTACGGTCAACATTTTTTGCAATACATGAACTAATGAGACCGGGGTCTATTGCTTAAAGACGATTCCGAACGGCTTCGAACATCCATGCCACTGTGGGATTCGAGCCCATGAACTCTGGTACCAAAGATCAGCTTACTAACTATTCGGCTATCGATCGGTATTATGCAAGGGAATACTTATCTTTTGCCGAAAATGTTTTCATCATCATCATCTTCTTCGTCATCATACATTTTTCGCCAGCCCAGGATGGGGCCATAACCCTCCGAGAATCGTGTTCCAGGTTGCCCTTTTCAAGGATAGATTCCTCCAGGTTTTCACTTTAAGAACTTTAAAGTCTGTTTCAAGGCAGTCATTCCATCGGATCCTGGGAACTCCCGATGGTTTGGCTTCGAAGATCCTCTTGGTGGCTCGTATATCTTGGTCGAGGTATATTAAATGATTCTCTAATTTTTATTGTCATTAAACGAATCTCAAATTCTGTCAAATTTTGAATAAGTCTCAAACCAGATGATAAGCTCTGATGTATTCCTCGAAAATGGATTCCCCCCTCGAAAGAAGTCGCTTTCAAATAAAAACTCGTTGCAACTAAATGAAATGCCTGTAGAGCCATACACAGGAAATAATTACGGGATGGGTCCAAATTATATGTGGAGAATATTTTCTGAATTTAATTTTTTTTAAGTAAATGTGATTACCAAAAGAATATTAAAAAAAAATGGTTAGTACTAATAATATAATAATCACTATTTTCATTGCTATTATCAATAATAAATAATTATATGTCTTAATCTAAAATAATAGTATAAATTGATTACACTTAATATTTTTAATTTAATAAGTAGACAATATTATCTCTTGATCATCGACTTATGGCATTTTATTTTATATTTTTGTCCTTTTGGTATTCATTAAATCAAATCTATATTCCAAGGCAATTCTTCCATTTATTAGCTGAACGATGGCCGAATGGTAGAGTGCTGCTCTTCGATACCGGATTTCGCGGGTTCGAATCAAGCTGCTGGCATGCATGTTCGTCGACGTTCGGAATCGGCTTTAAGCAGTAGAACCCGGTCTCATTAGAGCTCGCTAGCAAAACAGTAGACTATGGCGTCCCAGAGCAAATTAATTCAAGCCATTTCATTTATTGTAAAATATAGAGTATATGTACTGGTTGGCATTTCAATTAAATTAATAAAGAATAATATGAGATAATTACGTGTCAGGCTTCCAATATATAAAGAATTATATTTCTAAGATATTTTCATAAAAAAAAAATTCCAAACAAGAGAGTATTAATAACAAATTGGGCATCTATCCCTCCCTTGAAATTTCCCATCCAAGACAAGGGGTATGGATTGTTGGTCCTAGGGCCGCTACTGTTGTAATAATAATATTTTGTATAAATGCAGGCCTGCTAATTTAGCTTCTGTCCCGGCTGGCAAAAACGTAGGCTGCACCACTGCTATAGACAGCTCGAAAAATTTATCCTCTACTAAAGGTCTAACATGCGAAAATAAATCTTGGAAACCACACTGTAGTATGCGTTATCAGAGTCTTCCTCCTTCTTCTTCATCAGTGGCATGACAACCCTGGATGGGCCGTAACCTTCTCCAAAATTCGATACCAGTCAGCCCTATCTTTGAGCCTGGATTTCCAATTAATAATTTTTAAAGTCTTTAAATCGTTCTCAGAGGAGTTTAACTATCTGAATTTTGGTCGTCCTCTTTTCCGGTTGCCTATTGGATTATTAACCATGAAAACTTTTTTGGTAGATCTGTATTCATTTAATCTGATATGTCCAACCCATATCAACCTTTGAATTCTGATGAAATTCACTATATCTGGGTTTTTATAAATTCTGTAAAATCAATATTTGTCCTTCTTCTCCATATAATATTTACCTGGATACCTTAAATGTCACAATCTTCCAGACAACATTAAAAAAAATTTTATGATTTTAATTCTTTTGTGATCTAGGAATTTAAAGCTATTTAAATAAATTGATGGACTAGAAGAATGGATATGGGAAAATTTGAAAGAAAGACTTAGTACAAAGCTGTAATTTTTGTATGCGTTTTCTTCTCTGAAGTGGAGTTAATGCGTTTTTCCTTTCCACCCTAGAAGGAATTAAGGGGAAGGGGATACCTTGCATTGCCTGCTATATATTTTATGGCTTGCAGGCGGGCGCTACTGTAACCTTTGTTACTCCCACATTCTTACGTTGAGGGTACTAGAATGTAGTGGGTAAAGAAAGATTTAACTCGAGAATTGGTTTATTGCTGCGTGGACAGACAATGTCGTGACCTTCAAACGCGGAAGATCTCGACGTGGAAGTAGGGGAGCATGCCCACCCAGTACGAAACGTTGCAGTTGCTATGTCTGATAAGCAGTGTGTTCAAAATATTCTAATTTTTTTATAATTGTTATTGTTATTGTAAAAATGTCGTTCTTTCTAGTCTTTCAGAAGTATGTTTTTCCTGTCTCTCTTTGGCCAAAATAACATGTAATAATAACATGAAAAAGGCAGCTTTGGAGAAAATAAAGTTATATACATACATACATACATACATACATATATATATATATATATATATATATATATATACATATATATATATATATATATATATATATATATATATATATATATATATATATATATATATATATATATATATATATATATATATATATATATATATATATATATATAGACAGAAAGAACATGAGGGAGAGATTTAGATTGGCATTTGCCTCGGAGGGGAGAATGTATATTAGGAAAGGTTTTTATTGGATTGTCATTTTTTTTTAAGTAGTAATGGTAAAAAGGTAATGGTGGAAATTGCAATACATGATTACTTTACACATTTTTGTAATATCAGGGTGTATAAAAATGACAAAACATAGTCATTAATGGTGTTTGTATTTATTGTCTATTTTGATAGTCTATTCAATTTACGCAACTAATATTTGTAGTCTTCTTAACAATAGAGGGAATGTTAAATTCTAAAGAAAGCATATTTATTTAGGACACAGAGTTTAAGTCCGAATTCTGAAAAAGGCCTCAAGATGCTTTGCGTGACTTGATCATCTACGTCATCGGTCGGGGAACATTTTTAATCATTACCCCAAAATATTTTTGTGTAAGTTGATATTACCCCATGGCGAAGAAAAAAAAAACGAAATTGTCTCTTTTTAGCATCTTTCATATTATAGCCCCCCATGATAATTTTGAAAAGAAAACAACTAAAAATTTTATTTAAACTTTATTTATTCAATTTATCAATGTAATACCTAGTAATCTATAACGGTATTGTTACAAATTATAATAATAATAATAAAACAAAAACAAACAATAATTAGAATTGAAAAAATTAAAAAAAAAAGAATAATTGAAAATTTTTTTTTCACGTTTTGGAGAAATGGTGTTGTTTTATGTTCGATACAATTGCTTCAAAATTAGGACTTTTTGATGTAAGAGCGATTTGAATGCAGTCTTCGGCGTTTAATCGATTTCTGTTCTTCGTTTTTATGTTTATTAGAGTGGAAAAGCCTTGTTCGCACAAATATATTGTTCCAAATGGCAGCAATTTTATAACCGCCTCTTCATGTGCAATTTTGAAAGCCTTTGCAGCTTTTGGAATCCAAAAAGACGTCACATTTGATTTACTCTCAAATTGAATACGTGCTTCAGTATTAGATCGAAGTTCAAGAATTGCTTCTGCCAAACCTGAAGGTTCTTCTGGTATCATAGCAATATCATATTTAAAAGTATATACAATCCAACTGATAGTACGTGTATCAAGGTCTGAAAAGTAATCTGAAAACCGCTTTCTGAGTTTGATAAGAGGACTTACAATTGTATCCTTGATGTCAACTAAAGTAATATTTTCGCAAACTTCCAAAAACAAAGCTAACCTTCAAAAAGAAGCTATCTTGTTCTGTTCTACTTTCTGTCTCCAATATTGCAACTTTAATCCAAACGCTGACACTATTTCTCTCGCTGAAATGATATTGATATTCTTTCCTTGCAATTCTTTGTTTAATATATTTACACCCTCAAAAATGTCCGCTAAATATGCGAGATATGCAACCCAGGAAGAGTTTTTAAACTTATCTGCCAGAATATTTTTTTGATCAACCATAAAAATTTCGACTTCAGTTTTGAGAGTCCATACTCGATTTAGTACATTTCCGCGAGAGAGCCACCTTACTTCTGTATAATAAAGTAGGTCCGTATATTCAGCTTCACCGTCCTGACAAAATTCACGAAATATCAGAATCTCGCATTTCTATCCTTTTTAAACAGAGGATGCAAATACCTCATTTTAACAATGTTATTACCGCCAGGTAACCCAGAACAAACGTATTTTTATCTATACGGTGGATACGAAGACCAGGAAGAAGAGACAATACTTCGTATACGTGAATATTTGTTATATGAAAACAAGAAAACACTTTTAAAATCAAATTGTACTTAATATCCCACTATCTTATCAGATAGGAATATTTGTAATTGAAAAATAATTGTGAGAATTCAGAATTATCAGAGGTTCCTGATGAACCGTTAAATAAGAAAACAAAAACAGGGCAGTTTCTGGGTGCATTTTGCTATCAAGCATAGTAAATTTATTCCAGTGGACTATGCTGGTGGTCAGTGAACTTCTTTCGAGTGGTAGGGCGGCGATGTGAGCAGGTTTTGGCTTTCAAACTTAATTTTAAAAATGCCAAGTAAATTTATTACATTAATTAAGAATTTACACAATTTTTACCAGTAATAAAACAAACTTAAGCGGTGGTACCAGAAATAGTCATTTTCATTTCCTATCTTCTGTGTGAAATTGGGCCGACAGTCAGAAAAATATGGTTAATCAACAGCATTCATTTGGTTTGGTTTAGAGAGCTACAGTGTACTCTTTTGCAACACTACGGCTATTGAGACCGGGACCTACTACTGAAAGTCGATTCCAAACGGCTACGAGCATCTATGCCCCAGTAGGAATCTAACCTACAAACTCCGGACAGAAGGTCACCGACCTAACTATTCGTCCATAGTATTCATTTGAGTGTTGCTTCAGCGTGTCTCAGTAACAAAACTTGATTTGTAACTCTATTGAAGAAAATACCTTAAACACTTTGCGTTGAGTACTTCTCCTACCCTACAATTTAAATTGCGGGATTTTACAAAGGGGGGTGGGTCGTTGAATACATTTCTGCTCCGTAGGGAGACGGTAGCATAAAAAAGGCTGAGAATCACTAATTTATTCTAACAAGTTGATTGAAAATTTTGTTTTTAAAGATAGACTTGGGATAACAGGAACTGAAGTCCTGAAATTTAACAGTTTCGAAGTTGTAATCAGACCTTATATCAAACAAATCAAAAGTAAAAATGCTGCTAATTATTTATTTTAATATTAAAATGTAAGAAGTATACGCATAAAAGATTGGTGCTACTAGATAATATTTCTGAAGTTTTGGAATAAAAGTTTAAATCTGTTATGTCATAGCTTTTGTTGAATATTATTATATCGTCTGTATAGAGCAGAGGCTAGCTCAGTCGGCAAAGACAATGCTCTCGTAACTGGAGGAATGCGGGCTCGGAGCCCGAGTCGGCCTAAGATCCGCCGTGATCGTTAAAGATGACTGGGGCACATAAAATATATTCGTGGTCATAATGTCCTCCAAGTTCTCAATCAATACGTCTGGGGGTGACGAAAGAGGACGATTCCTCCGAGTAGAAATAAGGAAAAGTTGAAAACTAAATTTTTAGCTATAAAATCCAATAAGCTTAAAAATTATTGCTTTTTTTTTTTTTTAATTTTCTTCTTTTTAAAATGTTTATAGAGATTGAATTTGTTATAGATTCTTACAAAATGTTCACCAAATACCCTTAATAAGTCTTAATATAAATTCGGGTATTCGTTTTAAATTTTCAATATTTTTAATTTATTAAAGTTAATATAACTAAATTTAAATTTAGAAAATTGCCAATTCTTTATAAAAATTCAACGTTTAAGTAAAAAATATTCCCCTGAAGTAAACTATTCAGTTTATCAGCAAAATATCCCAAAAATGTTCAAAACTATTTAAATAGTTCTAAGTATTAATAAGGTAAAAAATAAATAAATAAATAAAAATTAATACACTAGGAACACTTTAAAAATTAACAAAATATTTTGAGTTTATTCTGAATATATGATATAGGAAAAAAGCATGTTTATATAGTTTCTATATTCATGTTTATTATATTTGCTGGTAGGGGGGCAGACCAGTTTTTTGTCACGGGTGCTAAAGGACGACTGCGAGTAGCCTCCTGCTCAAATCGTGCTTGGTTTGATCACATGGCATAAGACAACAACAACATATCATATATATACCAGAATAATTCGTAATGTTCATTACTTACATTATTCAACTCATAATGATAAAAATAGATATAAATTAGCAAGCACACTAGAGGCATTGCCACCCTGAATTACACTTACAATTTGCAATTAAGATTGATTGTTGTGCAGGAATTATGTAGTAAGATAAAATTTAATACTTTATAGAAAAGAGCTTTGAAATGTCTAGGCAATTTTATATTATTAACTCAATTTTCAGTCAGCATTTTTCGATGTTTAATATCTACGCTATTTAAATAGATCTTTAAAATCATAAGTTTCTTTTGTTTTACTGTTCGACATAGTGCTAACCTTATTAATTAAACTGTAACTATTATCTATTGTAGCACTCTCAAAAGTAAAAATTACTGAATAAAGGTATTTAAAATAACATAGTAACAATGTCCTAGCTTAGTTGTATAATAGTCATGACCACAATTGACAACTCTGAAAAGTGATAGGTTTTTTATAAAATTTTGGAGTCAAAATAACTTATGGGAAGTGAAAGCTATCTACTTTAAAAGTTAACAGTTTGCATTGCATTACTTTCTTAATTAAAATGTTAGTAGTCATTTTGATAGGTTTAAAATTATTATTATTTATTTGATTCTGTAAGCATTTAGCATAATTTTTTTTTACAGATTATACCAGAGTTATTAGCTACTTTATCTATCTATGTGATAACATATTTTTCCTTTAAATATTTTATTACATTTTTTAGGTACCTCGTATCACTTGCTATAAACTTTACGTTAGCAGAAAGAAGATATAGCTTAACTCACTCTATTAACCCCTTCCGGTATGATTTAATAATGAAAAACTGTGCATGAAATAATTTAATTTTTATGAAAAAACTTGTTTCATTTTATAATTCTTACATATTCTTAATTAAAATCCACTTTTTACATAGTATTAAATAATATCAGAAACAGTAAAATTAAGAAAATATCAAAGCAAAACATTAATAAGGTATACAGATAATAGTCTTCAAGTTAGTGGTACTTTTCAAAACAAAGTGCAAAGGAATTCTTAATTGTTTACACCGCCAAGTAGTCTCACTTTTAATTTGATTTCTGTAACACACAAAGCATTTCTTAGTAGGTTTTCTTTTATTCTGACTCATTAATTTGGCAATGACTTGTACCAAGAAATTCTAAGTAAACAATATGCAATAGTGACTTGTGACTTTCACAAGTGATAAAAGTGTTGCCAAATTCAGTACACTAGAAATTTTAAACTAAATTAATTATCATATTTAACAGTAATTTTAATCGCATGACGAGTGTAGCTCGTCATTGTGAGGTATGGAATGAAAAACTAATGACGAGCTAGACTCGTCATTTTACCGGAAGGGGTTAATTTAATTCTCCAACAATTGAATGCTTAAGTGGACACAGAGCAGTTAAATGTAATTTTATATATAAATTTATAAAGATCTGTAATAATATTGCTGATAATGCTTTTACTGCTGAATCTAGAAGGTAATATGAATTTGGTTCTCAAATTACATAAGTGTTTTAAGTGTTTGATTTTCAATGACGTTCAAAACACCAGTTATAATGTGTACATGATTCAGGTATAGATATTTTCTGCAAACGGGAAGAAGACAATTACACGAGTTAAGAAATTAAGAACAATTGAGTGAAATATGTTTATGGTTAAAAATTTTCTACCAAAAGTCAAAGTATATTTAAAATCGCTCTTAAAAGCTATATTTTTACAGCAAAATAATTTTTCGTGGATTTAAAAAGTGTTTATATATATATATATATATATATATATATATATATATATATATATATATATATATATATATATATATATATGTGTGTGTGTGTGTGTGTGTGTGTGTGTGTACTCATGTACTAAATTATCTTTTCAGACTCAAAATAATGATATTCAATGAAATATCCGACCAATTTCATCGATATTTGCAAATGTGTGAAAACCAAGTCTAATTATCATTACCCAAACAAAAGTAATTAATCGGTTTCTGATATTCAAATTTAGGCTTAAGTCTTCCAAAGTTGAATCAATTTCTCTGTGGAAAACCAATATCTAAGTTAATTTCTGCAACAAAGTGTTTGATTTCATGGTCTCAAATCGGTTTATTATGAGATTGAAGTATCATTTGGGAGAATTTGTGAAGTGATGATTCGTAGACTGTTTAGAAGCAGATCAGCTAATCACAAAAGAAGCCAAATGTATGAATATTCCAATACATACATTCTCAATGTTATTTAAACAGTTTCAAAACAATGATCTGCTGTAAGAAGGATTAGACAAGGCTGTAAACGCAAGACAATTGCTTCTGAAGATCAATATTTGGCAATAATAATCAGTATTAACTCGACGTTTAATGCTCACCAGTTAAGAAAAAAATCCAATTAACAAGAATATAAATGTATTATCTGCTTAAACAAATGTAGTATATAATTACTAGATCTAAAATATCCTAAGCAGTGATTCATCCCCCCTATATTTTTGAAAATAATAATAATCCCTATAAAAATTTACTACAATAATTTAACTTTTGAGGTTTTTACCTGAAAGAATGTATCAACTATTAAATGAGACCTTCTGACTTCTTTCAATATACTGTTCTCAATTAAAACTGAATCCGTCCTGTGTCACTGTAATTCTCAAATACGTTTTATTGAATTTTAGTTTGGAGAAATTACTTTCTGCTCTTCCTACTGAAACAGTCCCAACCAGTTTCGATAATTTCAAAACCTTACAAGTTACAGCTGATGAAAGTCCATGGTTGCAAGGTTGAGATGCGGTAGACATTCAGAAAGAAAGAGAGAGGAAGAGAAAGAAAGGAATCAAATAACAGGTTTCCACCGGCGTAGACTCCGAAAGGGCGAAAAAAAAAAAAAAAAAAAAGGTTTAAAGGAAATTGGACGGCTGAAAAAAAAAAAAAGAAAATAAAAATAGAGCAGAAAGAATTGCCAAGAATTTAGGAAAAAAAGAAGAGATTTCTCAGAAAATGATAAAGATTGAATAAGTACCGTTCAAAAGCGTGTGCCTAGTGTGCTGTGCCGGGCCTGTGGGTGTATGGATTTGTTATGACTATTGGAAATATGAACCTAAGATACATTTAAAAATCTTAGAAGGAATACAGCCTATTATTACCTGACTTTTAGTGTCTGTACTAAATTGGCATTGAAAAACTTTATATCAATAGCTTTGGGGTCCATTATACTTCATGCAATCGAATGTAATAGCGTTATATATAATATCTGAAATGTGGATAAAAATTGCTGCTGGCCAAATCCCATTTTTAACGACAAACCAATTAAGTCAATTAGGAACTTATGATCATAAACGCTGCACACATTTCAAAAATCATAAATCATAAACGCTGCACACATTTAGATTAAAATGTAACATTAAATTCAATTAGATCATTTTTTTTTTAAATTCTTATTGTGATTTAAGTTTTCTTAGATTCTTAGAAATTTTTTCCAAGTATTTTAATATGATTTAAAATAAATCTGTATACCCGTTTTAGATTTCAGCTTTATTGAAATTATTAAAATTCAATTTAAGTTTTAAAAAATCCGCAATTTGAATTTTCATGTTTCATGAAAATTCAAATTTCAGATTTCAAATAAATTTTCTGTAATTTAATTTTTGATGAATGAACAAAATAATACCGAACTATGCTAAAAATTATTATAATGTAATAACAAGACCTATTTCTGACAAAGATAGAAATTTAAATCCCAAGAAATATTTTAAAAATCAACAAAGTATTTCAAAAATTGAATTTTTAAATATATTATCTAACTTAACATGTTTCTAATGTGTTTAATTTAGTTGCTTGATTTTGCTTTTGTGTGCTTGATTTTACATTTGCGCAAAGTTTTAAAACACAACTTCAAGTTCACTTTGTAATTTTAGTTATATCTTAATAAAGTATAATGGGAACTGGTATATGGATATGGTATATGATAGTAACTGACTAATCTTAGAAAGCACTTCAATTAATGTATTTCTTCGAAAAGACATATTGAAATACTAATTGCAATCAAGTTAATGGTGGCCTAATCTGTAGAGCGTTTGATCTTCGATAATGGAGTTTGTGGGTGCGTATCCCACTGTGGATGCATCCCACTGTTGGAATCCACTTAAAACTGTAAGTCACTGTCTGATCTCTCGTATAACAAAAAGTAAACTTTCTTTAAACCAAATCAACTGTTTTTAATAATTTATATTAGACCAGAAACAAGCAGCTTTGACATTCCAGACAAAAATGTAAAATTCCGCTCCCTCTCTACTCTTTCAAAAATCCACAAAAATTATTCAATGGAATTTCTTTAAAACTTTCTTTCACATTTTTGCTACCCGCTCTGCATACAGGTTAGCGAAGTTTTTCTCAAATTTGTTTGGTTGACAGCACACTAAAAATATCTGAAACTATTTTTGGCAGACCAAAAAAAAAAAAAAAAAATAGATCAAATAATAAAAAATTACACTGAGAAGTATATTATATGTAACTGAAAACAAAAGCAAACATTTTAATATTTTTAAGTTAAAAATTTTTATAAGTCTGTAGCCGTATGAAGCGATGAGAAATGAAACATGCTAACTTTTATTTTCAATTATTAAAATGAAGTAAATTTTTAAAAATAATATGCACAAAAAAATTTTGATACTAAAATAATTGCATATTTAGACATATATAATACATTTATACAGCGTACTATGTGCTCTTAATATTTTTATTTCCGATAAGTTTTCTTCTTTCAAAACCTCTGAATATTGGGCACATATAAAAAGTGAAAGAATTTTTGATGGGTTTAACCCTTTCGAAGGCTATGGAAGATTACTTCCCACCTACATGATCTTACAAAATACGCCTGTGGGGAGTGCAAAACCCATTATAATACATTGGTCTTGCTATTATAACGACGGGACTGCTGATTCCCGCTTCAGTTTTGCGTTGTCATATATTGTTTGATGATTTGAAAATAATTAGTACTTCTAATTTGAAAGTCTGAAATGTTGTGTGAGAAATAAATGGCCCACTATAGGGTTAACTGTAGGTTGAAAGTATTCTATATTCTAAAAACGTTTGAATTGCACATCATTTTGTTCGTATATGTGCCTGTGGAAAACTCGTGTCTGATCTACATATATCTTGTACTAAAAGGGAGTTTCGGCCTTTAAACCCTGAAAAAAAAATGTATTTTTCAACAGCTTGAGCTTTTCTGAATCTAATGTTATAAACCACATAAAAATATTTCGATTAGAACAAGCATTGTTAATTTGAGCATCTCGTTTTACAAAAAAACCTATGCATATATTGTACTTAAACTTGTTTGTTAAGTATTAATGTATACCACATATACTTGTTTTCTTATTTAAAAATAAAATTTAGCTTACAAAAGACAGCTATGTATTAGATAAAGTAACGAATTTTTGTTTTAATTTTTTACTGAATGTTGGGAAACAATTTTGTAAGTCATAAAAAGGCACTTAGCATGAGTTATGTATTATATTTTGATTAAAAAAGTAATCATTTGAATTGTACCTTGATATTTTATTCTGTAAATTTGTGAGAGATAGCTCAGAATAAAATGCTCATTATTGAAAAAAAAGTATTGAAAAAATTTTTTTTTCTATTTGTTGATAGTTATGGTAAGGTATATTTAGAATAATAAAAGAATCACATATAAAAATTTATGTGAATTGGGCTATAAATAAAGTAATAATGAATGAGTTTAGCTTTTAAAGGAGCTTTGAAAACAGGCCTCAAAATGCCATTTTTAAGATACTTTAATATTGCAACTCTACCTTAATATATTTACAATATTAAGAACCCCATAGATTTATAAATTACAATTTTTTAACGATGCATAAAAAACAAAATTTTAAATATTTTTTCATTATGTCCGAAAAGTAAAGACAGGATTTCTATGTATAGTAATTAAGAAGTAATATAAGTAAAATTTACTGTAAAAAATTAATAACATATCTAGTGTACAAGTCTCCTGCTATATCTTGTTCATTTTGAATGGGTTTAAGAGTGATAGGTAAACAAAAAAAAAAAAGTCTTATTTTTTTTTCTCTGAACTGAGCAGAAATAACCAGTTTCCTGTAACATTTGGAGTCTTATTATTATTATTATCGTATTTGAAATTCAGTGTAGTGAAATGCTGTGACTCACTCAACGACAACGGCTAAAATGAATTCCTTTCCTTTCTTTGCACTGAACAAATCCAAATAAATAATCAATCACACATGTTGTGCTTAGCCGATGTTAAGTTGTTATCGCAACATAAGCTTGACACAATAACCCCATACAGAGGTAATTGTGGCCTGTACGGTGCCACAAAGAGGAAGCCCGAAATTAGCAGCGAAACTAAATCATTTAAGGACAGAAATCCCACTCACAGTTTTGTGCCATTATCAACATGTGGTCAACATGTGATCATTCCCCTTAAAAATAGCAAAATCTTGAAAAAAGAATTGGAACTGAAACACCCTATGGCTACTGGAAATGTCAGTCTTGCAAGATCTATATCCTTTGCAAAAATACCCTGGGATACCCCTCCTGCTGTTATAGCTTGGAATTTTGTTGACTGAATGGAAAACAAATATATTGAAAATAGTATGTAAAAGGAATAACAGTAAACGAAAGGGATGATTGAATTTAGGACTCGGATAACACAACATTGAAACATAAATAACAACGTTATTGGCGATCTGATTAAGCGGCACCTACTGTACCGTATATCTTTCACACGCTCTCGCTCGAAGGCAGTTTGTGTTGTTTTAAGCACGCTAGCGTTTTATGCATTGCTATACAAAAATGGGGAAATCAAGTAATAAAATCATTTAATCGTATATGCATTTAATTCGCAATAGTGTCTTTAACGTACATTACAATGCTACAAAGATCATCCCAGCTAGTTTTTTCTCTGTTATTTTTTTAAAATATATTATTTGGTATTTATTGTATTTAAAAATTAAGTTTTAAATGTATTTTTAGATTATCCTAAAATTATTTCTCCTTGTGTAAAAGATACATTTAAAAATTTAAATAGTTGGAGAATTATACCTAATGCTTATTATTTACAGAAATACAAAAAGTATTAGTGAAAATCCTATTGTGTTTAAGTCTGTGCACAGTGTGTGAGCAAACTTTTGACATATTTAAACAAACACCTATTTTTAATTTAAAATTTAGATTTTTCAAATAAAGTAAACTCCTGAAAATACGTAACTAAGTAAATAGAACAAGTTATTAAAATTTCAAGTACTTTGAGTAGCGAAAAAAAAAAAAAAGATACGGTAAGACGAAAAACACCTTTTGATGGTGGTTAAAAGTGATTACTCTCCTTAAGGAAAACACAATCACTTTAAAATATATTTTGGCGAATTTGATTAAATTTTGGTTAAAAGAGCTGATTTACCTTGAAATCTATATTGTTTTTTAAATTATTAATAGAGACGTAATAGAGAAAAATGGTATTATTTGGGGAGTAAATGTCTCCTCTTTTGTTTACATCTGGTCACTTGTATTGGAGAACAGGGTATAGATTCTGTTCCATGGAAAACCAGGAGTAACTGCTGATAAAAGATCTAAAAAGGTAGCTTTTAAGTAATATGGGAATTCGAATGTAGATCTTTCAACAAAGATAATTTTCAAACAATATCTAATATAGTCGAAAATAATTAAAATTTTTTCTCCCAATTTTAATTACTTTTACGTAATATTCTCTAATCTTATATAAAATATTTAACTAAATCCAATACTCCATCAGAAGTTTTAAATTTAAAGGGTTAAGTTTAAAATTTTGAGTGTCTATGACTACTCCAAAGAAGCTAAACGCTTATCATACCCTTAAGAAAAAAATAAATCTGATATAGAACTACACGACTTCCTTCTAAGCTTATCATGTCAGGTCTTTTTTTATTTTGCATGATGCGTCACCAAAAGAATCTTTTTTTCACATTCTTTTCAGCTTGCAATGTAGGTTTCGTTTCTCAAGGTTGTAATATTGTGAGTAGAGCTCAAGTAAATCCATCTGGCCTAAGATGGATTGTAAATATTGTAAGCTTTAATATTCGTTCTATTGAGACGCTTCGTTAAATAAATATTTCGTTCTAAACTGAAATATTCTGAGCTTACAATACTTCCTTTAAACCATACCAGTCAGTTAAAAAAAAATCGAAATTACTCTCCACAATTCAATTTTTATTTTTATTTTTTAAAAAATGGACTTTTAGAGCATTGTTACAATTGGATCTGACTCCGTTGATATCTTTGAGTTGCATTATTGTATATTGGTAGCGATCATAAACGATATATTGAGATATTTGTTTCCTATAGAGTGTAGATTAATTAAATCAAAATTAAAGGGACTTAATTAGATATTATAACAACCCTAAACACAAAATTTCAACATTTCGACTAATTGTTTTGATTTACGCTCCAAAGCATTAATATAAGTTAGACTGAAATTTTTCATTACATAAAATGCACATTGCAATAAAAAGGGAATAATGAAATTTTTCGTTATACGGAATTTAGATTACAATCCAAAAACAAGTAGCACAACTACATTTTATAACAGTGATAAATACATGATTTCGAACTTATACGGCTAACTGGTTTTCAGTTATGCTTCATGGCATTAATACACGTTAGAGTGAAAATTTCCGTTATATAGAGGGCAGATTGTAATCTAAAAGGTAGGTTCACAAATAGACGTTAAAACTGTTCTAAATAAAAATTTTTCGTGTTTGTGCTTTATGGGAGATTCGTATTTCAAGAGGAAACTTGTCAAAACCAGTTCAAATGTGGTTAAAAGGTATATTTAACTTTTCACAATAAAAATTTCCTTGTATGCACAAATTTATTTAACACTGAAACTTGTCAATATTTGTCCAGGAATGATGACAATGAGTATTTCCGTTGAAATTTAAACACTGAAATATTTAGTGATTATGTCCTTCTACTTTGTAAGAGGAAGTAAAAATGAACACCTTGAAGCTATAAGTAATCTAAGGTTTACATATTAATTTTCGTAAATTATTTCTATTTTTTTCCCCAATTAAATGTTGCCAAGTAGGAAAATAAAGCCCTGTTTCAGGAAAAGTAAATGAATTTATCCTAAATAAAAATATCACAAATGGATCTTGTGATTTTGCATAAGAGAAAAATGCTTTAAGCAAGGAGCTGGAAATAGAAAAGATGAATATGCACAAGAATAAGTCTCTGACACAAGAGTCTAAAAGTTCATTTTTGCTTTCTAGTCTCTTCTTTCATTTTCGCCGCTGATCTTGTGACCTTCTGATGACGTCACTTAGCTCTTAGGCGATCTTGCTCACTTTCAGCGCTGATTGCTTTTTAACAAAAGAATATAAAATTTTTAATTTATTTAATATCAGTCATATACCTACATAAAATAAAGTTAGACATAAAACCCATCATATCATTTAAATCAGGGATGCACAGACTTATTAAGACTAGGGGCCACTCGGGCAAATCATGAACTGATGGCGGGCCGTCAGAAGTATAGGTAATTTAAGACAATAAAGAATTGATATAATGTATTAAAATTGAAAAATAATTTATTAATTTGAAGCGTGGCACTGCATAGTGCTTACAATCTTTTTTATATTTGGCTCAAATTTACTTGTAGCAACACGTAAAACTCCTTCCAAACTTTCATTTGCAAGGCGGTTTCGATTTTTTGTTTTATTATTATTTAGTATCGAAAAAGTTTGTTCACATATATAGGTAGAACCAAATAAGCTGGCACATTTCAGAGCGTTTATGCGCAACTCTTTGTACATATTTTTATCAATGCAGTGGTAAAAGTTCAACAAGTCTCCTTCGTTGAATATGTTGCGTAAATCTTGGTCGTTTTGGATATCGATAATTTCTAACTGCATTGACTCTGGCGCATTTTCAACTGAAATCGTGAAAGGATTGCTGAATATGTCCAACAGAGGTTTCACTTTTTTAAAGTCCGAAAATCTGTCTTGAAAAGATTGAATCAAAATATCTAGCTTTTCTACATAACTGAAATTAATCGCAGTTTTGTTGAATTTTTCGGCCATTTTCTTATAATTCGGAAAATGATTGTAATTTCCAGAATTCAGTTGCGATCTGAAAAGTGTCAGCTTGCATTGAAAGGATGATACATGAGCGTAGAGCTGGGATATCAGTTGATTTTTGCCTTGAATCCGTGTGTTCAAGACATTCAAATGATTTGTAATGTCAACTAAAAAAGCCAAATCACACAACCAACCAGGATTTTTAAGTTCCGGGACATCCCTTTGCTTTTTCCGCCAGAAATATTCCAATTTCTTCTATTAAATTTAAAAATCGTTCCAGTGTCAATCCACGACTTAGCCACCTTACTTCTGTATAAAACAGCAAATCTCCATATTCGCTTTCGATGTCATCAAGTAATTTTTGAATTGCCTGTGATTGAGTCCTCGTGATTTTATGAAATTTACAGTCGAAACTACCACTTTCATGACATTTAGAAATTCAATTTTTTTAGAACAGAGGGCTTCTTGGTGTATAATGCAGTGAAACTGCATGAGATCTTCAGCGTTTATGTTTTTTTCTTGCAAAATTTTTTTCTTGACACTTCACTCAAATTAATACCGAACTGTCGGTCGCTCACAGAAGCTCACAGAAAGGGTTATCTACAGCACTTCTTGGGCCAAGACCTCTAGTGCTGGAGTACTAACGTTGGTGATGTTGAAAAACTATGGAAATGAGTTGTCGGTCGCTGCGGTTAGCGTGGCTTTTATACCGCGCGTAGAGAGTCGAAAAATCTCGAAACCGACCCTGGAAGCTTCGTGTATCTAAGCGAGCAATCGGGCATTCGGGACTATTCGGACTAATTCGACAGCGTCGTTTCATTCATAAACTGGCGCGGTTTTTGAACGGTTTTCATAAGTTTACTTTTGGAACATATTTTTTTTTTTTTGGTTTTATTCTGGAATAGAATTCAATATTTTTCGAATGTATTTTATTCGAATTATTTTGCTGTCGGCGGGCCACCAGTATTTCACCGGCGAGCCGCGGTCTGTGCATCCCTGATTTAAATAAACAATATTGTAATTAATGATGCAATACAAAGTGTAGATTTGGTGTTATACAAACAATTTAATATGCGATATGGTGCATTAATGAAGTGATACAAAGTTCAAATTTGGTGTTATACAGACAGTCAAAAATGTAGTGTTATTATATATTACCTTTCTGTTATATTATATTTCTGTTTTAAATGAGTAGCAAGAATTGTATCTATTTTCTTTCTTTGATTTTGTTTTTAATAATTATATGAGAAAAATTGCACACTAAACTCTTTGCCTGATATACAAAACGTTTTTTTTCTTCAACCTGTACGTTTGAAAATTTCATAACTTTAAAATATAATAAAGTTATGAATTTTAAAAATGACATTATTGTTTAAAGTTATATTTTTTAATACTGTAATTTTAAATTATTATTTAAAATTATATTATTTATATAAAAATTAAATAAATTTTAAAAATTCATAATATAATAATATAATTTTATTACTTTCACAGAATGTTAATGGTTTCATCAGCTAACATGTATTTTTAAAAATTTAAACAAAATATCTGCCATGCAGAAGTATAGTTATGTAATTTTCAGGGACATGATAATGTTGTAATAATTTCTGTTTATTTCAAAGTCCAAAATTAATTTATGTCTATATATAAGTTACATTCTTGATAGTTTAGAAAGGTAGTATTAGAACTTTCACAAAAATTTGAGTAATAAAAAGACTGTATAGTTTTTTTTTCTGATATTGTTATTATTATTTAGTTACATAATTCAAAAGACAAATACTATCAATAATGATAATTTTTCTGATTTCTAATGGAGAAGATTAGACAAATAGAAATTTTTCTTGATCTTTAAGGGTTACCACAGGTAAAATCCCCCCACATGTGCAGCCCCCCCATAGCATGGCAGATATTTAAACAAATTATCTGCCATGCAGAATTATTGTTATGCAATTTTCAGGGGCATGATAATGTTGTAATAATTTCTGTTTATATCAAAGTCCAAAATTAATTTATGTCTATATATAAGTTACATTCTTGATAGTTTAGAAAGGTAGTATTAGAACTTTCACAAAAATCTGAGTAATAAAAAGACTGTAAAGTTTTCTTTTTCTGATATTGTTATTATTATTATTATTTAGTTACATAATTCAAAAGACAAGTACTATCAATAATGATAATTTTTCTGACTTCTAATGGAGAAGATTAGACAAGTAGACATTTTTCTTGTTCTTTAAGGGTTACCACAGGTAAAATCCCCCTACTGCAAATAATTTACTTATATTATCAAAAATCTAAACACTGGAAGATCTGACTTTTTCTACAATTACTTTGAGATGGTGTTGATAGAGATGACTTCATAGCTCATATGATCACATTTATTATTACTTCATAATAAATAATATATTTAATTTCATTTATTGACTTTATTAAATTTATGTTCTAGATCTAAAGTATTTGAGTTTGACATATCATTATTAATCACAAAGTATAAACACCTGAAAAATAGGATGTGTAGTTTCACTTTATAGAGGTTTTTTTATGGCATTTTCAAAACTTTCAGACAAAGGTGTATAAGTGAGCCTAAACTTCTGACAAGAACAACTTTAAACCAACGATGCTTAGGTGAAGTATTTAATCCTCCATGGCCGGGTTTGATCATAGCCTTACCCCTTTTTTTCACCATACTCCTATTATATACTCCATGTAGGAATTTGAAACTTTCTTCGACTTAATTTTTATTTTTAAAGTAGAACAAATTAAAAAAATTTGAATTTTTTACTGACTTTGATTTTTTAAATATGTAAAATTTAAAAATACTTAGTCTATTGCAACTTGAAACTGTCTTGCTCATTTTGTTCAATTTTAAGAGTAGAACAAAGGAACAGAGGATATTGAATATAGGATATATTGAATAGAGGATAGGAATTTTTTTCCGACTTCGATATTTCGAAGTCAGAAAAAGAGAGTCTTTTCGAGACGAAGTTTTTTTTTTACTCCTAACCCTTTTTGCAGATCTACACCGGACTACAGTCTACTGTTTTTGCACATGAGAGTTTATGAGACCGGGACCTACTGCTTAAAGTCGATTCTGAAAGGCTACAAATATCCATGGCAGCAGCGGGATTCAAACCCGCAAATTCCGGAACGGAAAATCAGTGCTCTACCATTTGGCTATAGTTCGGTATACCTATTTGTAACGACAGCTTAATGTTAACGTTTTTCTAGCACTTTGAAACTGATAAAATCCTATCTACACTCCTCGTTGTACAGGAACGCCTAGGGAATATAAAATACTGTGTATTGAAAAAGATACCAAAAAAGGCTTGATCTACAACGAAATCATCGATTAATTCTCGGGAGCTAAACCTAGGAAAATAATGTTATAAATACCTTTTCTTTTTATGTAATACATAAGGATAAAGTTGGTCATTTATTATTCTGTAATTAGTGTTCATTCTTAATATATACTACAGAGATAAAACTTAACTATATTTTTTCAACTATATTAGGTAATAAGGGTGCAAGTTAGTCTTCTGCCACGGACGCCAAAGAACTTAATTCCGGTCCTGATAATTTATAACATCGAATTCGCCCGCGCGCGCACACACACACACACGCGCGCATATATATATATATATATATATATATATATATATATATATATATATATAATACACCCGAATAAGCCACGTACACTGTGAATCATACAGTTAAGTTGCTTACATAAACAAATCAGGAAAATAAATTGCTTTATTGAAACGCATAGTTCTAATCTACATTCCTTTCAGCCCGTGTATTAAAGGTAACAAATATACGAGCAGTCATATTTATGATGCTCAAGTAATTATTTTTCTTCGAAAAACATTTTATTGGGGTGATTCAACTGTATTAATTTTTATCGCCTATAAAAGATATGACGTCGGAGTATACGTCGTTTAGAAATATTTTAATAGTTTTGCGAACATTTTTCAGAGAAACTGAGACGGATTTGGATAAATGAATTCTCGGGATAATTTACGAAGCCCTACGTCTGTTCCTGTTATTATTGGTTATTTTTCTCGACACAGTATTTTAAACTTTTCCTCTAAAAAACTTGTTCTGAGACTAGATTTCTCTTCGAAAGGCAGGTGCCTAAAAGTAACGAATTTTCAAATATAGCCACGAAGATCAGGGCCATAGCCAGGACTCATGTTACTCTGAACCAGTTATATATTTCACTATATTTTAACTGAAAAACAAAATTTATTGAAAAAAAATTGTTTAATGTTAATAATAGTGTTAAAATTATATAAAATATTAATACTAATTTTATCATATAAATTTAATTATATTTATATATATATATATATATATGTATATTTATATGATATATATATGTATATATATACACACATAATGTACATACATATGTATATAAAAGATTATATATATATATACATATGTCTATTTACAAACTTGAGTAATATATTTCAATAAATGTATAAAATATTTTTTAACTGAAAAACAAAAATTATTGAAAAAAATTATTTAATGTTAATAATAGTCTTAAAATTATATAAAATATTATTACTAATTTTAGCATTAAAATTATATAAATTTAATTATATATATATATATATATATATATATATATATATATATATATATATATATATATATATATATATATATATATATATATATATATATATGTATAATTATATGATATACATATATGTGTGTATATTTATATGATATATATATGTAAATATGTATATGTATGTGTACATATGTATATATATACACACATACATAATCAGTAGCGTGCGGTAGATTTTCATGCAGGGTGTGCAGAGAACATGGATTTTCCAATAAATCTTTAATTATTGAGACATCTGAATTCTCCATTCTGAAACGGGTTATTTATTATGAATATAAATTTAAAGAATACAATAAATAAAGTATTTACCTACGAGTAGTTGAGTTATAACTATAAAAACAGCTAAACTTATGAGAACTCAACTAGAACTGTAGCAAAAATTGTCTTTTGTTATATGGTGTCATATCGGCGTCGAAAAAGCAACGCTTCGGGCTCAAATGAAACACTTATATGTTCAGCAAACGTAGCACCACATGGCGCCCTCCGCTACGGTGCCTCATCCGGATGCTCATTGGTGCCGACAAACCGAACATCTATTCCACGTGCAGAGGATTTTGCTGCACGATGCCACAATAGAGAGAATTGTTTCTTGTTCGGTCGGTGGATTAAATTATATTTATTAATTGTTTTTAACATTTGGAAATCATATATTCTGGGAAAAACATCTTGACAATTTTTAAAAACAAAACCAGGGATATGGTGTTACAGATATAACTTATATACTGTCTGTAAGACACAATGAATGGTAAAATTTAGACTGTTCTGTTAAAGTTCGTTTCTTTAAAACAAAACAACATTGTTTTTCAGCTAATTATTTCAATAAATAGAATATATCACCGAAATTATTTTACCACACTAAAACATTTCACTTTATATTGATGAAATACTTCTTTTATATTGCCCTGAAAACAAAATCTTACAATATATAAATTTGAACATTAACCGTCTGCAAATCCATATTCCCAGTTAATCAGTTAAAAAACCAAAAGCGCTTCAGCAATTAAGTCCCCGCTCTAATACAACGTTTAATAATCCGTAACTTCGGATGATTCTGAATGCCAAGTGCCGGAAAAATAGCTGCACTTGCCTCAGTGCCATAGTATGCTGTTCTTCTCCAGTAGCCCATACATACAAAGCGTGATTTTCAATTTAGTGCGCAGTGCGTACACATCATAACTTTCTATGTTTGTTTGCGCGCTACATGGTGCAGCACCTAGTACCGCACGCACTGCGGGAATGCAAGCAAACAAATCAACATACTATTTGAATATATTATAAATAATATTTATTATATACCATATAAAAATAGGTAGACATAGATGCAGAAAATTATTGTCCCTCATAATTTTGCCAGGGTGTGCAGTGCACACCCTGCACATATGGACCGCACGCCACTGTACATAATATACATATATATGTATATAAAAGATATATATATATATATATATATATATATATATATATATATACATATATACATACATATACATATATCTATTTACAAATTTGAGTAATGTGTTTCAATAAATGTATAAAAAAATTTTTGAGCAAAAATATTCAAATTAAAAAAATAGACAGAAATTTAAAATTTTCATTTTTTTTTATTTAAATGTTAAATTTTTATGAAGTATGCAGTTTCACATTGGTTTATTTGAATATGGATACGCGGTTCCTCAGTCGGTAAAGGCAGCGATCCCGTAATACCGTAACGGGATGTAGGCTCGAACCGGCCCGAGATTCACCGTGTTCACTAATGACGCCTGGGGCACGTAAAAATGTATTTGTGGTCGGAATGCCCTCTAAGTTTTCAAACGATATTCCCCGAGGGGGCAGACCATGCCTGGGGGTATTGTATTCTTCTTGGTCACTGCTTCTAAATTTTTAGCACCCAGCGGGGGGTGATGTTCCTTTTGTCCGTTGCATACCCTAAGTCAGGTCCCCTCCTGGGTGGTGCTAAACGAGTAACAGTTTCGAAGATAATGGGTGAATGCTATCATCCTAGATAATCTTGTACTCTTGATTTTATTCTGTCTTTTTTATGAGCGTAATGCCTATGTCTGATTTTTATAATTACCTGTTTATTGCCTTTATCTATTAGTATTTTTGCTCTTATTTCTATTTTCAGTGATCATTCTAGTTAATCTTGTACTCTAGTTTTTATGTGTTCAGTGTTTTACTTTGGTTCAAGCGCAAATAATGTTTTATTTCAAAATTGTGCATCCCACAACTTCATTTCTGTTTTCACAGGTTCGAGTGACTGAAGGGCCCAGTCGCTTGGCCAGTGTTCACTAAAGGCTTGTAAGAACCCCTTAGTCAGGCCAAATCTCAAGATTTGTTGTATATATATTTTCTGTAGCAGCTACCTGTAAACTCTGTTTCACTTAATAAACGATGCAAAACCTTAACGAGTTGGTGGTCGGATTTGTCTAGTTGGTTCCGTTGACGGGGGGTCTCTGCCTGCTGGGTGGGCGGTCCGGTCGTCTCGGTCGGGCGTTCTTCCTGGGGGCGGGCGTTACCCGGTCTCGTGGGGCAGGGAGGCCGCATGTCTGTGGCACTCTTAGCTGTCTGGGTCCTGAGGATTCGTAGGAATTCTCCCAAGGCCGGTGGGCGGGAGCTCCGAAAGCCGAATTCGTGTCCGGGTGCGGACACCGGGCCTGTATTAAACGCCCCTCACCAAACTTCCTTTGGTGGGCGGCAAGCCGCTGGTCTTTCAATGGGTGAATGCTTAACAGGCAACTGTCCTGCTTTAAAAAATACGAATATGTATCTTTATTTTAATATTAAGGTTTGGTTTTGGTTTGGAGCAGTACGGTCTTTTTTTTTTCTTTTTTTTTTTCTTTTTTTTTTTTTTTTTTGGCAACAGTAAGGCTAATGAGACCGGGACTTACTGCTTAAAGCCGATTCCGAACGGCTACGAACAACCATGCCACAGTGGGATTTGAACCTACTAACTGCGGTACCGAAGATCAGCGCCCTAACCATTTCTCCATTTGTGATTAAACTTTAAGTGTTCGGAAAAAGAGGGAGGGTGCTTGTCATCGAGACAATGCCAGAACTTTAAATTATAAAACATTGCTACTTTGATGAAATTTTAATATTTCTCGTCATAAAACCAATTTAATCTCATTGGGAAAGTCATAAAGTAGGAAATCAAATGTGGGTCTAAAATGTAAAATGTATTGTTAAGTACTTAACAATAACTGCTTTTCAGATTCACTGAAAATTACAAACCATAAAATATATTTTAAATAATAAAGGTACTTGAGGGATCATAGCAAATGGGTTACAAAAGTGATATTAAAGCAGTCCCAGAGAAAGATTTCAATTTGTACTCTTAAACATGACATAAATTGCAATTTGAAAGAAACGTAAATTTAGCATTATATTCCTATTTTAACATCCTGTTGAACGTAATTTAAAAATTCACTTTGAAGTCTCTCTACTAGATTTTATATGATTAATTGTTTAAAACAAATATTATTTTGAAATATTTTCTAAGACTGCCCTACATTTCTTTTCGTTTCGTCATAGTTTCTCATTTAGACGTCAGTCTGAAAATTTTTTATTTATTTATTTTTTTTTTCGCTAACGAAATATTGCAGAAGCATGTTGATGTTCAGCTGTTGGTATTCAAACATTTAATTATGTAACTCTTGAAAATACCATTGTGAAATCTTTAAGTGTAGCATAACAGAAGTGCTTTTTCTAGAATATGTCAATCTACTTTTTACGACGTAAAGGAAGCGTTGTAATCTAGAAAACTTTAGGTCTATAGATTTCAACTAAAATACCTATTTTGACCAGGCCTGAATCTATTTTGATTAGTTCCTGGTACAAGAAAAATTTTTTCTTGTACCAGGTATTTTCTGAATGAGTTTTGACTAGTTTCAAAGTGACGTCTGTGCATACGTACATATCCATATCGCATAATTCAAAGACTACTAGCTATCAAAGGATAAAATTTTATATTTATAACTCTTATAAGCACCTCATTTTTTGATAGCAATCAGAACTCAATATAACAAGAATTTCAATATAACGGATATTAATGCTATCGGAAAAACTCAAAAACAATTAACTGCAGAATGTTGAAACTTTGTATTTACAACTGTTGTAACATTTTGCTGTCACCTCTGTTTTGATAGTAATTCTGACTCTATATAACGAAAAACCTCAATATAACGTACATTAACGTTCATAACAATGCGACAGAAAAATATGGATGTAGAAAGATATCGATGTTGTTCCGTACATCCCACAATATACATACGTTGTAAATACGTAACACTATATATGATACGTATTTGCAGCATAAATGATACTTAGTGTGATATATGCGGTTCTAACCGTGATTAGTTAAACAAGTAAATAAGTTAATAAATATTGTTTACGTAGAATAATTTTGAATTTCTGTTATTTTGTTATTTCTTGCTACGTAATAAAAGAAGTATCTCAATCAGGAAAAATTTCGGCTGGTTACGAAATATTTATATAACGAAAATTTATCAACGGATATTATCGCTGCCTGACACAGCCTAGATAGCAGTAACTGATCTCCATTCACAAAACCCCGTATACAAAATCTTGAATCCAAACGATGGCTGAATGGGTAGGGCGTTGCTCTTCAGTACCGGAGATTGCGGTTTCTTGTCCCGATGACGGCATAGATGTTCGTAGCCGTTCGGAATCGGCTTTAGAGCGCTTTCCCACTTACCGACAGGACAGCGATAAATCTTACACGACTGTCGTTCTCCGACATCGGTGTGCGTAAAATGCACTAAGATGAGGTACTTGCTTTCCTACCAACCGATGCAATGACGATTTTGTCGTTTTCGAACGGCCGATATCGTTTATCGGGTAGTTTTGTCGTTCCACAAACGCTATTCCTTTTGAATCGGTTCTGACATTTTGAGAGCTATCGCTACTCACGTTGTTTGCTTTAGATTAAAAAATTATATTTTTTTGTAATACAGTTGTTACATGACTTATAATATTTAAATACTTAGATTTCTTACGCATTAAATTTACACATTTTCTCAGATTTTAATGTTATGTTATTCTCACTTGCTTGATCATAAAGTGCAATTTTATCGTAGATTTGGTATTATTACTGTTTGAAATTCACATCTTTTATATTAAGTTTTTATCTACAATAATTAATAAGTTTATTTATCCCATACTAGTAGATAGAAAATAGGGGTTCTGCCCCACTGGGAGCTGGGAGCCCGACGTCACGGGTGACGTAGGTGATAACGTTATCTTATCTACGATAACGTCTAAGAGCCCCTAAGATTGACCTGTTACCATTTTAAAAAATAGTAAAATGGGAACCTTACAAAATAAAATATATATATATATATATATATATATATATATTTTTCATAATGTATTCTGTTTTCTTGTTTCTATATATTACACGCATACTTAAATAATTTTTTTTAAACTTCCATGAAATAACCTAACATGTCATAAGTTTAAAAAAAAATGAGTTAAAATTAAATTTATAAAAATAAAGATAGATTTTAAAAATCCTAAATGATGAATTTTGGAACTATTACAGATATAAGAGGAATGTGACCACTTTCTATGTTCTATGCTTTTATCAGTACTGGTCAGAATGGACTAATAGCCCTTATCAGTCACATGAGAAAGAGTAGTACATTTCTCGTTTCTTCGGAACTGAAACTAAGAGGAATGTGACCACTTTTATCAGTACTATCTCGGAGGGAGACATAGAGGTAATCTCTGATGTTTCATATGTCTACATGACGATGCAGAATTTGTAAACATGTTGAGTTGTTCCAACCCTTGATGTTGCAAGTTGAGATGTTTATTTTATTGTTTCTTAACTGATGTGACTAAAAATTATCTACTACAACTTCGACTCTCTTAATCTATGTAACACGTCACTCTCATTTGAAGGAATAGTTTAAATACAGCCCTGTCTCAGTCTCGATCTACACTCGCTAGCCTTCCAGCTGACACTTATCTTCAAAGTTACTCCCTGTTTTTATGCACAATGGCTCAGTTTAAAGTTGAGTATATTGACAAATTTTATTCCTCGGAAGAAGCCGAGAATCTCTACTTGGAATTGAAGAAGTTGCAGTTCGACCCTTTAGAGCTTACTGTGAACGGTAAGAATTTCACTCCGAAAAGGAGAGTATGTGCCTATGGAGATGTCGGATTGCAGTATGCTTTTTCCGGTACTGCAGTAACAGCTCGCCCTTGGACACCTCTATTAGTAAAATTGAAGGAGGACGTCGAATCGAGATTGCAATGCAGTTATAATTATGTGCTACTCAATTTTTATTGCGATGGGACAGCGAAAATCGGCGCTCATCGGGATAATGAAGCAGACCTGGATCCCAGCATTCCGATCGCTGCACTCAGCTTCGGCGCATCTCGCAATATAATCTTCAAACGACCAAACTGCGAGAGTGTGTCGTATGAACTTACCCATGGCTCTTTGATAGTGATGTCATCGCCTACAAATAAATATTATACCCATGAAATACCAGCCCAGCCCGAGGTAAAGGAGTCCCGCATAAGTCTCACCTTCAGAAGTTTAAAATGTTACCCCTCATCAAATTCTGCCTGCTATATACCCGAGGGTGACTGGTTGGATGTAGCCCTTCGGTCTGATGTGAATTTTAGTGCACCGCCATCGAAAAGACTTTGTGCTGATGTGGATGATATTGGAGCATGTTTGGAACGAGATAATGCTACATTTCCCTTTCAAAAATTTCCATCTAAGTGAGAATGTTCTCTGTAAAGTAAATGTTTCTCAAAATGCACCTCGCGCAGATATCCGCAGGTATAAATATATCAACCACAGGTGGATACAAACTAAAACAGGTATAGTTATTTCTCCTGTTACATGGTACTATTTTATAGATAAGATGTATAAATTTAATTTTGTATATAAAGACTCCTCATTCATTGTTAATAATGAACTGTTAGGTATTAATTTAAATGGTTTATGCTTACAAAATTTGACTTGTTCTCAAACTAATAGTATATGTTTAAATCCTACAAATTTAATCTTAAATGCAGAAGAAGTATCTAAATTATTAGAAATGGAAGAAGATATAACTAACTATTTTATAGAATTAATTTGGTTATGCATTTTACCCCATAAAATTTCTATGCTTCGACAAACTAATATAAATACCCCATCAACATCTAGCGATGATAATGTATTATCGGAATTATTCGCATGTTTAGAAAATAACATTAATAGAAGTATTAAAAGTGTATATCATTGCGAAGGTTGCATTATTGATAGTTTTTCTCAGTTCAACCATGACTGCATATGTTTAAGCATCGGCGAAAGATTTAAATCTTTAGGATGCCGTGCATAGGTATTATTAAACAGTTCTAATATTGAAAATGATTTATCCATTTTAAATAATATAAATCTTGATAAAGTGAAAGAACTTACAATGCAAGATTATAAAACTCTTTTATTTGTGTAAAAAGAATGATTTTGTAAATGTAAATAAACAATGTTATTTTTTATTTTAAATTGTTTCTTTATATTTCTCAGTGTGAATTTTCTTGGGGATATCATTCTTTAAAATATTGATTGAGTAGTATATATATATATATATATATATATATATATATATATATATATATATATATATTTTCTTAGCGAGTTCCATGTATGAGACTTGAAATAACGCTCAATGCAGATGGTATAAGTACGCTAAGAAACCCACCAACTTTCTGTACAATTAATTTACTATTCACAACTGAGATTATTGTTATGAAGTTTAGAATTCATGTTTTCCTCTAAATATACTTATATGTAAGAAATCTTAATTTATTTTACTAACATATTCTAATTCTCACAAGTTTAGTCTAGTTTATACTGTCGTCTTAAACCTAAAGTTAAAATTATCTGTTGAATTCTTTCAATTTACTGTCTAAATTCAATTTCATAAAAGAATAAATTTATGGTAATATCATTATCTTATTCAAAACTTTAAAAACTATGAAATTAATACACCCTTTAAAATTAATATGCATATGCCTCTTAAATAAATTCATGAAAATAAAGTTTTAATTCTTTTACTTTTTTATATTGCATTTCATATTTAACTATTTATGTGTACAAGAATGAAAATATATTTCCTTCATTTAGCAACTGTGCAATATAAATATCATTTTAAACTGTAAGAATATCCACTATTAAAATATTTAAAGATTTTTTTCTCTATAAATCATTTAGAAATTCACAGTTTAAATTTAATAAATTTTTAACGGACATAAATTTTTATATCTTATTTATATCGGAAATAGTGTGTACGTTTCACAGCTAACAAAACATATTTGCAACAATAACATCTCAGACAGTCAGAAGCTATTACAACCTTATAAACTTCCTCTTTTACATGAATTTAACATAGTATGTTCCATATTTCTCAGTGGAATTTTCGTTATTCTTACGGATTTTACAACATTAGTATAATTTATTTCGCCTAACAATGAGAGAATGGTGGGGCGCTGCTTTTCAGTACCGGAGTTTGCGATTTCGAATATCACTTTTGACATAGAAATTCTGGATCGTTTGAAATTGACTTGTGCACATAGAGGGTAAAATTATTCCTTTCTCATTCACTATTTATAAATGAGTAAAGTAAAATTTGACAATTTAGAGAAACATTTTTTTAAAAATAAAAATAATTTTAAACATCCTCTCATTTATACTTTTATAAGATTTACATGCATGTATTTCTGTTGCATAGTAGGAAAGAATGTGTAAAACTAGTATGTTAGGATATTTTCTATACTTTTAGGAAAAAAAAACTGAGGAAAAAAGAATTCTTTAATAAGAGGCTTAAAAAAGTATTAAAAATAATTCAGGTTATTTGAAATACCATTTTATTGCAATACCAATGGAAAAAAAATGATGTGTTCAAAGACAAGATTCAATATTAAAATATATCTTCCTATATAATTATATATATTCATGTATGAAGTTAATTTTTAATACCTATGCGTTATCTGAACATATGAAAATATATATTCCTTTGTATTAGCTAAAGTATATAGTCTAAAATATAATTTTTAGTAATTTGTACTATAACATTATAATTGTTTTCTCCTGAATTAGTAAGTTCGATGGTTGTTTTACGACATTTTTGAGGTTTCTTGAAAATTATTTGTCACAGCATATACCTATAACTATAATTGTTACTTATATTAAGAAAATTTACTTTCAACTTGAGTGTTGAGTGGCATTCTACAAGTTAACGATAAATATACTTGTGAATTTTTTTTATCTCGCGATTATTCTCTCGATTTTACTTATATTTCCAAATTCGCATACAATGGAAGGTATATATTACTTTATAGTATACTTCAATTGAATGTACTAACTGATTGAATTTCTTCTATTCATATCATGTATCAAAATTTTAACCTATAACATGATCAAAATGTTACGCAGTTTTTTGGATACTGGAATAGTTTACTAAAAGAGCCCTTAGATATAAGACGTTCGTTATTCAGGTGTTATCACATCGGAGATTAGCATTTAGATTTTTGTTTTCATAAATAAAAGTTCTTGGATCAGAAATGTCTTACTTTAGGATATAGTGTAAATACATGTAATATTAATAATAATAATAAAAAAAATTTTAAGTCTTTTGAAAATTAGAATGCTAATACTTTATAATCTATATAACAATTAACATTTTCTTCCAATATTAAAAAATAAATAAAGTGAAAAATATATTGTCTATACTTAAATTATAGATGTATTTTCGTGAAGTAGGTAAATTGGATCATATTCCAGCTAATAGTTCTATGTGAATATCATTTATTTAAATGTAGCATATATACTATGTATGTATAAAAAAACACAGAAAATCTTTTCAAATCCCTGCAAAAGTATTCTAAGTTTACAATATGATCTATTTCGACAGTAATATATTACTTAAAACATTGACTTTACAAAGTCTGAAAATACAATAAAATGTACTTAGAATGTGAAAATTTATTTTCTAATATTAGCAGAAAGTTAATAAATAAGTATTTGAGTTTTAAAGAAATTCGCAACTTAAAAAAAAAAAGTTTTGAAAAGTAAAAATATCAATTTCTGTAACAAAATAAAATATATAACAATTCTAAATTTAAGAAAAAAAAATTTAAAAACTTTTCGCACAAAAATTTGTAACAGAGGATTTTGAAAGTTCTGTAATAAATAAAATGTTCTAAGCTAAAAACTGAGTTAAAAGTTCTATCGACTTTACAAAGTCTGAAAATACAATGAAATGTACTTAGAATGGGAAAATTTATTTTCTAATATTAGCAGAAAGTCAATAAATAAGTATTTGAGTTTTAAAGAAATTCGCAACTTAAAAAAAAAAAGTTTTGAAAAATAAAAATATTAATCTCTGTAACAAAATAAAATAAAATATATAACAATTCTAAATTTAAGAAAAAAAAATTTAAAAACTTTTCGCACAAAAATTTGTAACAGAGGATTTTGAAAGTTCTGTAATAAATAAAATTTTCTAAGTTAAAAACTTAATTAAAAGTTCTATCGACTTTACAAAGTCTGAAAATATAATGAAATGTACTTCGAATGGGAAAATTACTGTTACAAAAATTTGTAACAGAGGATTTTGAAAGTTCTGTAATAAATAAAATTTTCTAAGTTAAAAACTTAATTAAAAGTTCTATCGACTTTACAAAGTCTGAAAATATAATGAAATGTACTTCGAATGGGAAAATTTATTTTCTAATATTAGCAGAAAATTAGTTAATAAGTATTTGAGTTTTAAAGAAATTTGCAACTTAAGAAAAAAAAAAGTTTTGAAAAGTAAAAATACCAATTTCTGTGCTTAAAGTGCATTACTTTTGATGGATGGTGCTACTTATTTAGTTGAAACTGGTAGAAAGCTTTATGTGTTTTGAGAATTTCTACTTCAGAAAGAATATACATTGGTTCTGTTAGAGCTAAAGGATTCACCTTACACTTCACCTTAACTTTCGAAAAAATGAACCGTTGCCATTCCTTCCTACAGAAACTTCTAGTTTCGGTTTCACCCTCGTAAAAGGTTACGACAGGAACACTACTACTCCACTCCACTCAACATAGATAACGTTATCACCTACGTCACCCGTGACGTAGGGTTCCCTGCTCCCGTGGGGCAGAATCCCCATTTTCTATCTACTTATACTGTTGCTTTTGAAAGCAAATTACTGAGTATATCAAATTTGGATTTAAGATTGTTTAATAAATTTAAAGAGGTAAAGTTACTAAAGAAAAAAATGATCTGGTAAATGTGTTAATAGTTAAAATTAAATAGATTTAAAAAGGGAAATGAAAAGGACAAAAATAATTACGTAAAATTAGAAAAGAGACATTAAAATTGAAAACATTTTTATTCGCATTTTTTTAATATATTATTGTTTTAAACAAAAATCATTTTAATTATTAGAAGAGATGCCAGAATTTTAGCAGATTTAAGAGAGTTACAGAAAAAAAATTATAATTTTAAAAATGGAATAAAAAAAAAAACACCGGGAATCGAACCCCAGGCGGAAAAATACTAGGACAACGCGCTAACACTACGTCAAAACGCCTCACACGTAGAGTGTTAAATTGACTTTTTGACAAAAAAAGAGGCGGAGCCAAAGCTTCACTAGCATACCACCGGTGGAAAGAATATAAGAAATTGGTGCCTAGTATTAGCATCCAATGTTTTTAAAATGTGTGCAATGAAACAGCGTTAAAATTTACTTTTCTAACAATAATTGTTGTACTAAGTCTATAAAAGTGACTATTTCAGTCATTATAAAACTTGTGCGAGCTTACCACCATCTTTAAATGAAACGATATTGGTAGAGTGGAAAAACTGCTTGCTAGACGACACGATACCGTTTTGTCGTTGCATTATTTACGTTGTCGTGTCGATAAGTGGGAAAGTCGGTAATTAGGTTTCAGTCTCATTAGTCCGTGTGAAACAAAACAATAGACCGTAGAGCCCTAAACCAAACGTGAAATATTTAGCATTTGTTTTATATATATAGTTGTGATTTTCCCCAAGTTTAATTTGGTTCTAGAAACATTAAAAATTTTCTAAAAATAAAATTAAGAGCCTGTTTTTTTTTTTTTTTTTTTTTTTTTTTTTCAAAATTTATCTAACACACTGCACCCAGACTTACAACTAAAATCGATTTTTTT
This sequence comes from Pardosa pseudoannulata, assembly GCA_032207245.1. Taxonomy (NCBI): domain Eukaryota; kingdom Metazoa; phylum Arthropoda; class Arachnida; order Araneae; family Lycosidae; genus Pardosa; species Pardosa pseudoannulata. The sequence continues at coordinate 73,753,905 of CM063502.1, read as the reverse complement.
TTTTTACTAACTTTTTCATTTTTCTAAGCAATAAGCACTAAGTATGATTCATCTATTTAAATTTTAAAAGATATTAGAAACTTCCCAAAAAGAGAATAACTTTTCAGACAAAGCTAAAATGGTATTTGAAAATTATATTTTATGTACTATAAATAACAAACAAAATAAAAATACAAATAAAAGTAGATGACGATTTATTTTAGCATTATGATACACTTTACTTGAAAATTTGTAATCAATAGGTGTAATAGTTTATTTAAATTGCATGAAAATTAAAAAAAATAAACCACCATTTTGAGTAAAATATATTTATTAAGTTAAAAACGTAAATATTTTCATTAATTCTACTTGCAATAAAATCTTTTTATTCATTCTAATATTAATTTTTTGAATTTCTAGATCAAATGACAAGATATGATGTAAAATTGTAAAGATTTTTGGCGTGGTATTGATTAAAAAAGACCACTATAAAGTTAAAAACTGAAACAGAAATACTCAAAATGCATGAATTGCACATCTCCCTTTAAAATGAGCTAAGAAATTCCAATCAATAATAATAATAATATATTAAATAAATGATCGAAAATCACCAAAAACTGGGTACAATTAATATCACGAAAAATAAGACCAGAAAATTCCCTAGTAGCTTCTACAGATCATAACTACAACTATAATGCAAACTAGAATTTAGCATATTCAGTAGCCTGATTTAGGCCTAGTAGTACGATCTGCTTCAAAAACAACGTACGTTTATGTTATGTAGCACACAACAGACCAATACCGATAGCAATTTACCCGAATAAAGAAAATAATCAAAGTCGTTCTTTCACCATAACGGTACTCATTAAAACGAAAAATGCACCCCTTTGCCTTGATACAAGTAGCGTATGAGTCAATCGTACTTGGTTTGTTCTAATGGCATCAGAAATAAAAACAACAAGAAAATATTCATTAAGTTCATTAAGTTTAATATTCATTAAGATAAGGATGGAATCCACTTATGTCGGTCTGCTGAAGTCTGGTCTGGTTGTGCAGAAGCTGTTGTTGATGACAATGAGATATCAACTGGGACTGGATGTGAAGAGAAATCGTGTGGTGGATCACCGGAACTCAATGTTGGATCAGTGAGGATGAAGGCCGATTTTAGACAATCGAAGCTCATCACAGAGTTCCTTCTGTTAATGCACAGAGTATAATATTTAGAGGTTCTCCCTATTACTTTTGGAATGTATCATCATGTTTGCGAGTGAGGAGCAATTATTCCTTACAAATATGTATGTACGTGTAAGCAATGAAGAGTGGATAAATTTTGATCGATGTGAGCAGATGTAGGTACTGGTGACTGTTGATACATAATGTCCCCCAATTGCTTCAGGAGCGTTGAAGGATTGTCAGTCTCTTTGGTATGCATAGACTGTATCAGCTGGTAGGCGAACGGTGGTACCATATAGCATCTCTGTCCACGTTCCTCCAAAATCTGTTTTGAACGCAGAACGAAGACCAAGTAGCACGACTGGTAGACTATCGATCCACCGGCGGCTGTTGTGATAATTTAATGACTGTTTCAGTGAACGATGAAATCGTTCAGTTATGCCATTGGAGACAGGATGGTACGGTGTCGTCCTTATGTGTCGAATGCCAAGCAACTTATTAAGGTTTGCAAAAATATGGGACTCAAATTGCCTACCGTATTTTGTCGCACTGGTCTGCGGCAATCCAAAACGTGCGATCCAGTGATGGAAGAAAACTCTCGAGATTCTTTCTGAGATGTTAGATAGGATATGGTTTCCAGCCAACGTAAGAAACGATCTATACATATCAGCAGATAAGAGCAGTTGTTGGATGGCTGTAGAAGTCCAACAATATCCAGGTGAACCTGTTCAAATCGTTGCAAAATTATGGGAAACTGTAGAAGAGGGTTTTTGGTATACCGCGTTTCTTTAGACTTTTGGCCGTCTACACAGGCTTTAGTCCACTGTGTAATGTCTTTTGAGATTGCCTGCCAAACATAGCCATCCGAGAGAAGTGTTTTCGTAGCACGGATACCAGGATGTGTAAGATTATATAGCTGCTGAATAACTATACGTCTCAGAACTCTAGGAATATATAGACGAATTTTTCTGTGGTTGACATCACGCATTACACATAGGTTACAAGAACTAGACATCGGTTGTAAGTTAAACGATATTTCTTTGATGCATAAGCGATATTGTAACTCTTCGTCCTCTTGTTGAGCTCTGGCAATAGTCTCCAGATCGATCGGGTGTATTTTGATTTTGCTGATACGAGATAATGCGTCAGCAACAACATTGTCCTTGCTACTGATGTGTTGAATATCAGTACTAAATTGTGCAATGTAACTCAATTTGTGAATTTGTATTGGTGGAGCCGAGTCAGGGTTTTTGGTAAATCAATATGTTGGAGGGAGATGATCCTTATAACGCTTTTCGGTAGGAGACAACTTACGCGAGAAGAAATTTATATGTTTCATTGCACTGTTTTTAACACAGTTCAACGCAGCGCCTACTGCTGTGTCAGCCATGAGACAGATGCGTTCATTAAGTTCCTGATACTCTAGCGTAACCACGTTGACTAAGTCTCTCTTACAAGTTTCAAACTCGGATGTAACAATATCTGTCTAGGGAATTTGTCTTTTCGAATTTTTTAAATACTTGTTTAGTTGGTTGGTTGGTTGGATGGAGTTTTATGGCACTGAGTCCTCCTGGGACATATTGTAAATACTTGTTTAAGGGAGCTTGTGTGTGTGCGGCATGCGGTAAGAAATGAATTGGTCATAGCAAGAAGACGTTTGAGTTCCATGTAAGTTTATGATTTAGGGAACTCAGCAATCACTTCACTTTATCAGATAAAGGTTTTACACCAGTAGCTGTAATCAAACATCCTAAAAATTTGGCGTTGACTGACCCAAGACGCATTAAAAGGGTTGATTTTTAAACTGTACTCAGCTAATCTCTCAAAGATATGTTTTAAATGATTTTTGTATTCTTCAGCTGTTGTGGAAGCGACGAGAACATATTCGAAATACGGAACACAGAAATGCAACTCAGCCAGAACTTGGTCGATGTACCGTTGAAACGTATGGTCGGCATTACGCAAACCAAATGCCATGAGTATAGGAGGGTTTGAACTTTAATAGTGGCAACTATTTATTTACGTGAAATACAAAAGTGATTCATGTCACCATGTTTTACAGTCCTTCAATATAGTAGCCAGCATTGTGTATAACCAGTTTCCAATGATGTGGAAGTCGCAGAACACCTGTAGCACCGCCTGTTCTGCTGATAGCCCGTTGAACCGGTCTATTGCCACAAGAATCTGTGGAACAGTTCTAAAGTGAATACCACGAAGTAGTATTTTCATCTTCAAGTCAAAGTTACAAGGGGAGAACAAGGGGAGAAATCTGGGAAGTATGGTGACTGGTAAAGCACTTTCCAGCCCCATCGATCGAGCAAATCAGTCACAACTTGCTCTGTATGCGGCAGAGTATTATTATGCAAAATGATAGGGGCTTTCTGCAGAAAGTGTAATCTTTTTTTTTTCTCAAAGCTGGTCCGAGATGGTGCTCCAAAAATGAACAGTAATATTACGCATTGACGGTCTACTGAGGAGGAACGGTATGTGTTAGGATGACACCATCACAATCTTATTTTAGACAGATGAGTCCTTCGCGTCACTCCTGTAGGAATGGCGAGTCTTTTGCTGAGAGGTAAGGTAGGTATGTAGCTAAGGTGTGGTATACGGTTCATTCTTTGGTTTTGTTGCATATCGTTTTCACAGTAGTGTCGCCACTATTAAAGTTCCAACTCTCGTATGTTAAAAAAGACCAAATGGAGTGGTAACGGCAGTCTTAGGTATGTCAGTTAGATTCATCGGAATCTGGTGATAAGCCCGAGTCAGGTCCAAAGTAGAAAATATTTGTTTATTGTGAAACATTTACGTGCAGTCCTGAATATGGGGAACTGAGTAACGATCAGGAACGGTGATTGAGTTCAACCGTCTGTTGTCACCACAGGGTCTTCATTCATCCATTAGATTTTCTGATGGGGTGAAAGGGGCTTGACCATCGGTTTTAGATGGGGGAATAATGCATTGATACATTAGAAACTCAAATTCGTGAATTGAGATTTTAAGCATATCCACTGAAAGACATCGTGGTTTGTAAAAACTGGTGGAATCGCAGTTTCAATATGATGAAAGATAGTATTAGAGTAGCAAATTTTGGTTGGCTGCGACGGATTTTTCAATACAGGAAATCGTCATTGACTAAGTAATTTTTGAAATTCGGAATCCCCGACAAGAATTAAAATATTTTGTGTATCTGAAGGGTTGTCATGAAGTACACCTTGGTTATCTAATTTTGTTAAGCAGTCCATCAGGCGTCCATTCTTGGTATCGACTATGAGGTTAAAATGCTTCAAGAAATCTATGCCTATGATTTCTTCTTTAACGTCGGTGATAACAAATGACCAGGTAAAATGTCAACGAATATTTAAATCAAGAGTCAAACGTTTGGTACCATAGGTCGCAATTTTCGAGACGTTAGCAGCAGAAAGGAGTAAAGTATTCGTCGACTGGGCTTGCAGAGCGAATGTCTTAGGGAGCACAGAAATGTCGGCACCCGTGTCAAGAAGAAATTTCCATTTTGTCGTACCGTTGGCCAACATTATCCGTTGAATTTAGTGGTCTTGGACATTGAGCAATAATCTTTCTAGTTTTCCTCTTGTGCAAAATTAGGAGATTGACACTTTGTGGCATTTTTACTAAATTTGTGATGGTGGCTTTCAGTATGAGGTGTTCTAGAGCGATTATTTGAATTGAGATTCATAAAACTATTTGTCCTATATCGGGGACGAGAATTTCAATACTTATTATGCTTACTAAGTTGACATACTAGGAAAGTTAGCGTTTCAATATTTTTTTTTAATCTAACAATCCTGAGAACATCATTTTGTGTTGAAGTATTCTCAACAGCATTAACATTAGGCCCTGTTGAAAGTTCGTTAATTTTGTCTGCAACTGATGCACGTCCATTACGGTTTTCACTTAGTTCGGCAAGAATATATTACATATTATTGGACAACCTGTTCATCCATAAAGATTTTAACAACGGTTCTTCAACAGACTCTCCCGCGAGTGATCTCATGAGCGTTAAGAGCTGTGATGGGCACTGGTCGCCAAGCTCCAGCAGTTGTAATAGGGTTCGAATTTTTTATGGTTCGCTTTCTGAATGCACTTCTTTAAGCCTTGTTTTTAACGATTTGTATAGCTCTCATTTTGGAGATTGCATTATCCAGTCAGTTGCAGAATTAAGTAATTCCTTGTATGAAGCCAAAATTACTTACTGAAATTTTGTTTTATCTGAGGCAACAGTTGCAATAGCAAATTGTGATTCGAGTTGAATAAACCACAACATAGAATTAGACTTCCAAACTGGCAGTGGTTTAAGAACCACATGCGAGACATCGTCGAAAGCCATATCATTTTCACTTGTATTAATCATAGTAAAATGTGTACAATAAAGATAAAAATTACGAGAAAATTAAATATTCATGTGCAAAAGAGAAAAAAATGAGGTATGATGAGAAGGAAATTATATATACATACATACACTATATTATCAGTGATGACCGGTCACTTGCGATTTTAGACATTTTGTTGAACATCTATAAAAATACGCGAGGAATTATTCTGAAACCTCACAAGTAAACAGAATGATAGACGTCATATATTTCAGCTAAGAATTTTCCCGAAACCCCATAGGGGACCGTCAACAAATTGAAGAAAAACGAATATGTTTTGGATAACCCAGTAAAAAGTAAACTATGAAAAGAGTTGAAACTTTAGCACATGATTAGGATGCTTCTTGTAATAATATGTGTTTATATTTGTTCAGTCTTGAGTTCCGTACTAAGCTGGCCACTAGATGGCGCTGTATGCTATGTTTGTATTTTGAAATTCTGAGATGGTTGTAAGTCGGTTGTTGGAATAAATTCGTTACTGTCATGGAAATCTTTAAAGTCATTTTTTCTTGGGATTTTACTTCTTTTAATTCAAATTTTTAGCACAAAATTCATCTCGATCGTTACTTTAACCCAGGACAACGGTAAGTCGTTATTTTTTATTTTATTTCCCATGGTTGATCTATGTTTTCGTTTTTCCGTTGTAAAGAAACCAGTACTTGCTACTTGGTTTGATTTTAAAATTAATATAATCTCATACATAATTAATGGTCCGTCGTGCCGGAGAAGAGTTGTGAGGAAAATTATCGCTTCTCTTCTAGTTTTATTTATGTTATAATTTTTTTTCTTTGTTGAATTCTGTTTTGTGTTAGTGAAATGCATTATCACTGTGTTACTCAAAATTAAATTATTATCTCCAATGTTATAAATTAGTAAACGTAAATTCTTTATTTGAAAACAATGCCTCCAAAATCGAAAGAAGTACTTAATTCGGATGTTGAACGTAAATTTAAATTTACGGTTAAAGAAATCAATCGGAATCTTAATAAAGTAAACCAACTTATTTCAGATAAGAAGTTTTCTCTGTTAAAGGAAATCAAATCAAATCTCAATAATCTAAACAATATATTAAGGGATTGTCTTTATGATTTAGAAGATGAAAACGATACATATTATGATGAATACTCAAAAGTAGCGGATAAAGTGTTAGAAACACTGTCCTTAATTCAAGATTCTCTTTCGAATCAAAATGTTAGTGCCCATGCATCTGTATTGAAGCATCTGTATTGAAAGAAATCAAAGGTTTTGGCAAATAGAATCAGTTCCTGAAGTCTCCATAAGTGATCCATGCGACGAAAAATATCTCAAAACTGTAAAGCGTAATTCAAAGGGACGATACATGGTGGACTTACCATTTAAATCTTTATCTCACTTTGGTGATTCAAAATCTCAAGCCTTGAAGCGGTTTCAGTTCTTAGAATCAAAATTCAGAAAAAATCCAGAATTTAAAATTCGGTATGGTGAGTTTATTCAAGAATATAAATCTCTAAATCATATGGAATTGGTTCCTGCCTCAGAAGAAAACATAGAAAGTAAGTTCTATCTACCGCATCATGGAGTAGAGAGGGAAAGCGTTACGACAAATCTAAGAGTAGTATTCGATGCTTCGGCAAAAGATTCAAATGGACAATCACTAAATGACTTCTTAGAAATCGGTCCTAAGTTACTGCCTGACATTTTCAAGGTACTGATCACATTTAGAACTTATAAGATAGCACTCTCTACCGATATTGAGAAAATGTTCCGACAGATTTTAGTGAATCCAAATCATGCTAATTATCAAAGAATCTTGTGGAGATGTGATGAATCAGAACCTATAAGCACAGATCGTTTACTTACAGTGACGTACGGAACTGGTTGTGCTCCCTGTTTGGCAATACGTACCTTGCGAAAATTGGCTGAAGACAGTAAACTGGAATACCCTCATATATAATGGTAATAATGGAAAACTTCTATATGGATGATCTACTTTGCGGTTCTAAGTCAGTTGAAGATGCCTCAAAGCTTGTGGATGAAATAAATCAAGGAATTGAAAGTGGAGGCTTCTCCTTAAGAAAATGGTCTTCTAACATCCCCGAAGCTATTGCAGCTTTGCCAGAAGAGAAGAAATACAATAATCGAAATATCACTATTGAAGAAGACCAGACCGTCAAATTGTTAGGCCTGATTTGGAACTCAACTGATGATACACTTCAACTAAAAACCGCTGAGTCTATTGATGTCATTTCAAAACGGGATTTGCTCTCTGTTATCGCCAGAACGTTTGATCCGCTGGGCTTTCTTTCTCCAACCACCGTAGTACTAAAAATGATGTTCCAACAACTCTGGAAAGATGGACTTTCCTGGAATGATCCCATACCTGATGAAATTCTAAATACGTGGAAGGAGTTTGAAAGCCAGATGCCACTGCTGAAAGAAATCAAAATCCCCAGATTCTTAGGTACAGACTTTTCCTGTGAAAGTAACATTAAAATAGCTGGTTTTGCGGATGCATCGCAAAGGGCCTACACAGCTGTTATATATCTTGTTAAACAAACTCCAACTGGTAACTTTGTCAATTTTCTAGCATCTAAAACAAAGGTTGCTCCATTGTCGCCAGTTACTTTGCCTCGACTTGAACTGTCCGCAGCTTTATTACTATCACAGCTGACACTGACAGTGATAGAGACTTTACCTTTAGAAATTAAAGAAATCAACCTTTGGTCTGACTCACAAATAGCCCTGAGTTGGATCAATTCACCACCTTCTAAAGGCAATCAATTTGTTACAAACAGAGTACACAGAATGAAATCTCTTGTTCCAAGTGCTCAGTGGCACCATATCAGAGGAAAATGAAACCCTGCTGACTGTGCTTCGATAGGGATGCTTCCCACAAAACTGCTTCATCATGAGCTTTGGTGGTCTGGACCTGTGTGGCTTAAAGAAGAAGTCGACCAAAACACTAAAATAAGTCTGTAGTTTTGAGGGATTAACTGAATTGGATACATCTGTATCAGAACTGTTTGCTGCTCCGGTCAGAGAAGTACCCAAGTTCATATGTAAATATTCTTCCTTTTCCAAATTGATTCGTATTACTGCATTTATTCATAGATTTGTACATAAAATTCGTCACTCATCGGATAAACGAACAGGTGTTTTGACAGTAGAGGATTACTGTCAAGCTACTGAATTTATTGGGCGCACCATTCAAGCACTTGAATTCCAACCAGAGATTTCTGCTTTAAGTCAGAATCAATCAATTCAAAAATCAACAAAAACATTGCTAGTTCGAGCCTGTAAATCTGTATTTCTCAATTTTGAAGAATTGACCACTTTTTTTTTGTCAAATTAAAGCTATGCTGAACTCAAGACCACTAACTCCTATGTCCTCTGATCCGTCCGATATCAGAGCCTTAACACCAGGGCATTTTCTAATTGGGACCGAAATGTTAAGCCTTTCAGAGTCATATTCAAAATCACCTCTGACATTAAGTGAGAGATGGCAACTCTTTCTAAGGAGGAAATCACAATTTTGGACCGTTGGTCTCGTGATTACCTTAATCAACTCCAGCAAAGACCAAAATCAAGTAGTTCTGCCAGTCTCCAGCTTGGTAATCTTGGGGTTATACATGAGCATTCTTCACCCCCTCTTAAATGGTTTTTGGGACGAGTAATCTAAAATCTTTTCAGGGGCAGATGGTCATGTTCGAGTAGTCAACATTAAGACTTCGTCAGGGGAAATTAAGGAGACCCATATCAAAAGTAACTTTGCTACTGCCGGCCCGGAGGATGTTCGGTCTTGAGTTCCGTACTAAGCTGGCCACTAGATGCTGAAATCAAAATAAAAAAAATAATATTGTGTGAAAAATGAGCAGGTTTACTAAATAATGTTTCCCTGTGCATGTGTGAATGCAATAAAAACTTTAATGTGCATAATATATTAGCTAAATGTATAGTGTAACTTTTGTGAAACTCCCCAAAACATAGGTTGAAAATTCTGAAAGTTATCGTCGATAGAATAAGCTTGAAATCAGTTGTTCCCCAAAAGGAAGCAAAAATATGAGGGGATGTATCGAAATTTTCCCATGTTATTAAAAATCTGTGGAGAGTAAATGGGTAAATTAGTAATATTTCATTCACTGCATGGTATTTTAAAGTTGAGGATGTCCTAAAAGCGAATGTTTGCTTGGCTGCAGAAGAAACATTGATACTGTTGTTCGCAATATACTGTATGTATATTTTGTATTTATACAAAATACTATATTTGGATACAGCCCCTAAACTTTTTGCTTCCTTTTGGAAACAAAGGATTTCTACCTTTTTTCGCCGACGGTTATTTTCAGAATTTTCAAGCTGTATTTTTGGGACATTCACAAAAGTTGCTCTATACATTTAGCTAATACATTATGCACATTATATTTTGATTGCATGCGCAGTGAAACATTCTTTAGTAAACCTTCTCACCTTTCATCCAATATTTGTTTTTTAATTCCGATTGCAGGGTATTGTGTACAATGTTGTTTGTCATGCGTCCTGAAAATAGCATTCTTTGATATTGAGAACTCTGCAAATTATAAGCAAAATACTTGAAGAAAAAAAAAATTAACATAAAAAAATCAAAAGGAGCCTGCTTTACTGCTCTCTGGTACTACGTACCTACTGCCTGTAAGGCCAGTCATGAACTGTTTTTTCTTCAGGGCTTAGAACTAGAACTGAACAGAAAACCGAAAGGAAAAAAACCGTTTTTTTGGTCAGAACGAAAACCGGAACTGAAAAAAAAAATTTTTTTTTCGGTTAGATAAATCTTCAGTCATTTTGCTACTGTAACCAAATTATCAATATTTTCTACTGTAATGTCAACCATATAATTATCGCCATTACATGTACATTGTGCGGAACGATGGCCGAAGGGTAAGATCCTCGGTACAGGAGTCAGTTTTGAATCCCACTGTGACATGGAATAGGTGTTAACAGTAGGTCCCGGTCACATTAACCCTCATGTTGCAAAAATGTAGACCGTAGTAAACCAAAGCGAACTACCACGACATTGCTTCTTGATTACCTGTTTTGATGTTCATTAGTACTTTCTGTTTCAGTTTCGGATGAAACTGCTTGTAAAGACAGAGAGCTGTTGCAGAAAGAAATGCTTGTTTAATTCAGTTCGTGTCTTGTCAATGCTATTTTGATATGGATAACAATGTCAATTTGATTCTCTGACTCGTATCGAATGCTGGTTAATTGCATTCAAATGTACATAAAAAGAATAAAATCTTCTAATCTTGATAGAATCACATTTTTGGTTCATGAGAGTTATATTTTTAGTACAAATGAGAAACCGAAAATAAAATTATTCATTGGAGCTGAACCGAAACGAAAGGAACTAAAAAAAATTTTGAATTTTTTTTTTTAGCTTTTTGCAGAGTATTTATACTACATGCACCAGTGCTATCTGTTTCTGTGCTCTAAAAAATGACCTAAAATTACTTTATTACATTGTGAATACGAGGGAAATATAATTATGTATATATAATATATATATATGTATAAAAATATGTATATATATATATAATATATATAAAAATATATGTATATATATATAATATATATATATATATATATTATATATTAATACTTTTATATGTATATATATATATATATTGTATGTGTATATATATATATATATATATATAATGTATATATATGATATATTATATATAATATAAATATATATATATATATATGTATATATATATTATATATATGTGTGTGTGTGTGTGTGTGTGTGTACATATATGCATATATATGTGTATGTATAATCTCTCTCTCTCTCTCTCTCTCTTCTATATATATATAAAATATATAATATATATTATATATATAGAGTAAGAGAGGAGAGAAGATTATACATAAAATATATATATATAATATATATGTACACAACACACATATTATATATGTGTATGTGTGTACATATATATGTATATATATACATATGTGTGTACATATATATGTATATATATATGTATGTATATATATATATGTATATACATATATATGTATATATATATGTATATAGACATATATATATATATATATATATTATATATATGTGTGTGTGTGTGTGTGTGTACATATATATGCATATATATGTGTATGTATAATCTCTCTCTCTCTCTCTCTCTCTCTCTCTATATATATATATATATATATATATATATATATAGAGAGAGAGAGAGAGAGAGAGAGATTATACATACACATATATATATACATATATATGTACACACACACACACATATATATATATATATATGTGTGTGTGTGTGTACATATATATGTATATATATGTGTATGTATAATCTCTCTCTCTCTCTCTCTCTCTATATATATATATATATATATATATCTATATATATATATATATATATATATATATATATAATAAGAAACTGAAACTGTTGTAATGTGTTTATTAATTTAAAGTCTCAATAAAACATATGAAGGAGATTCTAGAGAATTCCATTTTAAGATTGAGAATAAACTTCTCTAAGTTACAGATAAAAATTTATTTTTCTCTTCTTTAATAAAGAGACTCATTCTTCTTGCCGACTACTCAAATGAGACAAAAGTATTAATTACCTATTGCTCTGTTCTTCCGATGACATCAATAAAGTCACAAAGGATAATACTTGTATGATTCTATTTAAAATAGTACCTCTTGTGTTTATATTAGATTCTCTAACAACTTTTTTAACGTGGGTTCGAATCCCACAGTGGCATGGATGTTCGTAGCCGTTTGGAATCGGCTTTAAGCAGTAGATCCCGGTCTCATTAGCCCTCGTGGTGCAAAAAGTAGACCGTAGCACACCAAACCAATCAAGAACAATATACAAACAATTTAAATATATTGAACAATGTACAAGCAAGTCAATCCCCCCGTCTGAGACTTCGTTCAGTGTAGAAGTCCTGAGAGGTTTGAGTTAATCTTTGCTCTACATTTAATTTTTTTTCAGGGTTATCTTACTGAGATTTACCAATTTTTTGGGGGAAGTCAAATTTCGTCATAGCTTCAAATAATCTGTCTATATTTATATTATCATAAGAAGCTTTGAAGTCAATTAAAAGAGGATATGTGGCTATTTTGTATTCTTTAGTTTTCTTAAGAATTTGTCTCTTGTTCTATGGTAGATTTTCCATACTGAAAAACACACTAGTAATTATCAATTATTTCTGCAGTATATTTTTGCAACTGTTGTAATAACGTAGTTGAGAAGATCTTAACCTCTTCCAGTACGATTTAATAATGAAAAACTGTGCGTGAAGTAACCATTTATTTTTTATTTAAAAAACTTGTTTCATTTTACAATTCTTACATATTCCTAATTAAAATCCACTTTTTACATAGTGTTAAATAATATCAGAAAAGGTATAATTAAGAAAATATCAAAGCAAAACATTAATAAGGTATACAGATAATAGTCTTCAAGATAGTGGTACTTTTCAAAACAAAGTGCAAAGGAATACTGAATTGTTTACACAGCTAGAGAGTATCACTTCTAATTTGATTCTTGTAACACAGACGGCATTTCTTAGTAGGTTTTCTTTTATTCTGACTCATCAATTTGGCAGTGACTTGTACCAAGAAATTCTAAATAAACAATATGTAATAGTGACCTGGTATTTCCACAAGTAACAAAAGTCTTGCTAAATTCAGTATACTAGAAATTATAAACTAAATTAATTATCATATTTAATATTAACTTTAGTCGCATGACGAGTGTAGCTCGTCATTGTGCGGTATGGAATGAAAAACCAATGACGAGCTAGACTCGTCATTTTACCGGAAGGGGTTAAAAGCAATATTTTCCATTTAGAATTTCAATAGTTTCTTTTACTGTTGTTTTTCCATTGTTCCAGTTTTATGTTCTGCAATTAATATGTTGAAAGTGTAAATAAAATGCAAAAAATAGTGTGTTTTTTTAGAAAATTCATTATTTTTCAGATACCAATTAATGATTTTCCTTCCCTTGCAATAAGCAAAGAAAAAATTAAGAAAAAAGCCTTGTCTAGTTTAATGGTAAACTATTTAAAATATAAGAAACAGAAGGACATGAGAGGTATTCACTATCACGATTTGTTTTTATTATAACATTTTGAAAACAGTGATTCTCTTTTGCACTACTAATTCCAATGAAAAGCATAATTAAATGCATCTCTAATCCATGAAACTTTATCAATATTGTTATTGTTAAAGTATCTCTTAAACCAGGTTATAAGCTGTGTTACACCAAAAATGAATTTCTTGCCTCGAAAGAAATAGCTTTCATCGAATATCAAAACATATTGCAATAAGATGAAAAATGTTGGCTTTTATTCAATATTTTCTACACTTTTATCTTTTATAAAAGCTCAATTTCAATTATGAAAAACATATATTGTACTAAAAAGCCTAGATTGCCTGGAGTCAGGGCAGTAGCCAGAAATTGTTTTCCTGGGGGACCAAAGAGGAAATACATTGCTACTTGTAAATGGTACTAAAGTAAAACAAAATTAAAGTATTAAGGGATGGATGAGGCATGACAGTTATCCATTTTTAACAAATTAAAAAGATTTGATGACATCGTTATCTTCCTAGCACGAAAAGGCAAAATATAACAGAATATAGAGAAAACGTTAAACTTTCGAGCAGCAGCTCAGCAAAACTTTTTATAGCCAAAGATTTTTTTTGATGTTTGTATCCATCTAGGCAGATGACACCTATACACACGTGGGATACTTTCTTTTGGCGAAATGGTCTTCTAGAATTTCGGAAGGGGACCAGTCATCCAAATTCCCCCTCCCCCTTGTCTACGGCCTTGCCTGGAGTAACAAGGTAGACACTTAGATCACCACTGGGTTAGTGTGGCACAAAATGCATATTTCTACGAAATAGACTAACATATTTTACTTTTATGACAAAATATGTTAGGAATTCATTTTTAACATGAAACAGAACATATTCATTATGCTTCAAATAAACAGATTCAGTGGAAGAATTGTTCAACATTGGTTTTAAATTGGGCAATACACAAAATGAGGAATTTAATAGAAACACGTACCCTTGTGATTAATTAGAGATAAAGCCATATTATCATCAGCATATAGTTCCCTTAGTAATATCTTCATTATTGGAGTTTTTTCCTTTATTCATATGGAACATTCTTTGTGGTGTTATATTAGTATTACCAGGAATTTTAGCAGCTGTAGAGAATGTTTTGGATGTGGTAATTGTCTTTATTGCATTTAACTTTGGAACTAGCGATTTAAAAGTTTGTTTCATAAAAACATACTGATCTGGTGTTTCATATGACTTTATTATGCTCATAAGGTATTTTTGTTCCTGTTCATGAACTTATTCTTCCTGTACATTATTTTCTTCACTTAATTCTTTTAAAATAACCTCAGACTCTGGATCTTTTTCACTAGTTACCATTGGTTCTGGTAGTTAATTTCTTATGTGTTTGGTTTGAATTGGTATTCCCAGAAGGATAAAAATGTATGTGTTTGCACGTATTTCACTTTATGGTAGTTTCCATGCAGGCCATAAGTACTGATGAATGCATGTCTTACATTCACTGCACCTCAATTGGCATTTATTACAGCTTTCTTTTACTTTAACAATTTCTTATACTTCATTATAATTACGAGAATTAATTTATAATTTACCATTACTTTCTAAAATATCAGACTTAAAATTTAAACTATTTTTGTGTCGATTCTTAATTCTCTCAGTTTACTTGTAATTTTTTCTTTATTAAAAACAATAAGTTATCAACCGGTTTGTTTAAAAAATTCATAATGCCATAAAATGCTTTATCTAACCCTTTTGTGTGTGGACTGTGTGTGGATGATGATATATGTTTTTCAGGATTCTGTGGATCCTTTCTATGTGCATATTCGTATTTAATTCTCTTATGCACCCTAAAACAATATTCCCATTTTATTACATTGTATAGTATATTTCAAAGTACATAGCAAACTCTTTGGTGTCTGGGTCATTTTTTAATTTAATTAATGCAGACTGAAGTGTATTGCTGAATTTTCTGATGTCTCGCTCTAACATGAGTGATCGTAGTATTATAAATGCGTATGCTCTTTTCTCAATTTCATGGGTCTTTTTAAAATTCTTTCTCCAGGCTCTATCTACATGTCATGCACAAAATAAACACTCTTTGGGAACACTCATTACTTTCAGCATTATAAAATGCTTCAGCCATGAAAATATTTTTATTTAACATGCCAACTTAATTTTTAATTAATGAAAAAAAAAGATAAAACAGATTTGTGACATCAATTTGATATCATGAATGCACTGGAAAACCCTTGGCGCATGCCGTCTATCACAACGAGTGTGATTTGACTAGAATCCGTACTCATTAACTCCATGTGTGTTGTCTATAGAAATACAGTCAGATCCAAATTTTTGTAGTTTTTCGCAATGAGCATCATTCATAATTACTATAAATACAAAGTCATCATTATTGAGAAATGTGTCCTCTGACGCTTTACCCTATGGTTTGTAAAATCGAACACATAATTACTCTGAATTTTGTATCTGTGCAACCCACAAACGCACCCTCGCATAGTCATTAGTTTGTTTGATTATTCTGGATGATAAATTGGAACTGCTTTCAATGTTATGCAAGTCTTTTCGAGTTAATAAATGTAACCTTCGGAGATCACTGCCTATATATACCCGGATACTATCTAAAATGTCCCCAAATGGTATTTTTAAGGCAATTTTTGCTGCTAATTGCTTTTCCTCATATTTGAGACTAGGATGTCTCAAGTCATTGCTATGTGTTGATGTTGACTAAAAGTAAGCTGTGCAGTAAACTTTTTTTATAACTGTATTACTTTACGGGACAATGTACATCTATTTTATAAGATCCAGAAAATTTTAAATGCTGTAAACCAACAACATGGTATTTAAAATACCCAGATTGATGACATTTAAAATAAAAATTAGAATTGCCATTTTTTAATGTAACTTTACTGCCATACTTGATAAATTTTGAATTTGTTTCCTGTTCGGTTTTATTTTTCCATTCAGTAAACTCATCAATTGATACAAATTTTAGAGCTGATATTTTCAAGTTAATGTCATGAATACGTTCAAAGTGATTAGATATCTCGCTACTATTGATAATTTCTTTGCACAAAGGACATTTATTGCACGTAGAAGTAATTGGCAATTTTTTATTATTGTGAGTGTGCTGATAACTACTATATTTATTTTCATGGGCATACAGGTTGAATGATTCATTTGAGATATGAGTTTTCATAATTACGAAAAAAAAAAAACCGAAAAGGCGACAAATTAATTTTTTTCGTAAATAATTTGTTACAAATTGAGCATGCGATATTACCTGAAATCGAAACTTTTCGTGGTGGAATTGATTGATTTGAATGAAGAGTCCGAATATATCGCATCAAATTATAATTTGTTACACATGCTTTGCAACAAAAAGAACGAGAAAATCCCCAAGAACTCTATCTTTACCTCCATTTTTTTTTGTAGTTGGTTTTATTCCATTGAGTGAAGGATTTTCTCACATGGCGTAACAAATTAATTTTTTTCGAAAATTATTTGCTGCAAAAATACAAGGAAATTCATTATGAGATGCTGTTTTTTCTAGCTCAACACCGATTATGTTTGAAGTACTGTTTTTTGCTAGTTGGTTTGACCCTAATAAACTTAGCCCTCCCCCCATGACGGAAACTGACATTCCGAAATATGCCATTCGTTTGATCATCGTTAGATCAGATTTGATCAACATATTTCATCGTTTGATCAATTAATAAAAAAAGATATTTTTAAAAAACTGTAGGGAGCTAACTTTATGGATTTTTTAAAATTATCGTATGAACATGAACGATACATCATTCGAAAGAGCATCGTTAGATTAGATTTGATCAACCATTTTTGGCATTTGATCAACACCGGAAGTGTCCCAAAATCGCCCCCAAAGGTGCCTCAAAACCATAAAGTTAGCCCCCCCCATGTCGGAATTTCGAGACAATTTTGATGTCATTCGAAAGAGAATCGTTAGATCAGATTTGATCAACCATTTTTGGCGTTTGATCAACACCGGAAGTGTCCCAAAATCGCCCCCAAAGGTGCCTCAAAACCATAAAGTTAGCCCCCCCCATGTCGGAATTTCGGGACAATTTTAATGTCATTCGAAAGAGGACTTTTAGATCTGATCTGATCAATGTTTCTGGCGTTTGATCAACACGGGAAGTGACCCCCGAAATGTACCTTAAAACCATATAGTTCCCCCACATTAAATTTCCATATTAATAGAAAAGAAATCGGTTCCTCCTTCCTATTATTCTTTTCATTTTAATTCTACCTTTTTTAAAATTAGGTTTAAAGGAGTATGAAATTTACTGGACGGCAGTTTTTCGAAACCTTAATTGCCTAATTTTTCCGAATTTTTTTTGCTGGATTTTAAAACATTTTTTCTTAAAGAGGACATTTGAATTTCTCTAATGTTTTACAGCAATGTTAATTTCACCAATCAGAAATTTTAAAAACTGTTGTATCCTCTTATTATTAAATGAATATTTTGTAATATAACTATCCCTGCTTTTCTTCTTATTTTTGATGAGGGTAAATCGACTACGTAAACTGCTTTATTTATTCGATATCTGTGCTCCATGTACGGATTGAAGTTGATGCTTTAAAAAGGTTTTCCGTTGTCATGTTGAAATACTGTAAACCTCTGACCCATATTCACTGCAGAGCAATAAATTTCCAAACCTTCTCTTCCCCTTTCGCCCTGTCGAAAATGGTGTTGTAATTCGACTAGTCTTGGAAGTAGCCTAGTTGTGCTATACTTATCGGAGTGTGAAAAATTCGCGATGAATAAATGGACATCTGCATGTTTTCTTTATAGTTCATTAGTACATTGTTGTTTTGTAAAATCTCTAGACAGCTGAGATGGCATTTTCTGGGTGTTTCTGAAAAAGAAATGGCTCTAAAGGAAAGGAATTAATTCTTACTCCTGAAATTATTTGAATGGTCAATTTTTTTCAAAAACTCAACTGATTTCCAATTTGACAAATTAGACTTTTCTTTGAATGATATTAAAGAAATATTGAATTACTCAAATAAAAACTGTTTAGAAATATTTCCAAGCTAAATATTCATATTAATAAACTCGTGAAATATATCAGAATATATTATTAAAGAAAAAAGAAAAAAGTTTACATTTTAACAGATATTTTATAGCAGTATTAAATAATTTGCCCTTAATTGTTTGCTGCATTATGTATTCTAGTTAAAATAATTTATCTTCTGCTAATACGGTTCATAATTTGAAATGAATTAAACTAAATGTTGGAAACAATATCTGGTATTGCCACCTAACGATTTTCTTGTATTCCTGTTAAATTATGTACTTAATAGTCAACATTTAGGCTTATTTTATTTGAATGTGACATAAAATCTTCCAATGTCTTATAAAGTGGCCAGTTACACAGTCGCCAAAGTATGTTTTTATTAATATAAACATTTATACAATATTAAATCAACAATGATTAGAATTATATTCAACAAAGAAATATACGTATTAATTGGTTCAACAATGAATAGAGCTCAAGAACTGCTATTTATCAGAGACCAGTTGCAATTTTTGTTAGATACCTCTACCCCACCCCTTAACGGAAACTGTCTTTTCGATGTATGTCATTTTTAGATCATCAATAAATCACACTTGATCAACATATTTCGTCGTTTGATCAATTGTTCAAAAAATATATTTAAGAAAATGCGTAGGGGGGGCTAATTTTATAGATTTTCTAAAATGATTGCATAGATGTGAACGATAAGACTTGCGATAAATCGTCGTTGAATCAGTTTTGATCAATCATTTTTTTAATATGATCAGCACTAAAAGTTGCTCCAAATCATCCCAAAAGGAGGTCTATAACCATAACCCCCCCCCCCTTCCTCACAGGACAAAATTTCTGTTTATTTGTCATTCGAAAAATCTTCGTTAGATTGGATTCAATTAAAAATTTCGGGATTTGTTTATCAGAGTTGAGTCCACAGGTACCCCCAAACAACACATTTTACCTCTTCCCTTATGTCGGAATTTTGGAGCAATTTTGTGGTCATTCAAAAATAAAAATGATATACAGAATTTCAGAAGTATTTAAGGTGTTGTGTTCTATTTATTCAGCGCGAATGCAATAAAAGTGAAACTTAACAGTCTATATGATAACATTCATTCATTTTATTGAGATTCATTTACAGAGAAACTGTAAAGAATTACTACGGTATTGATTCTATACAAAAGGGAAGGAAATCTGCAAAAAAAATTGCACAAAATGCTATTGTATCTCTAATGTATAGTTTTTCAAGAATAGAAAAATAACTACATGGAGAGAGAAAGATAGCTGATGTTATTGAAATATTATACTCTTCATTAGGCTGTTATTAATTAATGAAGTATTATATTCATCAGTATAAAGTTTGTAAAAAATATTTATACTGAATATGTACTGCTTAGAACCGAAATTCCTTGTGGATAAACCGCTCTGGCGTATACGCCCCACTCGTGATAATTAACTAAAAGAAAATTAAAGTTCTAGGATAGTTGTTCCCGCAACAAAGTTTAAGTTCTCCTTCTTTTGAGAAATTACTTTTGCTTGAAGGTCTATTCTTGCTGTTGACATGGATAAAACCCTTTTATCTCTGCTCTATTGTCCAATTCTTTAAATTGACTTCAGTCTAGGCAATAATACCAGTCCAAAGAGATCTTTTATTAAGTATTTTCTCTAGTTCTGTTTAGAAACGGACGATGGCTGAATTGGTAGGGCTTTCAGTACCGAAATCCCGGGTTCGAATCCCGCTACTGATACAAATTTGTAACATTTCGGAATCGATAGATCTCGACTTAGCAAAATACTGTGATCATCGAGCATTTATATCCTTAGTTATATCATATTCTTAATTATGTTAAAATTAGTAAAAATATGTTTAATACTTATTGCTGGGCATCTGAATGTACTATATAATACAGAATCATCTAAGATGTTACGGAAAAACTATTTTTTATATGAAAATTGCTGTATTTTTGTGTTTACTAAGATTATTTTGTGTCCCTTTTGTGTTGGTTCTACGCTTTACTCCATGCAATATGAGTTGTTTTGGAGGTCAGCGGGGGTTGGAGGAAGGACTAAAATGTTCAGTCATAAAAATTGCGGCCTGTCTGTTTGATGCAAGGGGTTTTAGGGGAACTCAGTGAATATCAAGCACTCCCTACGCCTCATTTTTTAGAAGGGGAGTGGTTAGTCCAGCTCAGTTTTCTCACAGCATTCTTTCATAATGAGTGTCATGTGGTGAAGGAACTGTGAGATAAGTAGGGTCTTGCTGACCACCAAATATGTATGTCCTCAAGTTGTATTTTGATGGCGACCTCCAAAACAGGCGGTGGAGATTAAATTTAAATCATGATCGAAAAATAGGATTTTATATTTAGACATTGATTTATCGTAACTTATCTAAATGTTACAAACGAAATATTTTTTATGTTTAAATTCTGTATATGTAATAATGTTCTCTATGTTAGTATCTAACATTTTACAGTTGGGTCATTCTATATGAAATGAGCAAAAATAAAGAATAAACCATTGTTGTATAGTAAACCATTTTAACTTAATGTATGTTTTAGCTTGTACATAAATAATGACACCTAAAATATTTTGATTCAAAATTAAACTCTGCCCTTTTAGGTATTTGAAGGTTTTGAATCAAAATAATACCTTTCACAAAGGACGAATGCTCAATATTTTGATGTCCGTTATCTTTAAAATTACTTAAGGTACACAAAAGAGTTTTACATAACTGCACGCTTCTGAAAACTGGTCTATGTGTTTATAACATAATGACAATTTTAAAACATAATAGTTAATCTTAATAATTATAACAATTTGAAAGAATCACTAATTGATACCCAATTTTTATTTTTAACTTATAACAAGAATCTAGGAGTTTACATAATCCAGTTTATGAAATCTTATAGTATTAACATAAATTTATTAATAGAAAAACCTAAACAAAAGCCAGTTTTAATACATTCATCGACGATGAAACATTTCTATTTGGTTCTCTTTTCAAATATTTTTTATATTTTTTAAACGGCTGTTGTTTAATTTTGTAGAATCTGATGTCCATGGAACAAAGAGAACTAAAATATCTTTTAGTAGTATCCAACAAACTTCCCCACAAGATCAGAGAAATTTAGATAAATAGAATCTAAATTAAGTAAAAATACTTCAAAACTATATCTATGAGGGATGCTTAACATGTACCTTTTCATTTATTCCAAAATTTTGAGAACATAACATTTACAAATCTACACAAACTGATTCTTCAAAAGATATAGACATAACTTATTTCAATGAATACATAATATGACATAACCATTCAAAAAATTTGTCTTGTTTATTTTCTTCATACAAACATCCTTGAAATACAAATGTTGTCATCCGTTTTCAAATGAGTTTAATATCATTGTATATTTCAGAAATGAAGAACTAACATTTAGATTCCAGTATATTCAGAAGTTTTTACACTTCATAAAATTACTAATTTTAAATATTCCAACCATTTTCTATTATTCCTATTCGGATATCTAAAGTGGGAGGAATCTTATGGTATTCGGGCACCTTTAGAGCACTTCCGGTGTTGATCAAACGCCAAAAATGGTTGATCAAATCTGATCTAACGATTCTCTTTCGAATGACATCAAAATTGTCTCGAAATTCTGACATGGGGGGGGGGGGCTAACTTTATGGTTTTGAGGCAACCTTTGGGGGCGATTTTGGGGAACTTCCGGTGTTGATCAAACGCCAAAATGGTTGATCAAATCTAATCTAACGATGCTCTTTCGAATGATGTATCGTCCATGTTCATACGATAATTTTAAAAAATCCATAAAGTTAGCCCCCCCTACAGTTTTTTTTAAATATCTTTTTTTTTTTTATTAATTGATCAAACGATGAAATTTGTTGATCAAATCTGATCTAACGATGATCAAACGAATAGCATATTTCGGAATGCCAGTTTCCGTCATGGGGGGGGGGCTAACTTTATTACGGTGTTGGTTTGAAGGGTTCTCACATGACGCAGCAAGTTAAATTTTTTCGAAAATGAATAGCAGCAAAAAGAACAAGGGAATTTATTATGGGGTGTTGTTTCTTCTAGCTGAACATTGATTACGTTTGAAGCTGGCACTGAAATGTTCCTTTTTTCTTTATTTCTAACCCACCAGACGGAAGAACTGAACGAAAGACGAACCAAGCATTCGCTGTTGTGTTCAAATGCTCCTCTCAAAATAAACACAACGCCACAGCACTTTATGATTGTGACTCACCCGAAAGGTCAATGATCAGCGGCAAAATGAGCAAAGAGCCAGCAGGAAAGAGCATTAGCGAGCAAGCAAATCTTCACCAGAGTGTTAACTTGTAGACGCTACTATCTCGGACCAACTCTGCTGCTGTTTTCTGTAACTAATAATGTGTAGCCAAGGAAAATTTCCTTTCAATACTTTCTGAAAGAAACTATACGTTTTTTGCACTGTTTTAAGTAAAGTAAAAAAGAAAAGTCTCTAAGATGACTATTAGCTATTATACCAGACACTGTAAAATATTGACGTAGCATCGATCTCAAAATTCATTTCTAATATATTAATGAGAAATTTTTTAAGCGATGTAGTTTGAAAGTTGTGCTTTTATTCTTCACGGAAATTAAAAAACTTCTATGTAAAAAGAATCCTTTTAATCTAATTCAAAATTTAAAAAAATTTTCAATGTTTTCTCTATGAGAATTTTGTGTTTACTCCCACATAATTCAGGGCTTCGATCATGTCTCAATCATGCATTGAATATTGACAGAACTAGAGTCAGAACAGTCGAAACACACTTCAACCCATACAAAGTATTTTACAGTGTTTAACGAAAAGGCAAAGCTCTGAGATAAGAGAAAATAACTAAAACATACCCTTCATCATAATAACAAACAAGGATTAAATTGGTGCTATAAAAGTTTTTTCTTAAAATTAAACCAATTTAGTTTCTTATTCCTCCTCTAAATTTAAAAAAATTCTTCCAATCTTAATTAGAACGGTCTCATTAGCATTCGTTGGAAAAACAGTAGGCCGTAGCGCTCTAAACCAAACTAAACCTAAATAGAACAACATTTGAATTATCTTAGAAGATCAAAGTACTCATTCTCGTTAGTACAAGGAGGATTCGCATGAGTGATCTAACCATACTAATCTCTTGCAAATAATGAGCTTTCTGGATGAGTTTTTTTATTACTCTATCTTTTCCCTCCTTCATTTTTTTTCCTCTAAAGCAGGAATTAGAGATTGTTTACCTTGTTTTGCATTTTTTTCCTAGTATAAAAACAGCCGTAGTGGTTGTTTATCCATTTTAGCTGTGGCAATAGTTGATTTTTTTACTTATGATCTACAGTCAATTATTGAAAGTCTGCAAAAGACTATACGAAAGAACCCCAGGGACAAGCAGAAAAAGACCCGTACAATTTGGGTTTTCATTATTCGTTGTTTTTAAGAAGTCGTTTTAGAAGAAATTTTAAGTGGTCTTTTACTCGTGTTACAATTAGTTTTAGTGAGAGTATATTTTTTCCCTAACAGTGTTAACTGCAGGTTTTCTCAAACTATGTGGTGCTGAATAATGCTGTTCAGGGGAACATTCTGAAACTAAGAGTAAATAACAAAGAAATATTGTTTACTTTTATGTATTTGATGTAACTGAAAATAACTTTTAAACGATATCTGAAGAGAAAACATGAAAAGATAATGATTAAATATTCTCTTAAATTGCACATTTTTTTGTAATAAATATGACATAATATTTGGAATAAATGTTTGTTTTACTAATATAATAAATGATAACGCTGCTATAAGTAAAAAGCAAATTAACTTTTGACATTTTAGAGCTTAACATAGGTTTTGAGATAAAAATAAATTTAAAGAGCACTGACTTAAAAGAAATATAAAATGACAAACCGAACCAAACCCGGTAGATAGCAGCGCATTTTTAAGAGAAAAAGGAGATTTTTTATACACAAAGATTGGCCATGCCTGATCTATATTTACTTAGTTGAAAGTAAGTGTTTTAAGCTGACCCATCCGAAGACATACAGCAGCAACTAATGATGACAGTGCCGCAACAGTAACCCATAAATGGCTACCAAGCCACCGCTGATCTACGAGAGGCCCGTCATGGTCCGATTTTAATGTGGTCCAACCCGGTAAGGAGCAAACACTACAGAGGTAAGCTCGTGACTACCAGGAAGAACGCTAGGAAAAGATCACTCAGGTCTCAGGTACCCCGGGATCGTGAACCCCATACACACCTAAAGGAGGTGTGTCCCTGGGGGCTACTTAGTTGAAAGTAAGACGAAACTAACTTCTACGCTAGTATTCCGTGTTCCGTATTGAGATCGCATTTGTTCATTCACGTCTCACTACTGGAACAGAAATAACGACTTTCGTACAGATGCACAACAAAGGTAAAAACTGAACATAAGTTATTCTTATTTTCATCACGGCTCTTTCTTGGAATCAGATTAGTCACGTTTTCAGTCTTACGTTTAAGAGACAAATGAATAAAACATTTTTTTTAAAAGAGAAAATAAACATACAACAAAACATCAAAAATCAAAAGAGATATCTCGCTTTTCTAACCGAACTTGATGCGAAAATGATTACACGTCTTAATGCGAAATTGATTATATAACCACGATGAGTTCGCTTCTTATTCAGGTCGAAATACAGTCTGCCTTTCTGTATATTCTGTATATCTAGGTATTAGAGGTTTAGTGATTAGACGTTGCGTTTAAAAATTGTCAGGTTACCGATTATTTAACGATAAAGAATCACGAGCATTTTGCTATTTCAGCAGTCTTTTCGAAAAGACTGCTGAATTTGAGGTAGTTGAATTTGACCCCAACAGAAGAAAGAGAAAATTCAGAATGAAATAGAGAATGATATCGGGATGTCTGGGAGATTATGAAGTTAACTAAAAAATAAAACTACAATAAGTCTTTTTTATATACTATAATAATAAGTTTAGTAAAATAATTTGACTATATTAAAGAATTAATACGAGATTTAATAATTAAAGAATAAATTCTTGAAATTTTTTAATAATATTAACACACACACTATATTATATATATATATATATATATATATATATATATATATATATATATATATATATATATATATATATATATATATATATATATATATATATATATATACACCACACACACATGTATACATACACACACACACATATATATATATATATATATACACATATCCCATTAAATTATGACTACCGTCCATCTATAACAATGGGCAAGCTCAGGAACAAAACTACTACGCTTGTACGGCTGATGTTGGTGTATATAAAGTGGCTATGCATTGTCTTTCCAAACATATCTCGATTAGCGACATAATAGGAAAACAGCTGATTTATTGAACTTCGTCAGAGGTCAAATCGTTATGACTCAGTGACTGGGAATATCAGTATCAGAAAAGGAGTTTAGTGGGCTGTTCAAATGCAGTTCTTCTAAGTACATATCGAAAGTATTGTATGGATGGTAAAACGACAAGTAGCCGGCCAGTGATGTGTCGTCTACGGCGTATTGATTCCAGAACAGAGCGTAGATTGCTACGCATTCTCCGTGATCGAAGAGCTACAACCTTTCAAATCACCACCGGCTACAACAGTGGCGACCCAGAGAGTGTTTCTCAACGCACTGCTCAGCGTACATTGTTGAATATGGGTCAACGCAGCCGGAGGTGGAAGCCTGTTTCTGCACTGATGGCATGTAATCGCCAACTGCATCTGCAATGGGCCAAGAAACTTCGGAATTGGACATCAGAAGAATGGAAGGAAATTACATAGTCCGACTAATCGCGTTTTCTGGTCCATTACGTTACGGACGTATGCGAAAACGCCGATTTTCAAAGGAGACCCTGAGTTGGATGGAAACAAGCCGGTGACGGAAGTACTATCGTGTGGGCAATGGTTTCATGGAACACATTAGGACCCATGATCCCTATAGAACAGTCCCTGACGTCTGTGCGCTACGTGAATATCGTTGCAGATCAGGTTCACCCATTCATGACACCTGTATTTCCGGTGGGAATGGTATTTGCCAACCGGATATTGTTCTATGTCATAAAGGTTGAATCGTCAGCAATTGGATCGAGGAAAATTCCAATGACAAGTCATGCCTTGACCTCCAAATGCCCCTGACATTAATCGAATAGAGCATTTGTGGTAACACCTGGAAAACCAAATCCGTGCTGCCACACTGCTCCCTTGCAATGTGAGGTAATTGGAAGGACTAGTTATAAAGATTCACCATTTTATGTTAGCGGCATGCTGAAGTTTTATAGGAGACCATAGAAAATACAAAAATGTTCTGTTGATAGTATCAATTTACTAGGTTTGATTCTACATTAAATAGAGTATTGTACAATTTAAAAGCTAAAATATATAAAACAAACTAAAACAATGTAACTGATACTTTAATATCAACTAGAAAAAACTTTTCTTTCATATTAATTACTACAAAATACTTATTACTAACATACAACATAAACAACTAAAATACTACATACATCCACGTCAACTTATAGTAAACTTTCTAAACAAATACTGTTCATAATATAAAATTTATATTGTGCTGAAAGAAAACAAACTACACAATACCTCTAAACACATGAGCAGATAGAAGCTAGTAAAACCGAGTTTTTCGTGTACATTTTTAACTATCAATTGGAGGAAACGTGATATGTCTAGTGTCACTTAAAAGGGACAAACCAATATTGGGCGATAAAAATATGAATGAACTATTCTTTAGGGTGTTAAACACTTTAACTGGAACTGAGTAGAAATTTAAACACAAATAGCGGCCAAAATTTAATTACAATCTAAATTCCCGTGTGAATAATTTCAATCAACATATTATCTTAAATTAATAATTAATTTTATTTCATTGGGTATACATACCAAATACTTACAAAGTGTAATCCGCTAAGAATTTTTAAATAGTCAATTTATTTTTATTATATAACAATAAAAATTTTTAAAGATAACCATTATGTTACTATAACATTATTTAAAGAAATTATAATATACTATAAGAAACTTTCAATGATCAATATTTAAATAACATAAAATATATTAAAATATAAATATTAAAATTGACCAATAGTTTAAATAATATAATCCTGACGTTTTAATTTAATTATGTACACAATGAGAGTGTAGGAGGACTAGTTGGGGAGCGTTTGATACCAGTTGCTTCAAACTGCCTATCAGCCAATTGTGGTTTCAATGCGGCACTCGGTGCTGGTGGTTTTGAAGGGTAAAGGTGATCTTACATGTTTTTAATACGATGGTCATAAAATGTCTTTTCAGTGTGTGATGCCAGAGTGACGTTACTGTACCACTTGACTAAAGAGAGGGATTAACGCTGGCAGAAGAGAGGTGGATATATGGAGAAATGTGCTGTACTGGACGGTGCATGAGGTTGGCCGTCGATAAGGTTTCAAATTTAAAATCCCAGCTCTATGTTAAATGTTAGATGTTTTGATGTAGTGCAGTGTTTATGTTTTATTTAATCAAGAATTGTGCAGGGTGTAGTGACTAAATTCGTAGTTTAGGGTTTTAAGTGATGAAGTGTTTAAAGCTAAAATATGTTCCATCTAGAAAACAGTGGAAGACGTCAATAAGGTATTCGATATCACACGCTCTCTTTCGAGAACCAGAGCTGACTAGATTCAATTAGAGGTTGCTTAGAGTCAACGGGAAATGGCTAGAAAATATAAACATTTCTTTATTGTTGAATTTAAAGATGAAGCAAAATATAAATGTGAAAGAATATAAATATACATTTACCAGAATGGACATTAGCAATTGCTATGAAATATAAAGATAACTTGTGTAGAATGTCAATCTATTAGTGTGTTTGAAGATATTTTGAAAGAAAAATTTGATACTCAAAGTTTGTTGGAATAATTGAAAGTAAAATGTTTTATACAAAGGGGCTGAAGAAAAATTTACTTGAAGTGACCATAGAATTGGGCCAAACTGTAGAATCAGAACATCGAACTGTAGACATAAAAGAATTCATAGAAGAGAATAGGCAATACGAAACTGTTCCGGTTTTCGTTAAACAAATTTTAATTTCAACAGTTGAGGAACGTAAGTAGTAGGCAGAGGTACTTGGTAGGCGGAAGGGACATAACCAAAAGCGGCGGAGTCGAGTTAAGGGGAAGTGACGTATGAGGGGAGAGACATAGGAATAGGTGGAGCTAAAGGGGGTGATGACGTCATAGGTGGACGGGAGTGGAATCTTAGACAGGGAGGGGAGAATATTTTAATACTAGTTCAAATTCCTCTAACAATAATAAAAGATAACAAAAAAAATAATGATACTGATAATACATATTAGTATTAATAATCCTTACATATTCAGAAATAAATAATTAAAAAATAAACATTACATTATTAATGATCAATTATTAAAAGTTAATAATCACATTTTACGCGATTTAATAGTTATCATACCCCAACAAAAAACTTAAAAATCAAGTCCAAGGGCCATAACTTTCCCCTTACAATAAGGCATTATGTTTACAATAAGGATTTATTCCTTTTTTTTTTTTTTTTTTTTTTGTATTTACAAATAGAAAGATATATGTGGAGTTTAACATTTTATTTTTTATTTTAATATGATTGTATGACGGTGTCCATATGTGTGTGTGTATATATATATATATATATATATATATATATATATATATATATATATATATATATATATATATATATATATTAAAGACTCCGCATATAAATTGACAGAAGTTTTTTTCAAGTTTAAATGGGGAAGAAAAATGTATATATCTCTCATTTTCGAGAAAACAAATCTTATTTCAATATTACTCTATACTAACTGTAAACAGTATCTACACTCAGTTGAATTTATTAATCCTATAACTTTTATAAAAACGTTTAAAAAGGGAAATGTAATAATAAAATTTTCAGTAGCTAGAGTGTTATAATTTGTGTAATGTGTATTAATTCGATGGGCAATTTATAATGGCATACTTCCTGAATCAAGGTTCTGCACCGGATGTAATTCCCTAGGGATCAATGGGGATGTCCATTAGATATACTGGACTGATTATTCGAATAATAGATTCGTTAAACTTCTTGACCATGGCATTGCAACGGACATAGGCCCATCATAAAAAATAATGTGCTCATATTACTTGTTTGTGAGAATTGTCAGTGAGGCTAGACGTAAATGCCCCAACACATAACAACATAGGTGGTCTAAAAAAGATCGCATGATCTAAACTACTTTTGAGCCGACATTGAGTCAGACCACCTGTACGAGCATGCATTTTTTTTTATTACCTGTCTGGAGGGATTGGTATATAGATTCCTAACTACTGCTGTAAGTTGTGCTTTAGAGCGTAACCTGTTGTGGATTGGGTGAAAATATAACCTCTGTAATTATATAACTAAAGTACGTGCGCACTAGAAGTGGTATGAATAAGTATATAAAATTCTAACTTGTTAATCCAGTCAGATTAAAACGTTGAATAAAGTAATTATAATCTTAATATACACGAAGAAAATATATTATTCATATGAGTATAGATGATTATTTAAAATGGGCAATTATAAAAAAAATGACGCTATCCTTAGAAAAATTAAAAAAAAAAAAAAAATAAAATAAAAAAAAAAAAAAAAAAAAAAAAAAAAAAAAAAAATAATAAAATCTGTGGTTTAAATATTACATCAAGTGATTATTATAAACAGTTATTAATATTGACACATCCAATTTCGATCCACACACAAACGAATTTGGCACAAATTATAACACTGGCTTCTGAAAATTTTATTATTACATTTCCCTTTTAAACGTTTTTATATATAAGTTACAGGCATAATATTTGGAAACGCAATTGCGTGTAGACTGTTAGTATAGGGTAGTATTAAAATATTTGTCTTCTCAAAAATGAGAGATATATACATTTTTCTCCCCCGTTTAAACTTGAAAAAAAAAACTTTGTTCAGTTTATATGTGGAGTCATTAATAATGTATATATACATATGTGTATAGTCATAGTATCATATTAAAATAAAAAAGGAAAATGTTAAACTTCACATATACCTTTCCATTTTTAAATACACACACAAAAAAAATCCTCTTTAAGTAATATAATAAATGCTTTATAGTAAGGGAAAGTTATGGCCCTTGGATGTTGATATTAATTATCATTACATAATCTGAAACAAATTAAAAAAAATAATCTGAAATAATTAAAAAAAATAATCAAACATTTTATAATTAATGACCAATTATTAAATTGACACATTTTACGGGTTTCAATAGAGTTGTCATACCCCAACAATAAGAGATTTGAAAAAAAATTTTCAATTTTACAACTCCTCTTCAACTTCCACTCAAAATACGTGTTCTGCAAAGATCGGTCGATTTACTTAAAAATTGGAAAAAGAATTTACCAAGTATCTAACGAGTTCTATTAAGATCGCTCTATTTACTTAGAAAATAAAGAAAAATTTATATAAAAATATACCATTCAAATTTAAAATGGTTAAACAGAAAACAGAAACTCAAAAGGCTGCTCGACTTCAAAAACGTCGTGAACAGTATAGAGCTAAACGAGAAAAAGAAACTTCTGAAGAGCGAGAAAAAAGGCTTGCAAAGACTAGACAATATATATGGTATATATATACTCTATATATGGTTGAGTTACGATCCCCTCGCCAGATTTCAAACGCCACGCTGCAAGCACGCCACGCACGCAAGCTGCAAGCACGCCAATTTCGCCAAATGTGGTTGAAGCACCAACAAGATCCATGATTAGAAACAGGAGAGTGGGCTAAGAAGAGGAGTTGAAAAAACTTAACAATTCTCCCTGTCTAAGGTTCTACTCCCGTCCACCTTTGACGTCGCCTCCTTAAGCTTCACCCTTCTACGTCACTTCCACCCCCTTCCGTCCACCCCTTTTGATGACGTCACTTTCACCTACCCAGTACCTCTGCCTACTTCTATTCATTTCTATTACTTTAGCTTTACTCTTAATTTTTAAATGTCAGAGTATGCATACATATGAGCATAATTGTTCCGTCTTATTTGTATAATTTTTTCAGTTATATTACTATTGTATTTTCAAATATACTAAATGTTTATTGCTATGTGGGTAAAAGGTATCTTTTTTTTTCTTTTAAGGAAATATCTTTTATTGAAGATGTAGGAAACTCCGTCCATTATTGCAGATGACGGTATTGTTCATCAGATTTTGAAAAAGAAAATACACCAAGAGGAAAAAGAAACAATCAAACTGCAGAAGCATTAACGGAACTGACTGCCTGCCTTAAAAATTTAAACGAAACAAAAGATGCCGAGGAGGCATTTGGCTATTATACTGCATTAGAACTCAAATCAATAAAGGTTGGTTTGGTTTTTTTTTGGAGTGCTACGGTCTACTTTTTGCAACACGAGGGCTAATGAGACCGGGACCTATTGCTTAAAGCCGATTCCGAACGGCTACGAACATCCATGCCATAGTGGGATTCTAACCCACGAACTCCGGTTCCGAAGGCCAGCACCCTAACCATTCGGCCATCGTTCGGCCTCAAATCAATAAAGGATGATGCAAAAAGGAGATCTGGCAAAACTAAAAATACAATCTCTGCTGTATAATTTAAAGTATGAGACATAAAAATTAAAAATATTTTAAGGCTTTTGATTTTTGCAAGAATTTCATTAAGGTCAAGTGGGGAATATTTATTTTACACATTAAGTTTGGATGTTTTACTATTTTTTCTGTTTTAATATATTTTAAATTTGATACAGATTTCTGGTTAGGTTTTTGAATTTCCCATAACTTTTGACTTAGTTATTTCTTTATGTTTAGTCACAGTGATTAGTAATGTGTTGCTAGGTACATTTCTTGTATCTTCCTTTTCAATATATATGTCTTTATATTTTGATGAAGACTACTACAGAATAGTTTAATTTTATTATAATTTGTTTTACATATAGTAGGGGGAAAATGAAGGTATGAATAAATGAATGACACTTTCATGTCTTTATCTTTGTTTACTTAATAGTAAATATTTCCTACAGTGTATTTTTTTGGTAAAAGTAATTATTTGATTTGAAGCTAAAGTGGCAATTTTTAATACTGGAAAACTAATTTTTAATTTTATTTGTCATAAACCTAAATTTGATAGTCATGAACTTTTTTTTAATAGTCTGGCAATATTATCCTACACAATTTGTTCAAAAATATGCTGAAATGAAATTCTTTTATTATTAGCCTAGTATTTTTTAATAGAATGATTTTTGAGCAATGCTGTTCTTGTAGATCTTTTTAATACATTCAAATTTTTGTCAGGTATTTCTTTTTGAGTACTATTTACTATGATATAGAAATGTTTATTAGTTCAAGTGATTGGTTTTGGTTTGGTCTGGAGTGCTACGGTCTACTTTTTGCAACACGAGGGCTAATGAGATCAGGATCTACAGCTTAAAGCCAATTCTGAACGGCTACGAACATCCATGCCACAGTGGGATTCGAACCCACGAACTCCGGTACCGAAGGCGAGCACCCTAACCAATCATTAGTTCAAGTGAAAACATAGCCACTAAAGAAGTAATGTATGTGTAAAGTTCAAATACCAGCAAGTGCAATATGCATTCACTTCTATATAAAAGGATATGCTAGAAAGTGTGTATGCTTCCACAATAGTAATTTTTGCTGAAAGTGTAGTTCCGAGTAAAAAATATCTGCTTCAGTTACATTATATATAAATATTTAAAAATAAATGCAAAGCTAATTCAAATACATGCTTTTTATAAACTGAGTAATTTCAAATATAACTCTTCATTCTTATAGAATTATGGACAACTAAAATAAATAAAATCGACAAAAAGAAAATACTTTATTGCTTGATAACATTTAATATCTAAGAATATATGCCAGAAGCAACAATTAATGAAGCTTACACATTGCTTTTTGCCAAGGAACAGCTCCCGTTGTATTAAAATAATTACACAATATATTTTGAGTGTCCTTAGCAAAATTTGATGGCTTAGTTGATTTTTTTTTTTAAATTTCCTTAATTCATCCTTTGCATGGGAATCACCATAGTTTATTTTCAGATTTACAGTGTCCTCACTATCAAAGCTTCCAGTAAGTACATACGAATTGCCTGCTCTACTTTTTAGAAAATTGTAGAAAGCACAAGTGGCAAGGACAATTTTTTGTACCTTTACTAAAGATGCATTTATAGTTTTTTTTTTTTTTTTTTTTTTGGAAGATTTGAAATCTCGAAGCTAGTATGCCAAATGCATTTTCAGATACTCTCTGTTTTCTTTAAAGTCTGTACTTAAATATTCTTTTTTGTTCTGTGAGCGCTTTTCCAGGATAAGGTTTCATTAAATAATGAGAAAGGGGGAAAGCATCAACAGCAACTATAATAAACCGCACAGCAGTAAGGGTTTTAGGTAGCACACCTGCTTTTGGAATATTTAGAGCATTTGATTCTAACGCTGTTTTTAATGCGCTTTTCCCCCAAACTTCACAATCACTAATCCTTCCATTTGTACCCACATCCACATGTATAAATTTTAGATTAGCACCAACAAGTGCTAGGAGAACAATGCTAAACTCTCCTTCATAACTGAAAAATGTGGAATCTGAGCCTGGAGGAGGTTTTATCTTTATTTTCTTCGCATCCAAAGCACAATGGAAAATTTCATGAATTAAAAAATTGATCTGCAATTTCTTTCCATTCTCTTTCTTTGGCACCAATAAATATTCATCCTTTAAAACTTCGTACATAGCGTTACACACTGCAGGTATTATACCTGAGATTGTATTTTGGGCAACTCGAAATTGGAATGACAGCGTTGAGTTTCACTTGAAACAAAAAACAAACAAAAAAAATCTGCATTGAAAATCACAATACAAATTATATAGTTAAAAATATAGTAATTTTAACATTTGAATTTATAGACACATAAGCGATGTCTTGTGTAAGTGCGCTGGATTTAAGCAATAACGACACGATTGTTTGCAATGCCGTTTTTATTTGTTCCGTCGAACAACATCGTTAATGGACTGTACATTACAATGACGAGAGGGATTGTGGGAATGCTCGGAAAGCTCTTGGCGGCCCCGCGACACATTGGCGATCTCCAAAGCGAATTCCCAACATTCCGGCCCCCGTTGAAATACTAGATTTCAACTCACAATGTTTACTTTACAATTACAAATATGTTATGCATAAAAGAAGAATAAAAAAAAAAAGTTTACAAAAATCACATTTAGGATACACACAAAGATGACATTTCAAGTCTCTAAAGGTAATACACAAATTTTTGTTACAGCTCTCTTGAATATACCATTTTTGGTTTTCACATCTAAAACTCGTATTTTTCCATCAGCTCCTGGATACACCTTTACAATCCTACCCAATAGCCATTTGCATACAGGCATGTTGTCTTCCTTTATGATCACTAAGCTACCTAACGTCACATTATTCTTCGAAAACATACATTTACTTCGTTGTTGGAGATTACTTAAAAGTGTATTTGACCACCTTTTCCAAATTAATTGTGTTAATTTTGTGACTCTTTGCCAATGGGAAAGCCGATTATCAGGGAGTAAGGAATGATCTAATTCAGGAATGCTATTTATGGGACGACCTATAAGAAAGTGTGCTGGCGTTAAAACATCTAGGTCTTCTGGATCTGACGATAAAGGAGTTATAGGGCGACTATTTAAAATTCCCTCAATTTGATTGGTGACAGTGATAAATTCTTCTATCTTCAATTTTGCATCACCAACAACTCTTTTCAAATAATATTTAAAGGACTTCACTCCAGCCTCCCATAAACCACCGAAGTTAGGGGATCCAGGGGGAATGAAGCTCCACTGGATTCCTTCAGATGACAAGTATCCAGCTAATTTCTTATCTGGTGCTCTAACCATTTTGTGTAGTTTTTTCAATTCTGCGTGAGCCCCAACAAATGTTTTTTGCGTTATCTGAGAATAATTTAGAACTTTTTCCTCTCCTCGAAAAAAATCTCTTGAGTGTGGCAAACGATTCTGAGGTGAGGTCAGTTACTGTCTCGAGATGTATAGAACGAGTAACGAGACATACAAATATACATACGTAAATTTTATGGCATACTCCTTTCCTTTGATTTTTGTATCTTATCAGAAAGGGACCACAGAAATCAATCCCGGTACAATTGAAGACATAATTTTGATTAAATCGTTCGTATGCCAAATCACCTAAAAGTTGTTCTGAAGGGATTGGCTTGGCTTTGAAGCACTTTATGCATTCGTGAACGATTTTTCTTGCCATATTCCGACCGTTAATGGGCCAAAACCTTTGTCTTATACTGTGCAGTAAACCCGATGGTCCTATGTGTAAATATTTTAGATGATAGTAACGAAACATCAAATTAGTTAATTTGTTATTTGCTGGTAAAATTACTGGAAATTTAGATTCAAAATTCAAATTAGAATGCTTAAGTCTACCACCTACACGGAGAACTCCGTCCTTATCAAGAAAGGGATTTAGAAATCAACTTACTTTTGTAGAAACAGAAAGCCCTTTTCTGATGGAGTTTATTTCCTGTAAAAACTCACCTTTCTGGATTTCTCTAAAAATTACTGACTCTGCATCTTTAATTTCCTTTGCCGATAAGGGACCTATAAGCTTGTTGTTAGGATATCTAGCATTATGGATAAATCTGAAAAGAAAACTAAATGTGCGAATTAGTTTAAGGTAATTGCTTATCCTATTAATTATATTTTGGACCCAAGTAGTTTCAGAAGTAACTGCAGTAAAAACCAATTTCTGATCTGGTTTCATCTCGCTTAAGAGAGCATCAGAGTCTACAGATAAGTCCGAGTCACAAGTCGAAAATTCTACTTGTTCAGTCAAAAAATATGGACCTTGCCACCATAAAGAGTTTTGAACAATTTGATCTCCAAAAAGACCTCTGGATATTGCATCAGCTGGGTTGAGATCGGAAGAGATGTGGTTCCACTGGTACTCTTTAGTTAAATCTTGAATGCTGGAAACTCTGTTGGCAACAAATGTCTTGAGAACACAAGGTGTTTTATGGATCCAGGCCAAAGCAATTGTAGAGTCTGACCAAAGGAAAATTTTATCAATGCGCATACGTAATGCTGGAAGAATTTTCTTTACAAGTTTAGCAAGAAGGAGACAAGCACACAACTCAAGTCTCGGTATCGAAATAGTCTTAATGGGTGCCACTCGAGATTTGCTGCATACTAACTTAGTAGAAATTTTGTTGTCCAGTGAGATGCACTGCAAATAAATTACGCAGCCGTATGCTAAAGAACTAGCGTCAGCAAATCCATGCAGAAATACTTGCCCGTCACATCCTATATGTCTAGGAAGATGAATGTTTTGAATTGCAGGTAGAGACTTTGCAAATTTTTTCCACTCATTTTTAACATCATCCGGAAGTATGTCATTCCAGTTCATTTTGAGACACCATAAACTTTGCATGAATATTTTAGCTTTAGTTGTCACGGGCCCAATTAAACCCATCGGATCAAAGATACGTGCTATGTATGACAACACATTCCGTTTAGTTATAACATCATTTACATTAAGTGAAACTTTGAATGAAAAGGTGTCTGAACTCTGTGTCCAAAGCATGCCTAAAGCTTTGGTTGACGCGTCGTAAGAACCATGAAATGAGCGTTCGTTATTCAGTCATGTCTTCGCACAATTCTTGATTATTGGAATACCATTTGTGAAGCACCATCCCACATTGCTGAAACATTTCAATTAGTTGCTCTTTTGTTCTTTTTGCGATAGATAGGTCATTACTTCCTCTGAGGACATCGTCAACATAAAAATCGGATAGTACAACGGCCGACGCGAGCGGAAACAGATCACCTTCATCGTGCGCTAACTGCTTCAAAACTCTTGTCACTAAAAATGAAGCACTGGTGGTACCTTACGTAACGGTCTGCAATTGGTATATTTTTATAGGACTATGAATATCAGTCTTCCACAAAATACGTTGATAATCCCTGTGCTGGGGGTGAACCAATATCTGTCGGTACATTTTCTGTACATCGGCTGTAAATACATATTTATGGGTTCGGAATCTAGAAAGTATTGAAAACAATTCGTCTTGAATAAACCCGCCATTCAACAGAATATCATTCAGAGAGAGACCATTAGAAGTAGGGGAAGAAGCGTTGAAAACCACTCGTAATTGTGTTGTTTGTTTTTCCGGACGATAGACACCATGATGTGGCATATAATAACTTTTGGTGTTAGAGTTATCATCAACAATTTCTTTCATGTGTCCGAGTTTTTCGTATTCGTCCATGAAATCTACGTATAACTTTTTCATTTTCGCATTAGAACTTAAACGATGCCAGAGAGAATTTAATCTATTTTCTGCAAAATTTTTGGACTCACCAAGAATATTATCTTCTTTCAGGGGCAATTGAACGACATACCGCCCTAACTCGTTTCGATAATAAGTGTCAGCGAAGTGTTTTTCGCAGAATTCTTCTTCGGGAGATAATATTCGGGAATTTTCTTCAACAGATTCGATTTTCCAAAATCGTTGCATATTTTCTTCTAATTCCTCTAACCGTGTTGAAAGTCCGCTGAACTGAATATTTGAGCTACAATTAACAGATCCACTTATGACATAACCGAAAACAGTATTTTGAAATGTGATGTTGTGATTTAACACACGGAATTTGCCATCTCTTAACAGGTCAAAGAATATTTCGTTGCCTATTAATAAATCGATTTTTCCAGGTTTAGAATCAGCTAACTTAATTTCTGCCGGTATGAGATTTGTGTCTATTTTAAAACAGTTGGTTGGAGTAAGATCACTTATTTTTGAGAGAATGAGAAATTCTAACGGAGTGCGACAAGTACTCGTATCATTCGAAATTGTTTGTACTTTCGATTTCAATAACAATGGCGAACCGTTAACGCCACTGACAGGAGCATAAGTTTTTTGCTTCCTCAATCCTAATTTATTAGCGAATTCCGATGTCATAAAATTACACATGGATCCACTATCCAGAACACAACGTCCTGCAATATATTTCCCATAGCAATCTGCCACTTGAATCATTGCCGTTGAAAGCAGAACTGTTTTTGTTTTTAAACAGTTAGTCGTTGCCGAAAGGGTTACGTTTTCACTGTTTGGAAAGAATACTTGACTATTATATGAATTAAAATTTGCTGAGTTTTCGGTTTGGCTCTGTGCCAAGTCAGAACGCGTTGTGGGAACTTCCTGTTTGTTTTCCCTCATACTCTGATTAAGTTCTTGTTTAGGTTTATGAATCAAAGTATGGTGAAACTTGTTGCAAGTAAAGCATCTACCCTTCGATTTGCATTTACTTAATTTATGATCATTCAAGCAATTGTAACATAAATTACCCTTTTTTACTAATTCATAACGTTCATGAGCATTCATATTCAAGAATGCAGCACATTTGTGTAGAGCATGTTGCGAGTTTAAATTGCAAGCTATACAACGTTTTTCAGATATGTTGTAATTAAGCATCGAAGCTTTCGAACGAGAATTTTGTTCGAATTGGAATTTTGGTTTAACAGATACGTTTCTGTTCACACTTTCCAGAACTTGGCATCTTTTTTCAAGGAATTGAATAAATGTTTGCCAAGTAGGAACTTCAATCGATTCAATAGAAAGTTCGAATTGTTTACGTGTTTCGCGATCAAGTTTTTGTAACATTATGTTTATTAAGAGAATTTCTGAAAAATTATTGTTTTCGAATTTCAAAGTCTTTAATTCTCTTATATATTTAAGTAATTTGTCGATTAAGTGCCTGAGATCCTTGGCAGATTCATGAGACATTTTCTCAATATTAATCAATGAGTTTACATGCATGTCAACAATAATTCGTTTGTTTTCATAGCGCTCCGTAAGTGCTTTCAGCAGCGTTTCATACATATCATCTAACGTTTGTAATTGTTTAGCACTACCTTTAAAGAGCCGCTTGCAAATAATATAGTTTTTGAGAATCATTCAGATTATTTTCAGAAATCAAACACATGAATTGTTCTTTAAAAACAAACCATTCTTCGTATTTGCCATCAAAATTAGGTAAGAGAATATCTGGTAATTTAATATTAGAATGTTCTTTGACTTTACCGGCATCAACATTAGAAACAGTATTAGAATCAGTCTTTAGAGAATTAATTATTATCTTAATTCTTACCTCTAAATTCTCCAAACGAAAGTAGAGGAGAATCAGCTGTTGATCCTGGTCTTTGAATTCTTCATCACTAAGAACCTCGTAGTATTTCTCCTTCAGATCATCAGTTCCGATTTTAAATCCTTTACGGAGTCAAGTTTAGATTTCAGTTCAATTGTATTCATAGTTCTGGTTTCGTCAGCGACATCGGCTTCGTACTTAGTTAATCTTGACTTTAGATTACCTCGCTTTCGATTCAAAATCTTTGTATCCATTTTGTTTCGGGGAAAATCCTGCGGCTGAGAAGGACCAAATCTTGTGTAAGTGCGCTGGATTTAAGCAATAACGACACGATTGTTTGCAATGCCGTTTTTATTTGTTCCGTCGAACAACATCGTTAATGGACTGTACATTACAATGAAGAGAGGGATTGTGGGAATGCTCGGAAAGCTCTTGGCGGCCCCGCGACACATTGGCGATCGCCAAAGCGAATTCCCAACACGATGTTTTAAGTATGCAAATGATTTTTAGTATTTATTAACTACTAAAGAAAATATACCTGTTGCAAGATAGCACAAAGTGCCAATCTCTCTGCTGCTGGGATTTCATCCATCATTACAGTGTTTTGTTTTGCAATATGGGGAGTAACCTGTTGCAGCAAAAGCTCAGTTCTCTACTGTCATCCTCAGCCATTGTCTGTATCCTACCTTATCATGAAACAAAAAATACTAGAATTCAGCTGACTATAAACTGGATAGTAAAGGTTAAAAAGAATAAATTCTAGGGAATAAGTTTAAAAGATTAAACAGTTATAAAATTAATTTATTAAAGCTATAGTAAATTTCTAGACTTCTATTACAACATTTGTATAAATGAAAGCTATTCAACATAATTTTATGAGACATTTTTTGTACCTAAAAATAATCAAATAAAAAATGGTAGGAGAAAAGCAAAGTATTGTATGTCAAAAATCCTGTACAGCATTAATTCATTAAAGAGAGAAAAAGAGGAAATTTTTAACAGAAATTTTTAATTCAAATACAAGTACTGAAATACAAAGTACTAACATTAATGCACTAGAGCCAATAATAAAGAGTATAAAAATGCTAACTCTCGCAGTACCGACAAGACCCGAATCGTGGAATCTTTTTTACCTCCCTTGAAAAGGCTTTTGAAATTAAAAATGTCGGGGAAGTTGCAAAGGTCGAAATTTTATTCTATTTGTTAGGTGAACTAACTGCGCATTTCCTTAATGCTGACTTGAAAAATATGAGGTTAAACAGATAATATTAAAAGAATTTCAACTAACCCCTGAAGCTTGTCATAACTTTCTCTCGGCAAAAATAGAAATGAAAACCACATGCAATTCGCAAGTAGATTAAGGGCGAACTGGGATTTTTATTGCGAAATCAAAAGTTTCGGATATAAAAATGTTAAAGAATTAATATTGAATGACAGATTATTAAATTCTCCGAAATGAGAAGCAATATTAGGATAAACAGTTAAGATACCTGGTTAAACCCAAAACGATAGGCGTATTGATAATTTTTCATCCCGAGGTAGGTTTTTTTTTTTTTTTTTTTTCAATTATATGACGAACTAGCAAAATACACCAAACAGACTGAAGCCGAAGCCCAAGGAAAATAGAGTTTAAAGTCCCACCCCTAAGATAAATATGCATAACAAAAATATATACCCGTCAAAACAATGTAAATTATGCAAAGAACATACTAGTCATCTGACGTAAAGAATGCAACGAAAATGATAAATTAGTTGCTAAAGTGAAAATTGATTTGGTTTGGAGCGCTACGGTCTACTGTTTTGCACACGTGGGCTAATGAGACCGGGACCTACTGCTTAATGCCGATTCCGAACGGCTACGCACATCCATGCCATAGTGGGATTCGAACCCACGAACTCTGGTACCGCCGATCAGCACCCTAACCAATCGGCCAGCGTTCGGCAAAGTGAAAAATTGAATACTTGAGGATGCTTCTCAAAACACGAAAATCTTAGAACATATATATTTTTCTCGATGGAAAAATCAGATCACTGTTAGATTCAGCAGTTGATATGTCTATTTTACGTTGCAATGAAATTCCGCAAACTCGAAAAAAAAAAAAAAAAAAAAAAAATTCAAGAGTTCAACTTATTTCGGTTTTCGGCGAAAAACTTACAGCTAAAGTAAGACATTACTAATAGCTTTAGAATCCTGCGACCTTAAGTATGTTTATAGCTATGTGGACGTGTTATTTGCAGTAACCGATAAGCTTGTAGTGCCCTGCATCATTACACCCAAAACTTATGAGCTTCTCAAGAGCACTCAAATGGAAGTATTGGGAAGGGAGAAACAGCAAGAATGCGAAAGGTCAGCGACTGACGGAAAAGGGAAAGAGGTCAGTGAATTTCAAAGAAATGATAGACAATCGCGGCGATCTGACTCAAAGGGAGAGGTGCCTAAATTCTGAAACTAGTCAAACCACAGTCGATTCACGAACTTATGCGGTATTAAATCTGAGAGGGAGAGTAAAGATGAAAATTTTGATTAACTAGAGGATGCGGTACGTTTTAAGAAGCAACATGAGGATTGCGAAATATTAAGCGAGGTTTCAGGATATGCTAAGCGAAGAAAAAATAATTATTTTGAGATAGAGGATTTAATTTATAAGGACGGGATAGGAAGACGGACTGCTATACAATTGGTAGTACCTAAAATCAAAAGAGATCAGATATTAAAATTGGGACACGAATAAATTTTTACTAAGCATTTGGGAATGAGGATGACAAAAGATTTCGTTACTCATTTTATTTTGCCTAACATCAGTTGAAGAATACTGTAAGATATGTAAAGAATATCAATTAAGAAGTAGACAGAGCAAGTGACAAAATCCCAATCAAACCAGTGCCAAGACTGGAATTTCCCTTTGACTATAGTTATAGTTGGTCTAAATAAACCTACGTAGGCGGGAAAACATGTATTGTTTCAAGTTAAATTTTAACTAATTTGCAGAATGCATAGTGTCACATGTGTGTAGTGTGGTGTAGTGTGGTGTGGAGATATGCAAAAAGTTCGAAAACTCAGTTCATTTCACTGACTAAACATTTATTCATTCAGCTAAAACGATATATCAAAAACGATATTTAAATAAAATCAAGCATTTTAATATATATATTACGTCATATTTCATTATGAACGACTTACCAAGACATGCCATTCTGTGCAGCGGTAAACTATCAAAGTAACAGGGCACCGGAATTAACCTTGAAAGTTCATTTATACAACTGCTGACATTTAACTAAAATACATTTGCATATTAGGAAATGTGGTTACTGCCGAAACGAAAATTTGTAT
The DNA here is from genome assembly GCA_032207245.1 of Pardosa pseudoannulata. Taxonomy (NCBI): domain Eukaryota; kingdom Metazoa; phylum Arthropoda; class Arachnida; order Araneae; family Lycosidae; genus Pardosa; species Pardosa pseudoannulata. The sequence goes on along the minus strand of CM063502.1, from coordinate 73,710,637 downwards.
CGATATTTTTTATCGATAAACCTTTCCAACAAACGGCCCTATCGGTTATAAATACACTTTGCCCTTTACATTCAATTAAAAAATTTTACCAATAGTATTTTGAAAGTTTACATACAAAATATGTTTGGTTAGAAAATCTATTATTTTTCTAATTTACATACTTTAATACAAAACTATTTTCATTTACTAATTGCCGAAAATATTTGTATTTTATGTCAATGTGTTTTAAATTTTCTTGGCTATTTTTCGAAAAATATACAGCAGATTCACTATCAACCTTTGAACTGGTTGTATTTTATCGCTTAAATTAATTTCAATTAACACTCGTGAACACGAAATTAGTTCTTTTACACTTTCAATTAAAGAAATACCGATTCCATAGAGCTTACTGCTATACATTTTTTCTTTGCCGATTTCAATGCAAATTGTATGTTGCCAAAATAAATAATACAACCACTGTTATAATATTTTATAGTGAGATAAGATCCCCAATAGGCATCTGAATAAGCACATAGATTCATGGAATCTACATACAATTAATTAATTTTATAGTTTTTAGTAGGAAAAACAATTAATGATATCTACTACTATTAACGAATGTCTGTATGTGTAGCCATTACAAAGTTGTGACAATTTTTACAGCAAGTCTAATGCCAGGTCTTGATTATATGACAAAATAACAAATATTGGATGATTGATCTGTATGGAAAGTTTTACATTAGTTCATTTTCTACAATATCTCATTAATTTTATAGGGCAAAACATAACCAGGTTTAAAAGGTAGTCTAACATAACTTTTTGGCATATCCTTAAAGTCCAATTTCTTAATGTGAGTCTTTTGATGAATGTATAATAAACCATTTATCTCTTCAAAGTTAACGCCAAACAAATATTTTGCTATTCGTATTTCAGTTATTTCTGAACAAGTTTTTAACATTGATTACAGATAGTAATACATTTTTATTTTTAGAAAACAGTACTAAGTCATCGACATAAACTAAAATTGCATTCCTTTGCATTTTATACAAACAATTACACCATTTTAATTTACAAAATCTTAAATTATGTAATGTAGTATCCAATTCAGAATTCCATTCACGTCCGTTTCACTTTAAACCATATATTGATTCATTCAATAAGCAAACTTTATTTTCTAACCCTTTCACCGTATAACCTGGACGTCGTTTCACATATACATTCTCCTTCAAATTACCATATAAATAAGCCGATTTAACATCTAATTGAACATTACCTGTTGAACATAAAAACTAAAAAAATTAACATTAGTTTTTTAATTGAAAAAATTACAACAGGTGAAAATATATTGGTATAATCAATACCAAGTTTTTGTTTAAATCCTTGCGCTACCAGACGAGCTTTATACTCTTTATAATTTTTCCTAATATTTTTTGTGATATACACATTTACTTCCAATTATTGAAGCGTTTTCAGGAGGATCAACTAACTGCCAAACTTTCTTCTTTTCCATCATTTTAATTTCTTACCCCATCGCTACATTCCATTTCCCTGTCTCTGAACATTTACATGCCTCCTCAAACATTTTAGGAATTTCAATATTATAAATTTAGTCTCTAAACATTTCAGTTAAATCCAAGCTATCTAAATCCCTAATCAAGGATTGATCAGATACATTTTCTACATTAGAATGTTTAGTTTTCGGTTTAAAATCAAATTTATCAGGTTTATAAGAAATTTCATTTTCCCCACAATATTTCTCAGCATCGTTTAAATATCCAAGTATCTTATTTGTGATAGGAGCATAATATACATCGACTCCATTACCTTTATTTCTAGGTTTTAACTTTTTTCCACTCAGAAATGTTTATAGAACTTAAGTCTAACGTTTTATCCTTTACCTTCTGACCTACAGTTTCGTTCAAATTGTTTCCGGGCAATTCATTGTTCAAGTCTAGTGTCGGGTATTTAAAACTGTTTTTCTCAGTTTGCGATTCATTTAAACTAGATTTTAAATATTTATAACAATTACTTTCCCCAAATAATTCCTTATCATTTTCAGTTTCATCTATACGAACATGTATACTTTCAAGAATAAGTCTTTCTTTCGGAATGTAAATTCAATATCCTTTAGTGTTAATTGCATACCCAACAAAAAATCTTAATAAAATGAAATAAATTACAACCTAAAGCTTAACTATAGGAACATGCACAAATGCTAAAAACCAAAACTTCTTAATTCTTACCGAAGGTTTGAATCCTGTCCATGATTCTTGAGGAGCTATACCTTCAGTTAGGCTGTGTTCAGTTCTATTTTTCGCATGAATAAATGTTAATAAAGCCACCCAACAAAATGTTAGTTTTAGTCCGATTCTCTCTAATGTAAATCTGGCTGCATTCATAGCTACTTTATTAAAATTTTCTGCAACACCTAATTGCTCTGAGGTATAAAATGAGGATATTTCAATTTTAAGTCAGTTAAAAGTTTCTCAGATTCTTTATGACAATACTCTAACCCATTATCTGTTCTCACATTTTGAATTTTTTCCATGTCCTTCCGATTTAACTAAGTATTTTTAAAGCATCTAAAAACTTCCATTTTATCTTCAATTATATATAAACTTCAGTTAATCTAGAATAATTGTCAATGACAGACAAAAAGTATCTCCCCCCTCCTAATGAGTTAACAGGAGAAGATCCCCACAAATCCATATAAACTATTTAATAACTCTTTGATAATGCATTTATATGAATATCCCCTTTTAAGTGATTTTTTATTGATTTTACTATTATACAAGTTTTACATAACTTATGTTTGTTTTTACAAAAAAATATTTTCAATGCCTTTAGCACAATTAGTTTCTCATTTTTTCAAGTAAAGCCCAGTTAGTATGACAAAATCTACGATGTATAATTTCTGAGCTTAAACTAGTAGAAAAAGCAAAATTTTTACATTTCAATACATAACCTTTAACTACATACAATTTACCAACTAAGGGTACAGTAAAACAATATCTATTAAATTTATCATATACAATCATTTTATTATTTTGCCATTCAATTTTGTGTCCATCAGTGTCTATATTAGCCCCACCAATTAAATTTCATCTCCTATTAGAAGCATATAAAACGTTTTTAAAGTTCTTTCTACATTGCCTTTTACGTCTAGTATAGTAAAATCAATATCTCCAACTCCTAGTATATAGATGATTTGTCTTTATCACCAATAAGCACTTGTTGAGGGGGTAGTTCACGGTACGTTGTAAATAGTTCTTGATTGTTCGTAATATGTGACTTTGCTGCTGAATCTATCAGAAATTCCACATATTCATTGTCTGAAGATGTTGTTAGAGCAAATTCAGGATTTATATTGTCACTATGAAGAATCCTAGTTTCGCTGTAGAAAACTTGCTTTCTCCCTCTTTCTCTCTTTTTGAAACACCTCGTAACTTGGTGACCCATACTTCCAACAGTAGCTGCAAATTATATTTGGCCCCACACGAACAGATGGGGGAAATATTCTACTGGGTTCCAAGTAGCTTCCACTATTTGTAAACGACGATTCTCCTCTGCTTTTAATATCTCCCCTTTATAAAATTTACCTGTAGTTGGTTTAAATTTCGTTGCATAGGTATTTGTAATGAACATTATATCATTCCTTTCATCTTTCGTTTTTAAGCTGATTCTACCATATTCACTAATAAGTAATTTTGACACATTTTCTAACGAGAAATCTATCTTCTAAACGATATAGTATTTGCACTAGTAGGTAATTGTCGGATTAATTGGAAACAAACTAATAGTTCTGTCATATCAAATCCTGCATCCTTAATTTGATGCTTCTTTTCTTGAATTTTCTTACAAAACAAGACAACAGTTTCCTCTTGCGAGTTTAATTTCATTTCGAAGAATGCATCTATTAATCCATCTAACCGTGCTCGGGAGGTTGGTTCAAAATTTAATTTCAAAATGTCCCAGGCTTCTTTTCCATCTTCTGTTTAAGATATGCGATTTTAAAATTTTCTTTCAATTGATTGATATATAGTAGAGAAGGCTCTTCGTTTACGCCACTGAAAGTCTCTTATCCCTATCACTTGCATCCTTTTTACATTCAAACTTTGCATTAGAAATGAAATCCCAACAGTTTCTGTCAAGAACAACACATTTAATATCACTTTTCCAAGCAGGGTAATTATACTCTTAAAGTTTTGGGAAATTATAGGTTAGTTCTTGAACTTGTATCATCTTAAATCAATAAAGTCGAATATTAAAGAAAATGTTCTTTTAAATACCATAAATTCACATATTTTGAGTCCACACTAAAATTCTTTATTATAGGAACATAACATTGGCATAATAGGCCCATACCGTATTCAGTTAAATTTTAACTAATTTGCAGAATGCTCAGCGTCATATTAAGATTGTGGAAATTTGTAAAAAGTTAAAAAACGCAGTTCATTTCATTGACTAAACATTTATTCATTCAGCTTGAACGATATATTTAAACAAGATATTAAAATAAACTACAGCATTTTAATATATATATATATATATATATATATATATATATATATATATATATATATATATATATATATATATATATATATATATATATATATATATAACGCCATATTTCATTAAAACCGACTTGCCATGACATAACATTGTGAGCAGCACCAAACAATTAAAATAATAGAGCACCGGAGCTAACCGCGGAAATTCATTTATACAAAGGCTGACATTTAACTAAAATGAATTTGCATATGAGGAAATGCGGTTGCAATCGCAGCTGTCAGTCATCCTATGGCTCCACCGTTATAACCTCTTTCTATAGATCTTGGAGTTCACACTTTTTTGTATTTTTTACACCTTAAATAAATATTTTAAAATTAAGTTTATTTAAAGCTTTGAATTGATATTCCGATTCTTAATTACTTCTAAATTACGAGACCCACTAGAGCATAAGACATACTTTCACCCTAACGGTGTTCGTAAATACGAATGGCGCGCCCCTAAGCCTTAAGCAAGTGGATCGGGGCAGCCATTTTCAGTCCTACAGTTCCAGGGGAAAACTGCTTGCTTCACTGGCGTCATCTATTCACTAATATATTAACTAAAACTATCCAAGTAATTTTGTAGGATCTTGGGCAGTTTTTATATTATTTTATTTACATTTTTGACAATATCCCCTATATAATAATAGCCTAAGTTGTCTGTCCGCGAATTTCTGAAGCGGTTGTACCTGGAATGGATACAGACATCCATATTGGATTTTTCATGAGTTAGGGTTAGCAAAATTGAAAGCGAGTGCGAAATCCATCCCATCCCCTCTTTTCGAGCGTTTAATGCTATTATTTCAAGCCTTACCCTTTCTCTTATTCTATACGAAATTCATTCTTGATAGGATGGCAAAGGCGGAGAGTATTATTTAAATTTCTGGACTGTTTCTACTTGAACCTTCATATACTCTAATTAGTGTGCTGACAATGTGCAAGCGTAAATCTTGTAAAATGTCCGCCCCCTTGATCGTCGTACTTCTCGGGTTGATGGTTCTACCCCCGCAGCAGCCAATTTTTTTAATGTCTAATAAATTTAATATTTTCTGCTTTTTCTTTTAAATTCTTATTCCGAAAGTTTTTATTATTTTTAAAATAAATTTTTACTATTTTTTTAACTTTTTATTATTTTTATTTTATTAAATTCACGTATTGCTTTACGGATGTCCCTGGCCACATAAACATTTTATGTTGTGTATCCTTAAACTTTCTTCTCGTAATGTAATAATAGCCTAAGTTATCTGCCCGTCTGTCCTCGAAGTTATGAAGCTGTTGGACCTGGAATGGATAGAGCATCCATATTGGATTTTTGATCAGTTAGGGTTTGCAAAATTCAAAACGAGTAAAGTTTATTTTTTCCTAAACTATAGATCCGATTCTGAAGTAAATTGGTATGAATAAGCTATCACAGCGAAAAATACTGTCCTTTTTAAAACGTTCGAAATCTACCCCGTCCTATTTTCCAGCGTTTAATGCCATTATATTAAGCCCCATTTTAAGAGCAAGGGATTAAATTTATCAATTTATCACATTATAAATAGGTAAAAATAACAATTCTTTTCTAACATTATTACTTCATTCCTTTAACCACCTCATTTAATCATTTCTTATTTTAAATTATTTAAATATTTTCTGCATTATTTCCATACGTTTTATCACTAAACTTAGATATTACCTAAATAATTTTCTTTTTTATTTGACTTAAATAATAGATTAGGTACATATGTGATAATTTTAATGGATTATTTTTGTTGAAAGGTAATTCTAAACAAACAAACAAACAAAAAAAAAAAAAAAAAAAAAAAAAAAAAAAATTACCTGCCTCATAGGGTTTTTTTACAATTCTGGACAATTTAAAATTTTACCGATCCGTCATATGACGGGCTATATGCTAGTTTTAAGTTAATTTTCTATTTTCTCCTTTTTATTTTTTGTTATTTGAATTTTAAATTTTTTATTTTCATTTTCGTTAGTTTTTGTCGTTTTAGGTTTATAAAATTAATTTTTGCTGAGAAATGAGCTTGAGAAGTGTTAATATTTCTAATATTTTATTGCATTGTAATAAAATTATTATATTTTAATATTTATATTTATTATTATAATTTTTAATATTTTATTTCTAATATTCACTTCTAAGATTTTATTTACATTTTTTACGTTTTTTAAAATTAATTTTAATTTTAACTGTCAATTTTTTTTATTATATTATTTATTTTTTTTATTACTTTAAATTTGTAAAATCAATTTTTGCCATTATAAACTTTATATCTCAAGCTGTCTATAATGAGCAGTAAACAGCCTGATTTTCAAAGATAGAAACATTGTTCTAAAAAAATGTTATTTAATAAAATAA
>CM063502.1:73677649-73703649 GCA_032207245.1 Pardosa pseudoannulata | reverse complement strand
AGTTATTCTTATTTTCATCAAGGCTCTTTCTTGGAATCAGATTAGTCACGTTTTCAGTCTCACGTTTAAGAGACAAATGATTAAAATGTTTTTTTAAAGAGAAAATAAACATACAACAAAAGATCAAAAATCAAAAGAGATATCTCGCTTTTCTAACCGAACTTGAGGCGAAAATGATTATACGTCTTAATGCGAAATTGATTATATAACCACGATGAGTTCGCTTCTTATTCAGGTCGAAATACAGTCTACCTTTCTGTATATTCTGTATATCTAGATATTAGAGGTTTAGTGATTAGACGTTGCGTTTAAAAACTGTCAGGTTACAGATTATTTAAAGATAAAGAATCACGAGCATTTTGCTATTTCAGCAGTCTTTTCGAAAAGACTGCTGAATTTGAGGTAGTTGAATTTGACCCCAACAGAAGAAAGAGAAAATTCAAAATGAAATAGAGAATGATATCGGGATGTGTGGGAGATTATGAAGTTAACTAAAAAATAAAACTACAATAAGTCTTTTTTACATACTATAATAATAAGTTTAGTAAAATAATTTGACTATATTAAAGAATTAATACGAGATTTGATAATTAAAGAATAAATTCTTGAAATTTTTTACTAACTAACTAACTAAACAAACTAAACAAACTAAACAACTAACTAAACAAACTAAACAAACTAAACAACACACTAAACAAACTAAACAACTAACTAAACAAACTAAACAACTAACTAAACAAACTAAACAAACTAAACAACTAACTAAACAAACCAACTAACTAACCAACCAAACAAACCAAACCAACCAACCAACCAACCCACTAACTAAAACACACACACATTAAATTATGACTACCGTCCATCTATAACAATGGGGGCCGAACGATGGCCGATTGGTTAGAGTGCTGGCCTTCGGTACCGGAGTTCGTGGGTTCGAATCCCACAGTGGCATGGATGTTCGTAGCCGTTCGGAATCGGCTTTAAGCTGTAGGTCCCGGTCTCGTTAGCCCTCGTGTTGCAAAAAGTAGACCGTAGCACTCCAAACCAAACTAAACCTATAACAATGGGCAAGCTCAGGAACAAAACTACTACGCTTGTATGGCTGATGTTGGTGTATATAAAGTGGCTATGCATTGTCTTTCCAAACATATCTCGATTAGCGACATAATGGGAAAACAGCTGATTTATTGGACTTCGTCAGAGGTCAAATCGTTATGACTCAGTGACTGGGAATATCAGTATCAGAAAAGGAATTTAGTGGGCTGTTCAGGTGCAGTTCTTCTAAGTACATATCGAAAGTATTGTATGGATGGTAAAACGACAAGTAGCCGGCCAGTGATGTGTCGTCTACGGCGTATTGATTCCAGAACAGAGCGTAGATTGCTACGCATTCTCCGTGATCGAAGAGCTACAACCTTTCAAATCACCACCAGCTACAATAGTGGCGACCCAGATAGTGTTTCTCAACGCACTGTGCAGCGTACATTGTTGAATATGGGTCAACGCAGCCGGAGGTGGAAGCCTGTCTCTGCACTGATGGCATGTAATCGCTAACTGCATCTGCAATGGGCCAAGAAACTTTGGAATTGGCCATCAGAAGAATGGAAGGAAATTACATAGTCCGACTAATCGCGTTTTCTGGTCCATTACGTTACGGACGTATGCGAAAACGCCGATTTTCAAAGGAGACCCTGGCTCCCGAATGTACAGTTGGATGGAAACAAGCCGGTGACAGAAGTACTATCGTGTAGGCAATGGTTTCATGGAACACATTAGGACCCATGATCCCTATAGAACAGTCCCTGACGTCTGTGCGCTACGTGAATATCGTTGCAGATCAGGTTCACCCATTCATGACATTTGTATTTCCGGTGGGAATGGTATTTGCCAACCGGATATTGTTCTATGTCATAAAGGTTGAATCGTCAGCAATTGGATCGAGGAAAATTCCAATGACAAGTCATGCCTTGACCTCCAAATGCCTCTGACATTAATCGAATAGAGCATTTGTGGTAACACCTGGAAAACCAAATCCGTGCTGACACACTGCTCCCTTGCAATGTGAGGTAATTGGAGGACTAGTTGGGGAGCGTTTGATACCAGTTACCTCAAACTGCCTATCAGCCAATCATGGTTTCAATGCGGCACTCGGTGCTGATAGTTTTGATGGGTAAAGGTGATCTTACATGTTTTTAATACGGTGGTCATAAAATGTCTTTTCAGTATGTGATGCCAGAGTGAAGTTACTGTACCACTTGACTAAAGAGAGGGTTTAACGCTGGCAGAAGAGAGGTGGATATATGGAGAAATGTGCTGTACTGGACGGTGCATTAGGTTGGCCGTCGATTAGGTTTCAAATTTAAAATCCCAGCTCTATGTTAAATGTTAGATGTTTTGATGTAGTGCAGTGTTCATGTTTTATTTAATCAAGAATTGTGCAGGGTGTAGTGACTAAATTCGTAGTTTAGGGTTTTAAGTGATGAAGTGTTTAAAGCTAAAATATGTTCCATCTAGAAAACAGTGGAAGACGTCAATAAGGTATTCGATATCACACGCTCTCTTTCGAGAACCAGAGCTGACTAGATTCAATTAGAGGTTCAACGGGAAATGGCTAGAAAAGATAAACATTTCTTTATTGTTGAATTTAAAGATGAAGCAGAATATAAATGTGAAAGAATATAAATATACGTTTACCAGAATGGACATTAGCAATTGCTATGAAATATAAAGATAACATGTGTAGAATGTCAATCTATTAGTGTGTTTGAAGATATTTTGAAAGAAAAATTTGATACTCAAAGTTTGTTGGAATAATTGAAAGTAAAATGTTTTATACAAAGGGGCTGAAGAAAAATTTACTTGAAATGACCATAGAATTGGGCCAAACTGTAGAACCAGAACATCGAACTGTAGACATAAAAGAATTCATAGAAGAGAATAGGCAATACGAAACTGTTCCGGTTTTCGTTAAACAAATTTTAACTTCAACTGTTGAGGAACGTAAGTAGTAGGCAGAGGTACTTGGTAGGCGGAAGTGACATAACCAAAAGAGGCGGAGTCGAGTTAAGGGGAAGTGACGTATGAGGGGAGAGACATAGGAAGGGGTGGAGCTAAAGGGGGTGATGACGTCATAGGTGGACGGGAGTGGAACCTTAGACAGGGAGGGGAGAATATTTTAATACTAGTTCAAATTCATCTTACAATAATAAAAGATAACAAAAAAATAATGATACTGATAATACATATTAGTATTAATAATCCTTACATATTCAGAAATAAATAATTAAAAAATAAACATTACATCATTAATGATCAATTATTAAAAGTTAATAATCATATTTTACGTGATTTAATAGTTATCATACCCCAACAAAAAACTTAAAAATCAAGTCCAAGGGCCATAACTTTCCCCTTACAATAAGGCATTTATTATGTTTACAATAAGGATTTATTTATTTATTTATTTATTTATTTATTTTTTTTTTTTTGTATTTACAAATAGAAAGATATATGTGGAGTTTAACATTTTCTTTTTTATTTTAATATGATTGTATGACGGTGTCCATATGTATGTATATATATATATATATATATATATATATATATATATATATATATATATATATATATATATATATATATATATATATATATATATATATATATATATTAAAGACTCCGCATATAAATTGACAAAAGTTTTTTTCAAGTTTAAATGGGGAAGAAAAATGTATATATCTCTCATTTTCGAGAAAACAAATATTATTTCAATATTACTCTATACTAACTGTAAACAGTATCTACACTCAGTTGAATTTATTAATCCTATAACTTTTATAAAAACGTTTAAAAGGGAAATGTAATAATAAAATTTTCAGTAGCTAGAGTGTTATAATTTGTGTAATGTGTATTAATTCGATGGGTAATTTATAATGGCATACTTCCTGAATCAAGGTTCTGCACCGGATGTAATTCCCTAGGAATCAATGGGGATGTCCATTAGATATACTGGAATGATTATTCGAATAATAGATTCGTTAAACTTCTTGACCATGGCATTGCAAAGGGGCAATCATAAAAATCATAATCATCCATGAATCATGTCCATCATAAAAAATAATGTGCTCATATTACTTGTTTGTGAGAATTGTCAGTGAGGCTAGACGTAAATGCCCCAACACATAACAACATAGGTGTCTATAAAAGATCGCATGATCTAAACAGCTTTTGAGCCGACATTGAGTCAGACCACCTGTACGAGCATGCCTTTTTTTATTACCTGTCTGGAGGGATTGGTATATAGATTCCTAACTACTGCTGTAAGTTGTTCTTTAGAGCGTAACCTGTTGAGGATTGGGTGAAAATATAACCTCTGTAATTATATAACTAAAGTACGTATGCACTAGAAGTGGTATGAATAAGTATATAAAATTCTAACTTGTTAATCCAGTCAGATTAAAACGTTGAATAAAGTAATTATAATCTTAATATACACGAAGAAAATATATTATTTATATGAGTATAGATGATTATTTAAAATGGGCAATTATAAAAAAATGACGCTATCCTTAGAAAAAATCTGGTTTAAATATTACATCAAGTGATTATTATAAACAGTTATTAATATTGACACATCCAATATCGATCAACACACAACCGAATTTGGCACAAATTATAACACTGGCTTCTGAAAATTTTATTACATTTCCCTTTTAAACGTTTTTATATACAAGTTACAGGCATAATATTTCGAAACGCAATTGCGTGTAGACTGTTAGTATAGGGTAGTATTAAAATATTTGTCTTCTCAAAAATGAGAGATATATACATTTTTCTCCCCCGTTTAAACTTGAAAAAAAAAAAAAAAACTTTGTTCAGTTTATATGTGGAGTCATTAATAATGTATATATACATATGGGCACAGTCATAGTATCATATTAAAATAAAAAAGGAAACTGTTAAACCTCACATATACCTTTCCATTTTTAAATACACACACAAAAAAAAAATCCTCTTTAAGTAATATAACAAATGCTTTATAGTAAGGGAAAGTTATGGCCCTTGGATGTTGATATTAATTATCATTACATAATCTGAAACAAATTAAAAAAATAATCTGAAATAATTAAAAAAAATAATCAAACATTTTATAATTAATGACCAATTATTAAATTGACACATTTTACGTGTTTCAATAGAGTTGTCATACCCCAACAAAAAACTTTCTCCCTGTCTAAGGTTCTACTCCCGTCCACCTTTGACGTCGCCTCCTTAAGCTTCACACTTCTACGTCACTTCCACCCCCTTCAGTCCACCCCTTTTGATGACGTCACTTTCACCTACCCAGTACCTCTGCCTATTTCTATTCATTTCTATTACTTTAACTTTACTCTTAATTTTTAAATGTCAGTGTATGCATACATATGAGCATAATTGTTCAGTCTTATTTGTATAATTTTTTCAGTTATATTACTATTGTATTTTCAAATATACTAAATGTTTACTGCTATGTGGGTTAAAGGTATTTTTTTTCCTTTTAAGGAAATATCTTTTAGTGAAGATGTAGGAAACTCCGTCCATTATTGCAGATGACAGTATTGTTCATCAGATTTTGAAAAAGAAAATACACCAAGAGGAAAAAAAAGAAACAATCAAGCTGGAGAAGCATTAACGGAATTGACTGCCTGCCTTAAAAATTTAAACGAAACAAAAGATGCCGAGCAGGCATTCGGCTATTATACTGCATTAGAACTCAAATCAATAAAGGATGATGCAAAAAGAGATCTGGCAAAACTAAAAATACACTCTCTGCTGTATAATTTAAAGTATGAGACATAAAAATTAAAAATATTTTAAGGCTTTTGATTTTTGCAAGAATTTCATTAGGGTCAAGTGGGGTATGTTTATTTTACACATTAAGTTTGGATGTTTTACTATTTTTTCTGTTTTAATATATTTTAAGTTTGATACAGATTTCTAGTTAGGTTTTGAATTTCCCATAACTTTTGACTTAGTTATTTCTTTATGTTTATTCACAGTGATTAGTAATGTGTTGCTAGGTACCTTTCTTGTATCTTCCTTTTCAATATTATGTCTTTATATTTTCACGAAGACTACTACAGAATAGTTTATTATTATAATTTGTTTTATATATGGGGGAGGGAAATGAAGGTACGAATAAATTAATGATATTTTCATGTCTTTATCTTTGTTTACTTAATAGTAAATATTTCCTACCGTGTATTTCTTTAAAGTAATTGTTGGATTTTAAGCTAAAGTGGCAATTTTTAGTATTGGAAAACTAATTTTTAATTTTGTCATAAACCTACATTTGATAGTCATGGCCTTTTTTTTTTTTTTTTTTAAATAGTCTGACAATATCCTACACAATTTGTTTAAAAATATGCTGAAATAAATTTGTTTTATTTACCTATTATTTTTTAATAGAATGATTTTTGAGCAATGCTGTTCTTGTAGATCTTTTTAATACATTCAAATTTTTGTCAAGTATTTCTTTTTGAGTACTATATACTATGATATAGAAATGTTTATTAGTTCAAGTGATTGGTTTTGGTTTGGTCTGGAGTGCTACGGTCTACTTTTTGCAACACGATGGCTAATGAGACCGGGACCTACAGCTTAAAGCCAATTCCGAACAGCTACGGACATCCATGCCACAGTGGGATTCGAACCCACGAACTCCGGTACCGAAGGCGAGCACCCTAACCAATCATTAGTTCAAGTGAAAACATAACCACTAAAGAAGTAATGTATGTGTAAAGTTCAAATACCAGCAAGTGCAATATGCATTCACTTCTATATAAAAGGATATGCTAGAAAGTGTGTATGCTTCCATAATAGTAATTTTTGCTCAAAGTCTAGTTCCGAGTAAAACATATCTGCTTCAGTTACATTATATATAAATATTTAAAAATAAATGCAAAGCTAATTCAAATACATGCTTTTATAAACTGAATAATTTCAAATATAACTCTTCATTCTTATAGAATTATGGACAACTAAAATAAATAAAATCGACAAAAAGAAAATACTTTATTGCTTGATAACATTTAATATCTAAGAATATATGCCAGAAGCAACAATTAATGAAGCTTACACATTGCTTTTTGCCAAGGAACAGCTCCCGTTGTATTAAAATTATTACACAATATATTTTGAGTGTCCTTAGCAAAATTTGATGTCTTGGTTGATTTTTTTTTTTTTAATTTCCTTAATTCATCCTTTGCATGGGAATCACCATAGTTTATTTTCAGATTTACAATGTCCTCACTATCAAAGCTTCCAGTAAGTACATACGAATTGCCTGCTCTACTTTTTAGAAAATTGTAGAAAGCACAAGTGGCAAGGACAATTTTTTGTACCTTTTCTAAAGATGCATTTATAGTTTTTTTTTTTTGGAAGATTTGAAATCTCGAAGCTAGTATGCCAAATGCATTTTCAGAAACTCTCGGTTTTCTTTAAAGTCTGTAATTAAATATTCTTTTATGTTCTGCGAGCGCTTTTCCAGGATAAGGTTTCATTAAATAATGAGAAAGGGGGAAAGCATCAACAGCAACTATAATAAACCGCATAGCAGTATGGGTTTTAGGTAGCACACCTGCTTTTGGAATATTTAGAGCATTTGATTCTAACGCTGTTTTTAATGCGCTTTTCCCCCAAACTTCACAATCACTAATCCTTCCATTTGTACCCACATCCACATGTATAAATCTTAGATTAGCACCAACAAGTGCTAGGAGAACAATGCTAAACTCTCCTTCATAACTGAAAAATGTTGAATCTGAGCCTGGAGGAGGTTTTATCTTTATGTTCTTCGCATCCAAAGCATAATGGAAAATTTCATGAATTAAAAAATTGATCTGCAATTTCTTTCTACTCTCTTTCAGTCTTTGGCACCGATAAATATTCATCTTTCAAAACTTCGTACATAGCGTTACACACTGCAGGTATTATACCTGAGATTTTATTTTGGGCAACTCGAAATTGGAATGACAGCGTTGAGTTTCACTTGAAAAAAAAATCTGCATTTAAAATCACAATACAAATTATATTGTTAAAAATATAGTAATTTTAACATTTGAATTTATAGACACATAAGTGATGTTTTAAGTATGCAATTGATTTTTAGTATTAATTAACTATTAAAGAAAATATACCTGTTGCAAGATAGCGCAAAGTGCCAATCTCTCTGCTGCTGGGATTTCATCCATCATTACAGTGTTTTGTTTTGCAATATGGGGAGTAACCTGTTGCAGCAAAAGCTCAGTTCTCTACTGTCATCCTCAGCCATTGTCTGTATCCTACCTTATCATGAAACAAAAAATACTAGAATTCAGCTGACTATAAACTGGATAGTAAAGGTTAAAAAATAAATTCTAGGGAATAAGTTTAAAAGATTAAACAGTTATAAAATTAATTTATTAAAGCTATAGTAAATTTCTAGACTTCTATTACAACATTTGTATAAATGAAAGCTATTCAACATAATTTTATGAGACATTTTTTGTACCTAAAAATAATCAAAAAATGGTAGGAGAAAAGCAAAGTATTGTATGCCAAAAATCCTGTACAGCATTAATTCATTAAAGAGAGAAAAAGTTAGAGGAAATTTTTAACACAAATTTTTAATTCAAATACAAGTACTGAAATACAAAGTACTAACATTAATTCACTAGAGCCAATAATAAAGAGTATAAAAATGCTAACTCTCGCAGTACCGACAAGACCCGAATCGTGGAATCTTTTTTACCTCCCTTGAAAGGGCTTTTGAAATTAAAAATGTCGGGCAAGTTGCAAAGGTCGAAATTTTATTCTATTTGTTAGGTGAACTAACTGCGCATTTCCTTAATGCTGACTTGAAAAATATGAGGTTAAACAGATAATATTAAAAGAATTTCAACTAACCCCTGAAGCTTGTCATAACTTTCTCTCGGCAAAAATAGAAATGAAAACCACATGCAATTCGCAAGTAGATTAAGGGCGAACTGGGATTTTTATTGCGAACTCAAAAGTTTCGGATATAAAAATGTTAAAGAATTAATATTGAATGACAGATTATTAAATGCTCCAAAATGAGAAGCAATATTAGGATAAACAGTTAAGATACCTGGTTAAACCCAAAACGATAGGCGTATTGATAATTTTTCATCCCGAGGTAGGTTTTTTTTTTTTTCAATTATATGACGAACTAGCAAAATACACCAGACAGACTGAAGCAGAAGCCCAAGGAAAATGGAGTTTAAAGTCCCACCCCTATGATAAATATGCATAACAAAAATATATACCCGCCAAAACAATGTAAATTATGCAAAGAACATACGAGTCATCTGACGTAAAGAATGCAACGAAAATGATAAATTAGTTGCTAAAGTGAAAATTGATTTGGTTTGGAGCGCTACGGTCTACTGTTTTGCACACGTGGGCTAATGAGACCGGGACCTACTGCTTAATGCCGATTCCGAACGGCTACGAACATCCATGCCATAGTGGGATTCGAACCCACGAACTCTGGTACCGCCGATCAGCACCCTAACCAATCGGCCAGCGTTCGGCAAAGTGAAAAATTGAATACTTGAGGATGCTTCTCAAAACACGAAAATCTTAGAAGATATATATTTTTCTCGATGGAAAAATCAGATCACTGTTAGATTCAGCAGCTGATATGTCTATTTTACGTTGCAATGAAATTCCGCAAACTCGAAAAAAAAAAAAAAAAAGGAGAAAAATTCAAGAGTTCAACTTATTTCGGTTTTCGGCGAAAAACTTACAGCTAAAGTAAGACATTACTAATAGCTTTAGAATCCTGCGACCTTAAGTATGTTTATAGCTATGTGGACGTGTTATTTGCAGTAACCGATAAGCTTGTAGTGCCCTGCATCATTACACCCAAAACTTATGAGCTTCTCAAGAGCACTCAAATGGAAGTATTGGGAAGGGAGAAACGGCAAGAATGAGAAAGGTCAGCGACTGACGGAAAAGGGAAAGAGGTCAGTGAATTTCAAAGAAATGATAGACAATCGCGGCAATCTGACTCAAAGGGAGAGGTGCCTAAATTTTGAAACTAAACAAACCACAGTCGATTCACGAACTTATGCGGTATTAAATCTGAGAGGGAGAGTAAAGATGAAAATTTTGATTAACTAGAGGATGCGGTACGTTTTAAGAAGCAACATGAGGATTGCGAAATATTAAGCGAGGTTTGAGGATATGCTAAGTGAAGGAAAAATAATTATTTTGAGATAGAGGACTTAATTTATAAGGACGGGATAGGAAGACGGACTGCTATACAATTGGTAGTACCTAAAATCAAAAGAGATCAGATATTAAAATTGGGACACGAATCAATTTTTACTAAGCATTTGGGAATGAGGAAGACAAAAGATTTCGTTACTCATTTTATTTTGCCTAACATCAGTTGAAGAATACTGTAGGATATGTAAAGAATATCAATTAAGAAGTAGACAGAGCAAGTAAAAAATCCCAATCAAACCAGTGCCAAGACTGGAATTTCCCTTTGACTATAGTTATAGTTGGTCTAAATGAACCTACGTAGGCGGGAAAACATGTATTGTTTCAAGTTAAATTTTAACTAATTTGCAGAATGCAGAGTGTCATATGGTGTGTAGTGTGGTGTGGTGTGGAGATATGCAAAAAGTTCGAAAACTCAGTTCATTTCACTGACTAAATATTTATTCATACAGCTAGAACGATATATCAAAAACGATATTTAAATAAAATCAAGCATTTTAATATATATATTACGTCATATTTCATTATGAACGACTTACCAAGACATGCCATTCTGGGCAGCACTAAACTATCAAAGTAACAGGGCGCCGGAATTAACCTTGAAAGTTCATTTATACAACTGCTGACATTTAACTAAAATACATTTGCATATGAGGAAATGTGGTTACTGCCGAAATGAAAATTTGTATCGATATTTTTTATCGATAAACCTTTCCAACAAACGGCCCTATCGGTTATAAATACACTTTGCCCTTTACATTCAATTAAAAAATTTTACCAATAGTATTTTGAAAGTTTACATACAAAATAAGTTTGGTTAGAAAATCTATTATTTTTCTAATTTACATACTTTAATACAAAACTATTTTCATTTACTAATTGCCGAAAATATTTGTATTTTATGTCAATGTGTTTTAAATTTTCTTGGCTATTTTTCGAAAAATATACAGCAGATTCACTATCAACCTTTGAACTGGTTGTATTTTATCGCTTAAATTAATTTTAATTAACACTCGTGAACACGAAATTAGTTCTTTTACACTTTCAATTAAAGAAATACCGATTCCATAGAGCTTACTGCTATACATTTTTGCTTTGCCGATTTCAATGCAAATTGTATGTTGCCAAAATAAATAATACAACCACTATTATAATGTTTTATAGTGAGATAAGGTCCCCAATAGGCATCTGAATAAGCACATAGATTCATGGAATCTACATACAATTAATTAATTTTATAGTTTTTAGTAGGAAAAACAATTAATGATATCTACTACTATTAACGAATGTCTGTATGTGTAGCCATTACAAAGTTGTGACAATTTTTACAGCAAGTCTAATGCCAGGTCTTGATTATATGACAAAATAACAAATATTGGATGATTGATCTGTATGGAAAGTTTTACATTAGTTCATTTTCTACAATATCTCATTAATTTTATAGGGCAAAACATAACCAGGTTTAAAAGGTAGTCTAACATAACTTTTTGGCATATCCTTAAAGTCCAATTTCTTAATGTGAGTCTTTTGATGAATGTATAATAAGCCATTTATCTCTTCAAAGTTAACGCCAAACAAATATTTTGCTATTCGTATTTCAGTTATTTCTGAACAAGTTTTTAACATTGATTACAGATAGTAATACATTGTTATTTTTAGTAAACAGTACTAAGTCATCAACATAAACTAAAATTGCATTATTTTGCATTTTATACAAACAATTACACCATTTTAATTTACAAAATCTTAAATTATGTAATGTAGTATCCAATTCAGAATTCCATTCACGTCCGTTTCACTTTAAACCATATATTAATTCATTCAATAAGCAAACTTTATTTTCTAACCCTTACACCATATAACCTGGAGGTCGTTTCACATATACAATCTCCTTCAAATTACCATATAAATAAGCCGATTTAACATCTAATTGAACATTACCTGTTGAACATAAAAACTAAAAAAATTAACATTAGTTTTTTAATTGAAAAAATTACAACAGGTTAAAATATATTGGTATAATCAATACCAAGTTTTTGTTTAAATCCTTGCGCTACCAGACGAGCTTTATACTCTTTATCCTTCTTCCTAATATTTTTTTGTGATATACACATTTGCTTCCAATTATTGAAGCGTTTTCAGGAGGATCAACTAACTGCCAAACTTTCCTCTTTTCCATCATTTTAATTTCTTACCCCATCGCTACATTCCATTTCCCTGTCTCTGAACATTTACGTGCCTCCTCAAACTTTTTAGGAATTTCAATATTATAAATTTAGTCTCTAAACATTTCAGTTAAATCCAAGCTATCTAAATCCCTAATCAAGGATTGATCAGATACATTTTCTACATTAGAATGTTTAGTTTTCGGTTTAAAATCAAATTTATCAGGTTTATAAGAAATTTCATTTTCCCCACAATATTTCTCAGCATCGTTTAAATATCCAAGTATCTTATTTGTGATAGGAGCATAATATACATCGACTCCATTACTTTTATTTCTAGGTTTTAACTTTTTTCCACTCAGAAATGTTTATAGAACTTAAGTCTAACGTTTTATCCTTTACCTTCTGACCTACAGTTTCGTTCAAATTGTTTCCGGGCAATTCATTGTTCAAGACTAGTGTCGGGTATTTAAAATTGTTTTTCTCAGTTTGCGATTCATTTAAACTAGATTTTAAATATTTATAACAATTACTTTCCCCAAATAATTCCTTATCATTTTCAGTTTCATCTATACGAACATGTATACTTTCTAGAATAAGTCTTTCTTTCGGAATGTAAATTCAATATCCTTTAGTGTTAATTGCATACCCAACAAAAAATCTTAATAAAATGAAATAAATTACAACCTAAAGCTTAACTATAGGAACATGCACAAATGCTAAAAACCAAAACTTCTTAAGTCTTACCGAAGGTTTGAATCCTGTCCATGATTCTTGAGGAGCTATACCTTCAGTTAGGCTGTGTTCAGTTCTATTTTTCGCATGAATAAATGTTAATAAAGCCACCCCACAAAATGTTAGTTTTAGTCCGATTCCCTCTAATGTAAATCTGGCTGCATTCATAGCTACTTTATTAAAATTTTCTGCAACACCTAATTGCTCTGAGGTATAAAATGAGGATCGTTCAATTTTAAGTCAGTTAAAAGTTTCTCAGATTCTTTATGACAATACTCTAACCCATTATCTGTTCTCACATTTTGAATTTTTTCCATGTCCTTCCGATTTAACTAAGTATTTTTAAAGCATCTAAAACCTTCCATTTTATCTTCAATTATATATAAACTTCAGTTAATCTAGAATAATTGTCAATGACAGACAAAAAGTATCTCCCCCCTCCTAATGAGTTAACAGGAGAAGATCCCCACAAATCCATATAAACTATTTAATAACTCTTTGGTAGTGCATTTATATGAATATCCTCTTTTAAGTGATTTTTTATTTATTTTACTATTATACAAGTTTTACATAACTTATGTTTGTTTTTACAAAAAAATATTTTCAATGCCTTTAGCACAATTAGTTTCTCATTTTTTCAAGTAAAGCCCAGTTAGTATGACAAAATCTACGATGTATAATTTCTGAGCTTAAACTAGTAGAAAAAGAAAAATTTTTACATTTCGATACATAACCTTTAACTACATACAATCTACCAATTAAGGGTACAGTAAAACAATATCTATTAAATTTATCATATACAATCATTTTATTATTTTGCCATTCAATTTTGTGTCCATCAGTGTCTATATTAGCCCCACCAATTAAATTTCGTCTCCTATTAGAAGCATATAAGACGTTTTTTAAAGTTCTTTCTACATTGCCTTTTACGTCTAGTATAGTAAAATCAATATCTCCAACTCCTAGTATATAGATGATTTGTCTTTATCACCAATAAGCACTTGTTGAGGGAGTAGTTCACGGTACGTTGTAAATAGTTCTTGATTGTTCGTAAAATGTGACTTTGCTGCTGAATCTATCAGAAATTCCACATATTCATTGTCTGAAGATGTTGTTAGAGCAAATTCAGGATTAATACTGTCACTATGAAGAATCCTAGTTTCGCTGTAGAAAACTTGCTTTCTCCCTCTTTCTCTCTTTTTGAAACACCTCGTAACTTGGTGACCATACTTCCAACAGTAGCTGCAAATTATATTTGGCCCCACACGAACAGATGGGGGAAATATTCTACTGGGTTCCAGGTAACTTCCACTATTTGTAAACGACGATTCTCCTCTGCTTTTAATATCTCCCCTTTATAAAATTTATCTGTAGTTGGTTTAAATTTCGTTGCATAGGTATTTGTAATGAACATTATATCATTCCTTTCATCTTTCGTTTTTAAGCTGATTCTACCATATTCACTAATAAGTAATTTTGACACATTTTCTAACAAGAAATCTATCTTCTAAACGATATAGTATTTGCACTAGTAGGTAATTGTCGGATTAAATTGGAAACAAACTAATAGTTCTGTCATATCAAATCCTGCATCCTTAATTTGATGCTTCTTTTCTTGAATTTTCTTACAAAACAAGCCAACAGTTTCCACTTGCGAGTTTAATTTCATTTCGAAGAATTCATCTATTAATCCAGCTAACCGTGCTCGGGAGGTTGGTTCAAAATTTAATTTCAAAATGTCCCAGGCTTCTTTTCCATCTTCTGTTTAGGATATGCGATTTTGAAATTTTCTTTCAATTGATTGATATATAGTAGAGAAGGCTCTTCGTTTACGCCACTCAAAGTCTCTTATCCCTATCACTTGCATCCTTTTTACATTCAAACTTTGCATCAGAAATGAACTCCCAACAGTTTCTGTCAAGAACAACACATTTAATATCACTTTTCCAAGCAGGGTAATTATAGTCTTAAAGTTTTGGGAAATTATAGGTTAGTTCTTGAACTTGTATCATCTTAAATCAATAAAGTCAAATATTAAAGAAAATGTCCTTTTAAATACCATAAATTCACATATTTTGAGTCCACACTAAAATTCTTTATTATAGGAACATAACATTGGCATAATAGTCCCATACCGTATTCAATTAAATTTTAACTGATTTGCAGAATGCTCAGCGTCATATTAAGATTGTGGAAATGTGTAAAAAGTTAAAAAACGCAGTTCATTTCATTGACTAAACATTTATTCATTCAGCTTGAACGATATATTTAAACAAGATATTAAAATAAACTACAGCATTTTAATATATATATATATCTATATATATATATATATATATATATATATATATATATATATATATATATATATATATATTACGCCATATTTCATTAAAACCGACTTGCCATGACATAACATTGTGAGCAGCACCAAACAATCAAAATAATAGAGCACCGGAGCTAACCGCGGAAGTTCATTTATACAAAGGCTGATATTTAACTAAAATGAATTTGCATATGAGGAAATGCGGTTGCAATCGCAGCTGTCAGTCATCCTATGGCTCCACCGTTATAACCTCTTTCTATAGATCTTGGAGTTCACACTTTTTTGTATTTTTTACACCTTAAATAAATATTTTAAAATTAAGTTTATTTAAAGCTTTGAATTGATATTCCGATTCTTAATTACTTCTAAATTACGAGACCCACTAGAGCATAAAACATACTTTCACCCTAACGGTGTTCGTAAATCACGAATGGCGCACCCCACAGGATCACAGGATCACAGGATGGTTGGTTGACGGAGTTGCCTGGGCCGAGCCCTCAAACTCCGAAAACATAACAGCAGGCAAAATGTGAACTAGCGATGATGAGAACGAACAAGGGGAGAGGGAAGTTAAGATAGATTTGAACACAAGTTCAAAATTATCGCCAGACGACCACTAGGGTCTTTATTGGAAGACAACTGATTCGCCGTATCTTTTAATTTTTGAGTAAGAGAATTTATGTTTGGAAAGCCTAGTAATTTAATGATATCCTGAACGATTTTTCCAATTTCTAAAATTTATTTAAAGATGGATAAATTCGAAGTTCCAGAGGGAGAATTTTGGGAAGTGTTGAGGGTATTATTATCAATATGACAATAATTGTTTTCGTTTTGTTTGCTCATAATAGAAGCATAAGAATTAGATTTGTTCGATGAGGGAAGGGGGGGGGATGAATACTAGTGTTAGCAGGATTGGGGAAGGTAACTTTAGTAACAGAAGGGGGTTTAGGGAATTTAATGCAGCCTTTGTAAATTGCTGGATGGTTACCATTGCAGTTACAGCACTTAATCATTTCGGGATTTTCTCTAGAAAGAGGACATTCACTGGTTAAGTGATTTTCAGCACACTTTACACATCTGGGAGCCATCCAGCAGTTAGAACTATTATGAAAGAAATTTTGGCATCTGTGGCACTGGGGGATGGGGGAACGATATTTTTCTATTTTAACTCTAAAATAATTTATATTTTTTAATTCCATAATTTTAGTACTATTGGAGTTAGGAGCGAGTTGAATTTGATAGATAGGGAGAAGTCTTTTATCTCTACGACTGGAAAATTGTACAATTTTAAGGACTTCAAATTTAAGACTGATTAGTTCGTCGAAAATTTCATCAATTGGGAAATCCAAGGGAAGGCCTTTTATCACAACTTTGTAAGGTTTTATAAAATTATGGGCATATGTAAAAGCTTCAATATTATTTATTTTTATAAATTCAAATATCTTATTTCTGGCATTTTCATCTTCAGGGAAAATTCTAAGAAAGTTATTATTAAGGGAGACCTCAAACTTAATGCTGTTATCAAAATTAGTTAAATTTTTAAGCAGAGTAAAATAATTATCCGGTTTTTTAATGTTAATTGGTTTAATTTTATTTTTAAGTGGAGCATCAGAAATAGCTTCTGGAGGTTTATCAGTTTGACTTAGATTAGGAGTATTCTCAGTGGTAAAATCAGCTTCAGATTTAGAATTCTTATCATTATCATTATTTATTTCTTTTTCAGTATCCATAGGGATGGGTTCACTAATATCTGGGTTAGAGCACTCAGGCTTCTTTTTCCTAATTTTACGCTTTTTGCTAGTTTTTGATTGAGGGGCAGGGTTCTCACCACGTGGGTCGCTAGTTCTAACATCTACCTGCTTACCTATATGATTTTCTACCGCTTCCTTGAACAATTCCATGGCAGCACTCAAAGCAGATTTTTCTTGATCGTTCAGTCTCTTGTTAGCTGTAGTAGCACCGAAGAGAAACATTGATGGTTTCCCTTTGAACCTGTATTTAAGGAAGTCCAGGACTTCCTCAAAAATGTAGAATTCGTAGAGTTCCTTGTACTTTAGCGATTCGGTAGTACTGCATAAGGCTCTTCCTTCCTCATCTAAGGTAACTCCACTAAATTCTTCAACGAGATAGATAGCAGTTGGATCTCCAGAGTGCGCCATCGCACCTGGATACAAGGGTTAAGTCACAATGCAGGAGCACAGTATCAAGCGTCCTCACCACACGGGAGCTGACGAGCGAGTTCGTGTTATGGCGCACCCCTTCGCCTTAAGCAAGTGGATCGGGGTAGCCATTTTCAGTGCTACAGTTCCAGGGGAAAACTGCTTGCTTCACTGGCGTCATCTATTCACTAATATATTAACTAAAACTATCCAAGTAATTTTGTAGGATCTTGGGCAGTTTTTGTATTATTTTATTTACATTTTTGACAATATCCCCTATATAATAATAGCCTAAGTTGTCTGTCCGCGAATTTCTGAAGCGGTTGTTCCTGGAATGGATACAGACATCCATATTGGATTTTTCATGAGTTAGGGTTAGCAAAATTGAAAGCGAGTGCGAAATCCACCCATCCCCTCTTTTCGAGCGTTTAATGCTATTATTTCAAGCCTTATTCTTCCTCTTATTCTATACGAAATTCATTCTTGATAGGATGGCAAAGGCGGAGAGTATTATTTAAATTTCTGGACTGTTTCTACTTGAACCTTCATATACTCTAATTAGTGTGCTGACAATGTGCAAGCGTAAATCTTGTAAAATGTCCGCCCCCTTGATCGTCGTACTTCTCGGGTTGATGGTTCTACCCCCGCAGCAGCCAATTTTTTTAATGTATATTAATTTAATATTTTCTGCTTTTTCTTTTAAATTCTTATTCCGAAAGTTTTTATTATTTTTAAAATAAATTTTTACTATTTTTTTAACTTTTTATTATTTTTATTTTATTAAATTCACGTATTGCTTTACGGATGTCCTTGACCATATAAACATTTTATGTTGTGTATCCTTAAACTTTCTTCTCGTAATGTAATAATACCCTAATTTATCTGCCCGTCTGTCCTCG
Organism: Pardosa pseudoannulata; assembly: GCA_032207245.1. Taxonomy (NCBI): domain Eukaryota; kingdom Metazoa; phylum Arthropoda; class Arachnida; order Araneae; family Lycosidae; genus Pardosa; species Pardosa pseudoannulata. Next base: position 73,685,096 of record CM063502.1, on the reverse strand, counting down.
AAGTTATGAAGCTGTTGGACCTGGAATGGATAGAGCATCCATATTGGATTTTTGATCAGTTAGGGTTTGCACAAAATTCAAAACGAGTAAAGTTTATTTTTTCCTAAACTATAGATCCGATTCTGAGGTAAATTGGTATGAATAAGCTTCGTATCACAGCGAAAAATACTGTCCTTTTTAAAACGTTCGAAATCTACCCCGTCCCATTTTCCAGCGTTTAATGCCATTATATTAAGCCCCATTTTAAGAGCAAGGGATTAAATTTATCAATTTATCACATTATAAATAGGTAAAAATAACAATTCTTTTCTAACATTATTACTTCATTCCTTTAACCATCTCATTTAATCATTTCTTATTTTAAATTATTTAAATATTTTCTGCATTATTTCCATACGTTTTATCACTAAACTTAGATATTACCTAAATAATTTTCTTTTTTATTTGACTAAAATAATAGATTAGGTACATATGTGATAATTTTAATGGATTATTTTTGTTGAAAGGTAATTCTCAAAAAAAAAAAAAAAAAAAAAAAAAAAAAAATTACCTGCTTCATAGGGTTCTTTACAATTCTGGAAAATTTAAAATTTTACCGATCCGTCATATGACGGGCTATATGCTAGTTTTAAGTTAATTTTCTATTTTCTCCTTTTTATTTTTTGTTATTTGAATTTTAAATTTTTTATTTTCATTTTCGTTAGTTTTTGTCGTTTTAGGTTTATAAAATTAATTTTTGCTAAGAAATGAGCTTGAGAAGTGTTAATATTTCTAATATTTTATTACATTGTAATAAAATTATTATATTTTAATATTTATATTTATTATTATAATTTTTAATATTTTATTTCTAATATTCATTTCTAAGATTTTATTTACATTTTTTACATTTTTTAAAATTAATTTTTATTTTTAACTGTCTATTTTTTTTTATTATATTATTTATTTTTTTTATTACCTTAAATTTGTAAAATCAATTTTTGCTATTATAAACTTTATATCTCAAGCTGTCTATAATGAGCAGTAAACAGCCTGATTTTCAAAGATAGAAACATTGTTCTAAAAAAATGTTATTCAATAAAATAATTTACATTTTAAGAAATTTACATTTTTCTATCAAAGAATATTCATAAGTTTAAATTTTACTAGTCCTCTCAAACGTATATATTAATATTCAATAGTTATTTTACTTAGAAAAAAGTAAAACAGAGTTCAGCTTGAATATTCTTTGATACAAAAATATAATTTTCTAAACTACTATATTGAATGATATTTCAATGAGTAATTTTTTCATTCTTAAATCAGGCTATTTAATGTTCATAAGAGTTATTCTTAATTAATAAATTCTCCAAACAGTTATTGAATTTTTGCGATTCTTCTTTTCAAATTCACTTAGGGAATATTTAAATTAAAATTCCTTAACTTATCAGTGTATTTAAGTGGTATGGTTTTAAACTAGAATAAAAATGGGAATAACTTCTTAAACCTGTATGAAAAAAGGGGTTTTTTTAGGTACAGCTTTAACATAGGTCTTTATTGGAAAATTTTTATATTTTGGCATTTATTTTTGTATTTATTTCAAAATTTATAAGAGCTGTAAACAGACAGAATACAAATTTTCGGTGTATGTTTATCTATACGTTCCTTTTAGACGAATTGAAGCTGTCTTCCATGTTATTTTTTAATTTCTATTTTACAAAAGAAAAAAAAGTACTATTTAATGTATACATAATTAATGATGTTTGAATAGGGGACAAAAATATGTAAAAAAAATTTCGCTAATCATGTAGTGCATGAATACTTTCCCTAAAATACATTTTTTTGTAAATTTATATGAATTGTAGCCTATATTAAGATATAAAACACAGCATCAGCCAAATTTATATACAAAAGGAATCTTAAAATTTCTTACCATACATTTTATGACAGTAGAAAAAAAAGTACAAAGTTTTTTTTAAATTCTTCACCCATAAATTTATGTTATCTTATGCTATATTTGTGATCACATATTCTATTACATTTTAAGAATGATAGAAGAGTTTTACTTTGCATTAGTTTTAAAATTATTACGTATTATCTATATAAATAAGATCAGAATTTAAAGTGTTTGATTGTTTAGTGGTATATACAATATGTAATTAATCGAAGAATATCTTAATTTGAAGAAAAATGGATAGAGATATGATGCATAAATAAATTATTCAATTAAACGACATCTTAGTACTAAAAACATTAAAACCATTAAAGTAATATACACCATTGCTTTATTTCTAATTTAGAAACACCTTTCCTAAATATATTATTTGAACTAAATTACGAGAAATTTACAAACTTTTCCCTAATACTGAATTATACAATTCTAAGCCAAAATGCGGCCAGGACTACAGTACGGTTTTTGTCATCAGCGATACAAATTTCTACGGTACTGAAGAAAATATTTAAGAAATTCCTGATCAACATTTTCTTTGAAAGTTAATTGCTTCACTCTTAGAACAGTCGCAAATCTAGAGCTAAAAAAATCGTACAGGGATTTTTGTAAGAATATTTTGTAAAGGAAAGATTCTGTGACTTATTCTTAATTATTATTTTATCAACGTATACTCATCTATGGTAAGTTTTTAAACAGTATTTCCTATTTAACAACGTTAGAGCCCAAAACGTACTTTGGAGGCTAATTTACATTTAAAGTTTTTAGAAATTAGCGTTTTGTGAAAGTACGAGTTATTATAAGATATTAAATAGTACAAAAATAGCATTCTAGTGCTGCCATCTTTAGCCGACTGGTACAGTTATTAATTTGATAAGAAATTATACCGCTTGTGTTTACGACACAGTTTTAAATGTGTTTAACTTTTATTCAAATTCATCCAGTTCATTCATTTCAATTCATTCATTTCAATTGCTGCCTAAACATGTATGCATGAGAAATTGTGTAGACGTTTATACAGAAGCTACATACATTTGTACAAAAATACATTGTTAATTTTTATAAATTAATTCTAATACTTAAAATTTTTTTCAAATGAATTTCTTTATAATGTAATCCTTGTATCAATAAATACTTCTATTTTATTACTTTTATTTAAAATGGTGTTTAAATACCCAGATTTTTTTTATAAATAACTAATATAATTTTATAAGAAGTATTTGAACTTATGTAAATTAAAAAAAAATGTATTAAGTTAGAACCTTTTATGTTGAAAAAGAAATAAATTACTTTGTTTTTTGCATATATTAGAGCAGTAGGCAATTATTTTTAATTCGCTGGACTAATGTAAATGTATGATAGCCAGAGCGATTTACTTACTCTTGTCAAACGGCTATATACAGCAAGTAGTCAGTTGAGTCTAGGATGTACCCCAGTTTGCTACCCTTGAGTGTATCTAATTTGTGTATTTTTTGTTATTGTGTGATCGTATTTCGAATAGACCACGCGTAGACCGTGCATTTAATAATAATTCTTTTCTTTCAAAACCCTTCATGGATAAATGTAAAAGATAAAGAACATATTATTTTAACGATGAATGGGAACATCTATATTGTTTCATTGATTACAAATAGTAGTGCTGCGATTCCCAAGAAAAGTAATATTGAACGACATTTTAAGACCGTTCATACCAATTTTGATAGTAACTATCCAATGAACTCTGAAATTAGAAGAAAAAAAAATTCTTTAAAATCTTCAATAACTAACCAGCAAAGTACTGAAAATAAGTATCCTATTTTAAGGAAATGCGCTCTAAAAATTTATTCATATTGTGCAACAACATACAATTGCGAGTCTTTGTTCTCAAATATGAAATATTTGAAATCAAAGTACCGAACAAAGCTTAATGACTCACATTTAGATAATTGTTTAAGGACCGGGAACTCTAAATATATCTCCAATTATAAGAAATTAGCTGAAAATATGGACACCCAAGTTTCACACTGAATTATATGTATAATTATGTATGACACCAACAAAATAAAGTTATAAAAAATCTGTTTTTTATGCCTATTTATACCTGTTATTATCTGTAAAATATGCGCCCTCGGTGATTTTCAAATTTAGTATTGCGCCCTTAAGGACAAACAGGTTGCCGACCCCTGTATTAGAGTATTATTTTTACAATTGAAAGAATATTTAATTTACAAAAAGCATTTTTTTCTGTAAAAAAGTTTTGGACATTTTCAAATTCATTTTCATTAGATATTAAAGAAAAAATTATACTAAAGTTTATTTTAATGTTTATTTAGAATCTTCTCAAAATATTTTGTAGATTTTTACGAAAACTTAAGACATCTGAAAGTGAATACGATTGTCAAAGAAAAATAATATATTTTTAAATTTATAAATGGTTTGGTTTGGAGTATCAGGTTCAGAGGATAATTTAGGAATTTAACACATGTTACACTGGTCATAAATGCATGAAGTTTTTGTGACAAACATAGTTTTTCAATGGTAATGAATGTATAAATCAAATCTTTTAATAATCTGGGTAATTTTGACTAATATTTTCATTTATACACACACACATATTATATTGGTGGGGTACTCTGTCATGTTTGTTTTGGACTTCGAGATGTTGGGGCCTATTGACTGAATCTCGATTTAGTCATTTCATACCTATCTGGAAATATTTCTTTTTCTTTAGTACAGAATAGTGTTTTAGGTCATTAGAATACAGCAAATATTTTCAAATGCTGGATTTAACGGCATTTCTTTTTTATATTTATATTTAATACAATTTAATGATATTTTGCTTAAAAACGTTTACATTTAGCATTATATAAAAGACAAAAAATATTGCATATTGTGCTAAAATTTTTATTAGCAAAAATATTTACACTGAAAACCTATAGAATTAAAAATGTAAGAGCCAAAATTTAAGATAAAGAGAAAATTAGATCAATATTGGCATCACAAATGTAACCTGAGTAAGGAAGATCAGAACTAAATTGAAGTTAATTTAAATTATAGTTAATGCCATTATTTATACCACCTTAAGTTTTAGTGATCTTGAAAAAGTTGTCGGTCATTTTTTTTAGTATCATGAGAGTGTAGTCAGTAGTGCCTTTGTCTATCTATTAATACTCTGTGCTGTTTTCTAAAATAAATTGCAGTTACTTGTTAATTTACAGTTGTATTCCAGTAACATGGTCTCACGAGTTATCGTATAGTTCGTAAAAACTGATTTCTAATTTTTTTTTATTGAAAGTTGAGAAGAATTTCACAGTAGTGAAAGTATACAGAACTACGCTTCTTGCATTAAATAACTTATAATTTAATGCAAGTTATTCTTTCTTGTATTAAAAAATAAAGCATTTCTTGCATTAAATAACTATTAACTAGTTAATTAGGAAATAGAATTAATATACTGTCTAAAGTTACTGAAACGGGGAATGGATGCAAATAGAGAGCATCAGATATATCAAGCACTAAAACGAAATAAAAATTGAAAGTTCCTGGACAGAAATTCCAAAAATTGAAACTTCCTGGATGTGGCTTAAAAAGTTTTCAAGAGATTTTAGAGAATATTTAGGAGTTTGAAATCAGTATGCTAAAATTGATCATGATCCAGATATTACACCAGAAGGTCTAATTCGAGTATTTTTACTAAGTATCATTTCAAACTCTCGTGCCTTTCATCTGATTAAAAGTTTTCCAGCAACAGCAAAGAGAAGTAACAAATATAATAGAGTGTTATAAAAAAATGGGGTTTTCCTCCCTCCTTTATATTTTAACAAGTTTTCAGGAGATTTCAGAGAATATTTAATATTTTCAAATCAGTATGCTAAAACTGATAATGATCCATATATTGCTCAAGAAAGACAAATTCCAGTTAATTTTACATTGTATCATTTTAAAATCTCCGGTCGTAGATCTCATTAAAAGTTTTCCAATAGCAGAAGATAATTATCGGCTGTCTGAGGAGAAGTAACAAAAATAATAGAGTGTTATAAAAAATGGGGTTTTCCTTCCTCCCTTGTTTTTTAACAAGTCGAAACAGAATTACAGAAAGGTCTTTAATAACAGGACAAATAACGCTTGTATGTTCTATTCCTTTTATTACAACTTTTCAATAACTGATACTTGCTAGAACAATTCGTTTTGCACTGCAACATTTGTTTTAAAAAAATTGTTCATGTGGTACAAATGTAACTTGGACTGGTTTTTCTTTTGATTTATTACAGTAAAAATAAAATAGTTCAAGTTATAAATATGTATATATATATATATATATATATATATATATATATATATATATATATATATATATATATATATATATATGAAAAAACGTCCATATAATTTAAAAATACTGTAGTCATCACTGTAAAGCAATTATTAAATGTAGTAGCCGAGTAGTTGGATGCAGAAGTTCACTTAGAAAAATATCTTTTATTTAGAACTTATGATGACACCAAACACACAAATCCACGTAGGGAATAAAAAACACAAAACACAGAAATATTTTGATGATATTGTTTACAAGAAAAAGACACGAAATCTATGTGCCAGCTCTTTTATTAACTATTGAAAGGGGTGTGGCTCCAGAAATTATGCTATTCCAGTAACCAATCACGTCTCTTTAAGTACTTCTAGTTTATTCTAGAAGATATAGTGCCTCTACAATGCATGGGAAAAATGAATCAACAGGGCTGCGATTCTAAATTCAAGGTGACAGAGAATGAGTGTTCGAAGCCATTATTATGAAAAATGTTCTTTAGGATTTGTCAATATGGAATCTAGATTTTCAGTGGAAAACAGAAAACATTTAAGTTAGGATTTTACTTTAATAGAATTTTATTATTATAGATATACAGAAAATGTATCAAATGTTGTTCCTAAAACAAAAATCACAGCATTGCCCGAAATTAAAGAAATTTTCTCGAGTGAAGCTTCTGCTATTTATTGCGACATGTTGCATGCTATAACGGGTGTAAAAATTCGTCTTAGTAACGTCGTAGTATATGCTGTTGCTCACAATGAACACTTCATATTACACAAATAAAGGAAGACAACCACTGGTTTTCTGTCCTTTGTGTTTCGAATTGTCGGCTCCTTCTACTGGTGTCTTGGTTCACTAACATTCTTATGTTTCCAAACGGAATTCCTCCTTATTTTTTAGTCATTTTTGAGAAAACCGCTCATCTTTATCAATATTCCTTCCATTTTTACATTATTACATTTTTAAAGTTTTAACAGCCTTTTTATTTTGAGAAAAAATGGTTTAAAAGTAATGAATAAATGATATAATTCAAGGAAGAACATTATAGATTTAAAAATAAGTTTAAAAAGCAGACCGTAGTATTCCAATTCAAAACCAACCAAAGCAAAACTTACCTTATACGGAAAAATGAGGAAAAATGTATTGTTTTCCTACTTAATAATGTTAGAGAAAAATATTTATCCAAAACAACATTTATAAATTGTTTAGCTGTTTTTATTACATCTTTGTAA